>CM036944.2:15324116-15816397 GCA_020352615.2 Yoshiicerus persimilis
ATTCGTCAGCAGCTGCGACTACTCCCAGATTCTCCACACCAAATGAAAGTACATGTGGTAGCGATTCCGGTATTATAATTAGCAATTCAAGAATGACCAGAAGAAGCACAATGCGAACGAGGAGTTCAAAAACTTGCACACCTTCCTCAGTCATAATTTCTACCTCTGTTACACTTTCAGATTCAAATGAAACTGGTTGTGCTCTGGAAAGTGCACCTATTCTACCACCGTCAACTACAGCTTCACCCAATAATCAGGTAAGACATTGTATTTCCTGTTATGCTTTCACATATGCATTAAAAATCGTATTCGGGATATTCGGGAAATTGAGTCAAAGTTTTAAAAATGTGGTATACTAGGTATGCTTATACGATTCACTATTTAGGTACTATTATTTGTTTAGGAATATGTATTAAAGCTATGTATGTGTATGCCAAAGGTAATCTAGGTAGTTAAGTATTAGATATCATCGGTGAAATAGCTTACCTAGTCTACATTTTTAAGAATATTTTTTAGGAATGTTTAGAATTGTGTGTAGAAGTGGGCATCAAATGCTCCGAAATTTAGTAGAAGCGTGTAGAGTTATTAAAACAGACTTTAAATTCGAAAGCGCTTCATTTCGGGAGCAATTATGCAATTGCCTCTTACCGGCTTAAGTTGAAATTAGCTGTATGATTACTAATTAACTACTTGCTTTGTGGAAAATTGGATTCACGATGAGATTTGCTTGATTTCATTAGGTGACATGTAGTGTGATGAATTGGCTCTAAATCATTATGCTTCTCGTCATGACAAAAACAGGAGTTAGAGATTTCAGGATATAAGTGTCGAAAGCTGAATAACATACAAGAGTTATTCACAAGGTTGGGGTGGCTGGTTACCTGCTGTAAACGGTTCAACCGTTCCAGAGTTCTCCTGTGGTTGATTTATGTTCTTGGAAAACTAGCTTTACTGTTTTCTTTAAGTAGACAGGGTGACAGGAGGTTTGTGATCACTAATTTGCACGGGTGAGGTGCGACATTGTAAATTATTAGTACCAACCATGCGTATTAATTTCACTAATTTTCACGCAGTGGAAATGAATATGTCGTTTCATTTTGACTTTGTTGTGGTTGACACACGACTCAGCCTGCTTGGCAGAACGATTTCGTCATTTCAAAGTTGCGAATTAAGTTCTCAAGTGCTTTTCTCGGCAAACTGAAAGCTAGAAAGCTGTTGATTCTACATGATTAGTTTTTAAATGCATTCGTTATATGAGTGCAATTAGGTTTTAACATTACTTAAACCATTTATGATTTTCTTTTTTGCATTGGGATAAGGTTGTTGTCTTGTACTTAGTTTGGAAGGTCACAACTCACAAAAACATAAGTCTACGTTTCGATTTTATTGTTCTCGGTAAAAGAGAAGTATCTTAAGTATGAATGTGTTACACGGTGTGTCCTACAACTTTGATAATACATTCGGTTTGTGTGAAGCACGGTAGCATATAACTTATGTCATGTCAGGTTTACCTTTCCATTCCATTATTATGATACCTGATGGGCTGTTAGTATTTAGGGGCTGCTTAACTATTTAACCCTATAGATTGATTCAATTTCAACTAAGCACGCTAAGCAGTTGAACTCAAATGAATGACTTTTTTTCATCGACATTTGTCATTTCTTAGACCTCGTTTGGAGTTGGTTAGTGTGATATTCATATGCAATTCGTAATTGGAAATTATGATAATTATGTAATCAAATTTTTTTATGTACAGTGAAAATTTTTCTAAAAAACGTTTTTGTGTATTAAACACGAAAAACTTAATTTCGCCTTTGCCGAAACATAGAAATGTTTTCAATAACTTGCATAACGTGTTTTGTTCGCACAAATAAAGTAATTGTTAGTGGATATGGATATAGTATTAAACTGATGATGTATTGGTAGGATATTCTATTCTTGATTCGGAGTCCCGGACCCCGGATGAGCTGTTTTTGTGTCAGTGAGTGAATAAGTGGAGCATTATGAGACTGGTCCATTAGAATGATGATGATACATATTATTTACGTTTTATATGTATTTACGGAATTACGGAGTATGTTTGTTGTTGGTATTGCTGAAGAATATATTACATTGTAGATACATAGTGAGTGAGTTGGTTGAGGTGGACGGACGATGAGTGAGTTGGTTAGCTTAGGTTTACTGTGTAGCGTATTATATTTGTGTGGATGGATTTGCTTGCGCATCGCTAGTTACTCTCAATCTCTGATCTCCAGGTGCTTGCTTCTAATGTATGTATGTAATGCACTTCACTCACTACTTCTACATAGTTTGGAGTTGAATGTGACATGACAGCTCAGATTCGGAGATCTGATCTTTTCTTCTTGTATGAGGGGATGAGACCCTTATTTCCCTGTCACAACAGCTCAGAAAGAAGAGAGAAAAGGAAAGGGGCAGCAAATCAGTCAGGTAGCAAACAACCGAATCTGCAGAATATTTACCTACCGTTCATCATCACTAGTGATGTAGTGATACACACTTCTCAGACTTCTCTCAGATTAACATTTAGTAAGTACGCAGCTCACAATCATTGTACAAAAGCTCCCTTTCAACTCTGGCATTTATTTGCTTGTACTTTTCTCCATTTACTTGTAACCAATTCATACAGAATACAAATAAATATCAATCACAATATCACAATTACAATTTTTAGGGTGGTTGTAATTATTGGCTGCCATTTTTAAACAATTTGTGTACTATCAATTACATACATGCACTGTACAGGCATATCATAACATTAACTTTAGTTTACGTGCTCCTGTGCGCTGTGCTGCGTATATTTAGTTATCCGTTTGGGTACCCGTACCTTGTGAGATAGTATTATGTGTTTACCATTCGACAAACAACATTATTCTAATCCTACAAACAAAGCATTTGCATTTTCCCGAAGTTGAATGTCTGACGACTCTACTCCCTTTACTCTTTACATTTTAGCGTAACACGTAGTTAGTGATAGCTATACATGTAAAGTATTGAGAAATGCAAAAACGAAATGTTAAGTTATAATAGCGATACATTTACAAGTGTAAAGTGTAATCAATTAGGTGTTGCAGTTTGGTTCTTAAAATGAAGACAATGAAGTGACTTCTTAAAAGTCAAAAAGTCAATAACTTGTACACAATTAAAGCAGTCTCATCTGACTGATGTACAGTACGAGGCACTAACTAGCCGACATCACCGTTTACATTGGAAAGACAATTTACATTAGAAAGACACGGCAAATGTTAACATTGCTGTACAAGTATCTAGGGAAACAGTATTTTTTAATCTGGAGAATAGTAAAAATGAAAATGAAATTACCGTAATTCATTTTGAATTTACTTTGTTTCCCTAGATACTTGTACAGCAATGTTAACATTTGCCGTGTCTTTCTAATGTAAATTGTCTTTCCAATGTAAACGGTGATGTCGGCTAGTTAGTGCCTCGTACTGTACATTATGCAATTCAATTCATATTTTATCCTAAATTGCAGTTTGGGTCTGTCTTCACTTCATTTTTATATCTTTGAGTCATGTAAATTCGATATCATTACGCAGAGCTGAGGGCCTTGTTTTGTGTACCTCATAGCCATAGCCAAAGGTTTGCTCAAAACGCTTACTGACTGTAGAATTGCAAGGAGTCACTCAGTTGGAGATTGAGATATACTACAATACTACTGATTCGGTAATACGAATACACTGTGTAAGCATGGGTGTATAAATAGTGAATATCAACTATTAATTTTGAGTATTTCACGTGGGCTTTGGTCTAATGATGTTATTAAATTTCAGTCCAATTAGTCATTTTAGTAGTTGTAGCTTTGATTTGAGTTACCGTTATTCATAAATGTCAAATGTATTCCAAATTCCAAACAAATGAAACAAATGGTTGGTTCATTTCAAGGCTTGGTGGGCAGACTTAATTGACTTCCTAATTTTTGCTTTCTCTTAGATGTAGTAGTAATTCTCTAAGAGTTTTTAGTTGCGCTTCTTAAATTCTTGCAATGACTTTTAGGTAATATGTAGTCGAAAGTCGAAGTAAAGCAATGTATAATTTGCTAGAGACCGGTATGATAATAGTGAAAGTGAACAGACCCCGGGATTTCCCTACTTTAAATTGAGTTGATCTTGATATTTCACAAGTATACTGGTTTGTTATTTTACCGTTATAAAGTTATGTGTATACCACATCATATAGCGGAATCCTTACCGCTGTTAACATGATTAGAAAGTAATTTATTTTTAATTTTCCGCAGTTTTTGCATATTTCTCTTTCTCATTTTCAGCCTTACTTCCCTTAGCTATAGCCAAGTCAGCTCAACTTTAAGTTACGGAAATATTCTTACTTCTTAATGTAGCTGCAGTTTGGTCGCACGCATACAATAATTTAGATTACTGTCATAACGTTAAGTATAATATTTATATCCTATGGCAATTGTGGGTCCGTCTTCGTTTACTCAAGAAAGTCCTAAAGAATATTTAAACAAGGGTTTTGATAACACAGGCAGAGGTACCAAGGACCTAGCGCGCCCAGCACCTCTTGAGCTAAGCATTAGTTAATAATTTATATTTACGACTATTTGTTAAGTACCATTGAATTGTAATGATATTCAGTTCAGCGGAAATGAAGCGTGATTAGCTTTAGAACTATGTAGTTTTAGACTGGGAGTGTTGAAATAACAATTGTTAGAAAATATAGACCATAAAGTAAACGTTGAACGGATATTTATGTTTAGTAAAGACTGGTAAACGATCACAACTTGTCCGTTTTATTCTTTAGGCTTACACTTTTATACTTTGCTAATATTTACTTTCGCAGAGTCAAGTCAGAGTTTGTGTATTTAAAACAAATGATCGTGTCAAGTATCGTATCGTCCTGTATTGATTACCTTCTAATAGAATCCTTTAGCATTTAATACATGATATGTTTCGCAGGGTAGTTGAAATAAACACTTCGATGTGTCTGCTTTGTTTGAAGGACTGATCACTAACTAACTAACTGATACTGTCTACTGTCGTAGGCGATTTATATTGTTATTGTATTACAATTATCATATTAACAATATAACTGCTCATTATTACACATTTTCACACGTAAACACTTTCTCTTACTTGCACAGTCAGATTTTAAAGTGAACCGACAACCATTCAACCATTTAATTAGACAAAATGCAATGAGGCTTTTTGTAACTCTTTGAATCTTCAAATAAACAAACGTTATTAGAAAACTTTGCATTCACAAAACTTCCTTCTGTTACTCCAATTACATTGCGTAGACAAATCTAATAACTTAGTGCTATGCATAACCTTTTGTGTCATAACTGTCCTCACCCCATTTCTGCTGCTGCCGCTTGGTGGGCTCAGCATCATCACAATCATCCAAGCCATCAACACTTTCAGCACAATCATGACTTATCGCAACATTCTATGGACCATCTTCAACAGCATCAAAGTTGTATTCATCATACCCACCAGGTTTGCTCTTTTAAACCTGCACCTGTGTTTTTCTGATCAGTATGGTATCTGCTTTTTTGTCAATAATGCTGTTTGTCTGTAAGTTTGTTATCGCTTGGGCTGATGTTTATAACATTAAGTAATGTAACACTTTTTCCGAAAAATTTGTGTGTAGTATCAGTTATTAAGTCACATTTCCAGCCCTAATTATTGCTAGCTCCAATAATAACACGGAAAATAATGCTGCCTCTCATTTTCATTAGTTAGATTTTAAATTCATAAGATGTAGTGCGTATAAAAAGGGAGTCAGTAAAAGTGGATAGGAATATATGAGTATTTGTAATTCATTTCTGTATTTTTATCAGTTATCAGTCTCAAGTTTTTAATATAGATAGGTGACTGGGTGGCTTAGGCTTGTAGTAGTGTGTGGGAGAGGTCCAGGAGCGGACATCCACATCCTTTCATTGTTCTTTTGTGAAGCTCTTTTAATACTGCTAAGTGAAAGCGGTGAAAGTGAAGGCAAAGTTGAATAGAAGTGTGAAAAAAGTTTTTTGTCTCGGCTGTCTTTTTGTTCCCAAAATTGGCATAGCGTAATCTGTTCAAGAAGTGTTGCTTTATTTTGAGTCTTTTCCCAGTGCCACTACCATACTTTTTAAAATTACTTGGCTAGCTGTTCTTTTCTTTATGGCATATTGGTAATGTAGGAGAAAGTAAGAAAGTCTATGAAAATCATGTGAGGCACGTAAATATGTTACACGAATCAAATGCTAAAATTATAGCATCAACAAATTCAGAGCTGGTCTTCGATCTTATTGGACAAACTAAAAAGATAAAAAATATTTGTACTAGGGAAGCTATGGTAGATAGGATTGAAAATGGAACTCAAATGAGACACAATTTTCCTAGTGCAAATAGGCTTAATATTCTTAAGTATAATAAAAAGGGTGCTGGACTACGAGTAAGTAGATTTCGTTATTGAAAGACTAGTCGGTTCTAGTATGTCAATTCCAACGTCCGAAAAGTACAATAGAAAAGTAGTATTGTTGACATGATTTGCCATTTGCTTGCATGAAACTCTATACACTTTGCCAGTCACCATACAGAAGGAACGGTATCTTAAAACTTGATGTCTAATTTAGAATTTTCTATTCAGCATTGTCGGAGGGAAATTTCCTTTATGCCTGTGACTTTCACTCCTATATACTCTCTTCACCTGTTGTTCAGGATTTTATCAAAGAGTAGGGAGGAGTGTGTTTACTTAAAACGTAACACGCTTCACCTTTTGATACAATTGTCTGCTATGATATTTCTAACAAAATTGTGACTGTTGGACGTTGGACGTTGCAAACTAGTGTGTACTGTGGAATAGGATTTCAGATTTCCAACATGCTAAATAAGGAGCATTCAAACATCTCAATTTTGCTGCCTATTACGAATAATACCATAACTAAAGTGCTTTTTAAAAGATTCTAGCTTTCATCCCACTGCTTCTAAGAATGTTTTGTAACTCATATGTAAATTCTGGAACGGTCAAGTATCGAAAAATCAATTGTAGGAGATTTATACTGAAGGATGATAATTTTCCTTGGCTACATGTCCAGCAAATGGGTTTCTCTGACAGATAATTAAATAAGTAAAAGCTTATTGATATGATGTGATTCCAAGATAGTGATTCCAAGTAAATAAGATTATATTAATTTAAGAGTTCTTCCCAGTATTTGTTGACTTTTTTATTACATTTTGAAAAGGAATAGCCTTTCAGAAATTCTGATCCGATTTTATAACTCAAGTCAACTGATTGGTTTTGAAAGGAGAATGTTTCATGAACTTTTGTAAAGAGTTTACAGTGTTCCATGGGAAGAGGAATAGAAGACATCCAAAGTATGTCCGGTAGTGTATTATAACTAGGTATTTTATTGGTGTAGAGTATTCTAGGATTCAAAGATGAATGTATTCAGAAATCATATTTTTGTTAGTGCTTGCTATGTATCTGTACTACTATATTTACTATGCATCAGTAATTGAAAGTAAGTAAAAATGTAAAAAGTGTAAGTGTGGAAGCAGATAGTAAATAATCATAATTCTAATTTCGATTTTCACTTTCGGTAGTCAAATTAGAAGAAATTGACTGCTTTCACTTCTGTAAAAGTGGCAGTGCAGAATTCATGTTAAATAATAAGATATTTTTCAACCCAAGGTAGGTTTTGAGTTTTGAGCACATGTTTTGAATGCAAGATGGTTGTAATAATAGTAACAAAGAAACAAAGATGAGTCACACTGATTTGTGCCCTTTGTAGAAAGTGAGAGATAAAGCAACGACACAAAATGTCATTTGATAAATGGTTTTTGATACCTGTGGCACTTTTATTTCGTAGTTTGGTTTACGTTTGGCTTGCTTTGTTATACTTCGCAGTACAGGGCTTAAGCAAAGCATAGTATTTAATGCATTGCATTCCTATTGAGCTAAAACTAGGTAAGCACGTACTTATTAAATATTATCACAACGTAATATTCTTTCACTTTCATTTCATGATGCAAAATACGCACACACTAGTATACATATATGCTTAGGCATATATGGATGCGTAAGCTTTACATAAAGAGATAAGTGCAGAATGCCCTCGTAAAGTAAGTTGCTGCTACTTAGCCCTGAACCAGAGCTTCTGTTTTGTGCTGTGATGTATGCTGACACTAAGAGAAAGAACTCGAGATTCCAAGAAGCCACAAGTTTATCGTGCCTTTGGGCAATTCTATTAATTGGCTACTTCTACCAGTAAGAAAAATATTCAGGGAAAATAACTTACATACATAATCGCCTTTGTTATACAAGCCTTGGTTTTTTTTAATTCTGAAGGGCATACCTACAGGTAATGAACAGCATACGACGTGAATTGCAACTAATTTGCCATTAATGGAAACTTTTCGAAATGAAAAGTTACAAAGAAAGCTAGTGTATTTTGCCAATTTTGTAAAAATGACTTTCAGCAAGGTCAGATATTTTTATGGTAGTAGTAGTTTTGAGTAGTGAGTAGTATTTTATCATTTTTAACTCCATTTAACATAGTCTATTGATTTGACGCTCAAATAGTCGCTGATAGTCGTATTGGATATCTTTCTGACCAAAAAGCAATTGCCTTTTATTTAGGTATATTGGTCAGAAAGAATTTACAAAAACAAGTGAAGCTGTTTACTTCAGTCCGAATGAATGGACTTTCACAATGATACTCAACACTGTTACATTAATTACTTTGTTTCGTGTAAAAGTATTTTTGAAAGTTGGTAAGTATCTTGTTCAGTTATTTTATTTTGTTACCGAACTTCTCACCGTGTTCATGTGAGACATGCTCTAGTTATGAATTTTTAAAATACCAGTAGTATATCCATAAAGAGAGGCTACGATAAAAATAAATGACTTCTAAAATGCGTTGTCTATGATGTTTTCCGGAAATTGTTCTTGCAAAGTTCGATTTGATTTATGTAACGTTTGCAGTTGTTGTAAACAACTTTAATAAATTATGTAACTTGTTGAGTCTACCATAGGACTATAGTGACATGGTGTAATACTACTATTACTACTACTAGTAGTCTACTACTATGATGCAAGAGGTACGGACACTAGCCGGCTTTAATATCTCCCCGTAAAACATATGCAATAAGTACCCTATGTTGTAGAGGACATTGTCCTGGTCAAGTTTGGTTAGGACGTTTTTCCAAAATAGTCATTTGGGTGACCTCCAGAGCCTACCAAAGGGGGCATTTTTGGTCACTTTTTGGTGTAAACATGAGTGTATCTTTGGAATGGTAATGGTTAAAGATAAAAGATTAGTGCCATTCGACGGCTCTTTATATGTAGAACAATGCAGAGTATTCAAATCTTGACTACCCCCCATTTTGGGGTCCCACCCCTCCACACCCAAAGTGGCCCGATTAAGTCCATATTCACACTGAACACTCCTTTTAGCCTCCAAAGTCACCCATAAATCGCGTATATTAATTGAACGGCTCATTTCCCCAGAATGGAAGGTAACAATATTAAGGTAACACTAATGTAATATGTGGTTTAAGGAGGGGTTCTAATCTCAGCAAAGAGATTAAAACGGGTCAACGGTTCAACTTGACAAGCCGTGGATAATATATTATGACAGTTCATCCTTTTCAATAGAAGCATTTGTGAATAATATTTTTATTTTCCATATTTCAATACTGATAATCATGTTTTGAAAAAAAACTATTTTTGAGTGAAGACGTACTTGGAGTAGTGAAAAATGGCAGTTTTTATGTATTAAGGCATCATGAAATGCAAAAATCGGTCTCATGTCTTCTGAGGAATTTTTCCCTTTTTCGAAAGAATTGCTTTCTAACAATGTCGTTCTCAAGTTTCAGAGATACTTTGTTTGATTTTGGAATCGGTAAATGCGACATAGATCAAAACCACGTAGATCAAAACAAAACCACCACACAATGAGTAACGCAATCCACACTATTTCACACGACTGCCTCGCCATATATGTTTACTTGCTCAACCTCGGTACCCCGCCTTAAGTCAATATTTAATAACCTGATTTTGGGGAAATGAGCCGTTCAATTAATATACGCGATTTATGGGTGACTTTGGAGGCTAAAAGGAGTGTTCAGTGTGAATATGGACCCCATCGGGCCACTTTGGGTGGGGAGGGGTGGGACCCCAAAATGGGGGGTAGTCAAGATTTGAATACTCTGCATTGTTCTACCGTCGAAGAGCCGTCGAATGGCACTAATATTTTATCTTTAACCATTACCATTCCAAAGATACACTCATGTTTACACCAAAAAGTGACCAAAAATGCCCCCTTTGGTAGGCTCTGGAGGTCACCCAAATGACTATTTTGGAAAAACGTCCTAACCAAACTTGACCAGGACAATGTCCTCTACAACATAGGGTACTTATTGCATATGTTTTACGGGGAGATATTAAAGCCGGCTAGTGTCCGGACCTCTTTACAAATCCTTTATCGAAACAATTTTCAGACTATTATTAAGCCATATAATTATCGTTCCAGACGAGACAAACTGTCAGTCATTGCGGTGCAGTTTTGAGAATCCAGTTCCATCCATACAGTTACAAAAATGTCAAATAATTCCTTCTTAGGCTTGTATATTGTAGTACAATTGTGTTAATTAGTACTAGTTTTTGGGACTTTGACCAATTTCCCGAATATTGACTTTTATTTGTCCTGGTTAGATTTTAGATTTTATTTTCTTCAAATGTTTTTCAGACTAATCAATTAAATGCAACTGAACTCGATAATGGACGTTCAGAATCAGCATCGACAGCCCAAGTCGCACCTGAGGTAACCAGTTTTCAGTTGTGTTATGATCATGATTTAGAAATAGTTAATTTTTGTAATAATAAACTGCATTCGTTGTTAGAAACGTCACGATTAAATTTAAGTGTTCAAATCATAATTCTTTGTATAAATAAAAGCTTTGTAAAAACAAGAAGCTAGTCTACATCAGTTTAATGTGCTTTCCATGAATGTTTTCATTGCAAATACTTTTATGTCGTATATTCTGTTTTATGTGCTACTTGTGTAATTGTTTGTATTTGTAGTAGACAATTACTATTTAATTAATATGACCATTGCCAACAAACTAACATGGTAAATAGTAATGCGGATGTTATTGTACAAATATAATTTGTGTATAGTTTTATTGTGTATCAGTTAAAAATGCTTAATATTTTTTCAGCTGGTTGCTGGAGGGGCTCAACCATCAACTCCAAGAACTCCATCCACTCCTCCCGATCATTCTCACGGAAATAACACACCAAATCCACCGACGCCGGGAAATACTAATGCAAATAGCATGATTAGCTCCTCACCTCAATATGTTACAATTACAGGTAAGAAATATGTACACATTTATTTTATTTTACATTCCTGTTTAGCTCGTACCAAGTGCGGTACTATTTTCGCGTAGTAATTTGCAGTTGAAGTTTGCAAAGTCCATCTGAGGAAATAAAATATTCAGCATGCATGGGTATATAGTTGTATTGGTAATAGAGAACTATACAGATTTTTTATTATTGTTTAGTTTGAGCTATGAAAGAGTAATACGAAATAACTACTGTGATAAATACATATATAACGTAAATGAACTTCATTGAGTTCATTGGGAATTAAACTGCAAATGTATGTGGTAATACTTCTAGGTATTTGTGTGTGTACAAAAGATAAGACGAGTTCGTGGAATTTTTTGCAAAATGAGTATACGTAAGAATTATCAATGAATGAATACCATAAGCAATGCCTGTAATTTATAACGTGTGCTCATTACTTGGGTTTTCCTCCTAAGTATTCTGTCTTTTAGATTTTATTTAGCTTAATAATAAGTTTCAACTTCAACTGATATGACCGTAAGCCAGCCATCTCTCATCTGCCATATTTTTCATTCTTTGTTTTGTAGTATGCATTAGAATAGAGGACAAGAGTTCACTATTATTAAGGAACTCTTTAAGTTAAGGATTCGACATGTATGCTTAGTTTCTTTTTTATTAAGTCAATGTCACCGTGCTATAGGATTTGACATTTCTATTAGTCCTTAGCACTTACATAACATACAATTACGTCAACTCTTCACTGTTTATGTGAGACGTAGGAAGAAAGTTCAGTTAAATAATCAAGTATTTGGTAAGCTTCGAGTGCACCTTTTGGTAGGGTAGACAGTTTTCGTAATTTTGCTGGAGTGGATCTTTGCGTCTGCAGATTATTGTCATAAATCTTGTCAAAGCAGAGCATATGTATTACAGTCACCGTTTATCAATGCATATTGAGTTTTGGCATTGGCTACACAATTTGCCCTTTTAGTTTTAATTTTTTTATTACTTTCTTGGAGTAGTACTACAATTTGAAAATGATAAATACTTCCTTGCTTCGTACTCTTAATATGTGTACAAAAATAAGGCGGATAATGCCAGAGTGTAATTTAATAACTAAACTAAACTCTAAAGTTGTAGTACGTACTTCAAAGTTTATCTTCCAAAGAGAGATAAGAGGTAGGATTAATTTAAAAGACAGGTATTGAGTCTACATGAGAGTTTCTGCACTACTTACCTATTTATTTAACAATGTAATTTTTCAAAATAAAGTCGCTACAAGTAATTAATAGTACACCTATCAATATCAAGATTCTGAGATATTGAAAAATAAAACATTAATCTTGTACTGAAATCTCTTCTCAACTCCATACGGATCTATTTCGTAATTGCAAATAGATATTTCCGTAGTTTGAACCGTATACCTACCCTTACGAAAATTTCTTGCTATATCTAACTAATTCTCAGCTAGATTTGGTAGGAATTTTTTACAGTAGCATATTTTTAGCAAATTTTAGGTAGCTGTTGGCAACCCTTGTGTTTTCAGTAGCAAAATTCTAGTTAGATTGAAGTAGCATTTTGTGGAGGTGGAGTTGCCATAGAACCGTACCATTGGTTTTCGGTTAGACAGCAGTGGGTTTAGGCAAGCACCTTGTGCAATGCAAATTTTTCAAAGCAGTGCACAGATAACCCATGGTAACGTGTATTTGTTATTCATATTAAAAAGTTGTATTGCATTGCTACATGGTATTTATAATCAAAAAAGGCTAAAACTTTAACTACAAGAAGTGTGCACATTTTAAACCATGGAAAGAATACGAATTACATGTAAAGTTTAATTTCGCATTTTGCTGCGTTACATTCCAAAAATTCTGGCTAAGTTGTGTTGCATGTCGAAAAGTATGAATTAAGGGAACTGTCAGATAGGTCATTTCCTACGGGGTTTCGCAAAATGCATGGACACAAGTTCACGTATCTCTCCTGGACAAAGTAAAGAAGCCAAAATTTCTATACTTGACTGAAATTCTAAGCTGATTTGGTAATCATGCGCGCGTTGCATTATTTCTTAAGAATAGAGCAGTTAAAACTCTTGAAAATGACTATTTCTAAGAAATGAAGCAGCGCGTAGGCATAATTGCCGAATTAGTTGGAAAGTTCATCCAAATATCTTAGAAGTATATTTTACTTGTGATAAAATTTGATTTCTCCAGGTTCTTTAAATTGTCCAGAATATTGGCGCTAACCAACATTAGCAATTTTCCGACGAGCGTACATAAATTCTTCCAGGATGGGACTTATTTCATAATAAATAACTTTATAATTCATAAAGACAAATAAATATTTTTTAACCCATTTTGAACCTAACAGTAGTATTATTTTATTAATATTTGGCGACAGAAACTAGATATCTTAAATTAACTAATTTTTAGTAAGCTTTCAGTAAGAACAAGCATAAATGGATTGTTTGTGCTGACTGAAATGCAACTGAAATCCGATTGCATACAGTGGAGTACATTATAAAATACCATCAACTTTTAGTTAACTTTCAATCAAATTTTAGTACGTAGCCATGGATATTTCTTGCAAATATCCACTAAAATTCTATTGGAAGTTGGTTAGATTAAATGAGAATCTAATCAAATATCAGTTGTCATAGGCAAGATTTTCGTCAATAATTCCCACCATATCCAACTAGATCGGTTAGTGGGATATTTTCGTAAGGGTAGGAAATAGTCAGGAAATGTTATTGCTAATGAAGTTGTATACAGATGCTCATTACGAAGAACGGGAAAGTTTTCTTTTGAGTCTTGTTCTTAACTTTTTTCGTGTTCAACGTTTCGGTGAAATCCAATAATGGTAAGATAAGTCTGGATATTATAGAAATTATCAAGTAAGAAGAAAAAGCATTGTCAAATGATGAACTGTGTAACAATAGTAAGTAGAGAAAATCAAAAAGAACAGGCAGTTTGTTTATAGTTTCTTTTCGCTAGAGAGTTAAGCCCCTGTACTGTCTAGTAAGCTGATTAATGAGAAAAATCCATAATATGATGGAACGGGGTTTCGTCCTTCAAATCCTTTACTTAACTATGTCGCCAGACTTTAGAAAAGTAAACACAAGAAGAGGAAGGAAGGAATTGAAGGAAAACACATAGCTAACGATAAGTACTTATTCGTGAGTAAATATGTAACAACTTATAGTCATATTATAACAATGGTTTGTTAGTACATAAAATATCTTTGTTGGTAGATACAATAGTAGAATCTCCACGCATTCAAGGAAAATTCTTTTAGGACTCATCTTCTTTTTATCTAACTAATGATATGTTAGTATCAAAGTTAAAGTCAACAGACCTGGCATTTATCGAAGTAACTGTACAGCACAGTGAGATTTTTAGTTAGTTTGTGATAAGATATCATCTAGGTTGTAATAAAGATATAAATGTTTACTGATTTCTATAATGGAGCTAAGACGTATTTACTTTCACTAACCGTCTGCCTTGATGCTCATTGACTTTTCTTTTGGTGAAAGCAAGCATGCCTGCTTCTAACTTCTGTAAAGAGAAGAATGCATCATTTTGCTTCGATTCTGATAGTTTGTAGCGCTTACCATGTTTCTTCTGTATCTTTAGTTGTATTTTGTATTTAGTTGCATTTAATTATAAGAAATCTTATATAATATTTTGCCGTATGCTGACTATGTAAAGTAAGGAATAAAATATGATTAGGTCCTGATATATACATGTCATTCTCCGTTATATAATTAAACAGCAAACCTAATATTTTTACAGGTGATCAGGAATAACTTTTATATTAAAAGTTATTTTGGTATGCAGTACTTAGTAATAGGTAATATTCTTGTTTATAGTTAAGTATGCATAGGAAGATGCGTAATTGAACTAATGTTTCTAATTCACCTCAAAGTAATTGAGTTGCGTAAATTATTTGTAATTTATAGGTGCTTTTTAACTAAGTGTAAAGTCTTAACACTTACGTGGTGCTGTTTAGTTTAAATTAAAGATAAAGATCAAATAAATGCTCATAGGTACTAAGGAAGATGAAGGGGCTTAATTATTACCTTAGCTTATTAAGAGTCTGGAAATACATGTTTGTACAATTACAACGCGAATATGCAACTAAAATGCTCTTTTTCTTTATAGTGGACGGAGATACCAGTGTTGGCGCTGAAGGCGTAAATAGCAACTCTTCATATGTGACTTATGTCGAAGGCTCAAATGATCATTCCAATCTGTATACAACTGCTACAAATGGCCAGACAATGTATGAATTTAAATAGCATCTTTTTGAGTGTTTGGAGTAAATTGATTGTGAAAATTTGCTTTACTAGGAAACATTTTTAGGGCGCTTAAAAATCAGAGTTTAAATTGGTGATTCTGATTAGAAGTAATTTTAAGGCACTACCTTTGCTTTACAACAGGTCTTATCCAGTGTATTCAGTAGGGGAACCAACTGGAGTTTACAATACGAATGCGGCTTCTACTCAATACTACTCAGCAACCTCAACTGGAGCATCTACTTCGTACACTCAGGTATGTCTTGTATATGCTGATCGGCTTTACTGCTCTTTTAGGTTGAATCACAATCACTCTGATTTACACTCCATAACCCATAGCCTTTAGAAAATTCATTTAAACATTCATTCAAACATGCTGAACACAATGCAATTTACTTACTACTTATAAAATAATTCCATAGCCCTTAACGTAGTTTTGGCATTGCTAAACGCAGATTGATTTAACCACTAGCTAATGTTTGTAGCATTTAAACTAAACCGGTTCAGTTTATTTGTAATTTATAACCCTTATGCGCTACTCTATTGTTTCCCTTCGGTGGTAAGGAGCGATTTTATTACATTGCGATAATTTTACACTTCAAGAATGCACTTTTCACTTTTTCATTGATTTGCATGGCTTAGATTCATTCAATTTTTCATTATTCTTTTACCCGTTCATCTCAGTACACGTATTAAGCAAAACCTACAATGAATAGCCTTCGTAAAATTACGATTTCCAGCTACCTTTAGCAGTATTGTAAAACGCTAAGAAATTCGTTGTCTGGTGTAATAAATTTGCTTAGCAAATTACGAACCTGGCTAATGCTTTGATTTCGATGTTTAGTTGAAAATCCTATGAAGTGAGTTTTTTATCTAGAAAGGCAGGCACAATAAATTAATACATGGAACAATTTAAAAAAGCGATATCCAAGCTAATATTATTTGTAAGTGTACAGTATGGTATATCAAAGGAAGTTGTCAGATATAAAAACCGTAACTTGGAATGACTGGAATGTAATTTTCGATTTTCTACTAGACTTATTTAAAAAGTTGCGTCTCTATTTAGAGTTCGCACAGTCCTAGTTTTCCTGCCAAACCAATTAATAGTAATTAAAGTAGTCTGTTCTGTTCCATTTGAGTTACGAGATTACTAGCGATGTTACAGTGCAGCGTTACTGTACGCATTTGGAACGCAATGCATTCTCGTATATATTTATTTATCTGAGGGAAATGTATTTAAGAGTTTGAAATTAAACAGCATTCCAATCCAAACTTGTATTTGCGTTTGATTGCTTCCTTTTCAGGTAATACTCTGGCATTCCTAACCTAAATTCTAAATAGTTGTAATCAAATAACCATTCGGATAAAAATACAACCAGTCTTCTTTGAGAAATGTTAATATTTCTCTGATCTGCGAACTAATGACAGTAAAATATAGCGGAATTTCTTAATATACATCCCATATATCTCAATTACATAAGTCACATTTGGAAATTAATTTAGCTTTGATAAGCACTGATTCAGTATACTAGCTATCACTAATCACTGGTAATCACACTCTATTTTCATTCATTTTCACAGATGTAACCACTTATTGCTTTCACTACTGATGTTAATTTCACTTATTACTTTCGGTGCCGGTAACATGAGCCATACAAAGTTTCGGTTTAGTACTTTATTAAAGCGTAGTTTTCGTAAAACAGTGAAATCGCTTTCTTACAGCTCATAATTTTGCTGGAAGCTTGTTTAGTTTGTATCTAGTAAATCATGTACTAAAAGAACTATTTAATGTGTACTTGTATATTGAATTGTAATATAAGGCTATAGTTTTCCTCGTAATACATTTAGGAAGGTGGAGTGTATATGATTCCATCAACTGGGGGCAACAGTAACGTCGCCGGAGATGTCGACGGAGCACCAAATATTACTCATGCCACACGTGTGTCTCCTGCGACTGTAAGTTCCTTAAGGGAATTCTTTCAATGAAAGCACTCAATTATCGTGCACTTTAAAGCTATCGTAGATAGAACTCATTACCTTATAAATCGTGGAGTCTAGACGTTTGGTGCATAAAGGTACATGCAATGTGTTTAGCATTTTATTGTGACCTCAGCAATTAAAATACTCATTCAGACCTCACACACGAATTTAAAACCATGCAGGTATTTAAACGCCTAAAAGATTTCGCGATGTATAATAATTCTATACGCGAATTCTTTCTCTTGTGAAAAATGCATTCTTGAGTACCATGTCAAGTTTATGTTCCCATTAGTGGAATGCGCACAGATCCTGCACTCTATAGTGTAGGGTGACCTCATATAACATGTAACATAGTAATAAATGTAATCACCCTGTACATTACCAACTCAAATTAGTGTTACTAGTCTCACAGTCGTTTCGGATACATGCTTTACACAGTAGATATTTTTTAATGTACATTTTAGTATCTAGTGGCTTTTGTTATTGTAATTAATAATTTTGCATGATTATTGATTGATGAAGTGACGATGCATGAAATGAGACACATTTTAGTAAATCCGTTCTTTACGTTTACTACATTTTAAATGTTATTTTGCCCCATGCTTAATAAACAGCGAAGAATACCGGTGCGAAGGAATCGACTCAAACGGGAACTGTTCTACGGGTGTGGGGATTCGGATAGCGATGAACAATCTCTACTTGATGATAATAACGAAAATGGTTCTGTTCCTGTGATTACTGAAGAAGATTTAAATCGATTAGCAAAAATGAATATGTATCCTGTAGCTAATGGCGCACTTCCTTCTGCTGGAAATTCAGCATTCAAGTCTTGTCCTGTCACTGTATGATTTCCTTTCATTGCACATTTTATGTTGTAGTTTGTAGTTCGTCAAGCATTAATTTTATTTCCATTGATCACTGGAATGTTCACGTAAAATACCACACCACTTTTAAATATGAAATATTTTTGTCATTTGCACGTATACTTGTATATTGCAGATAAGTAGTGTATAGACTTGTGAGTTATTTTAAAATTCATGGAACAAATGTAATGTCAGCCCTGTAAACCTACATGGTTCTCACTAAATAGTACCGATACATTTTGGCTTTCTTAGTATTACTAGTAAAATCTTAAACTTTGGTAATTTTTTGTACTTTTTTGTAATCATTATAGTATTAGTATTTTTGGAAAAGGAGGCTGTGATTTTTTATAGAAGCCGAAGCCTAGGAATTCAGCAAAGCAATTATTCAGCTTATTTTTACATGTTTTCGATGAGAACATATAAAGAAAAAATTTTAACTGTTGTAATATGAAAGTAGATTTTAGACCACGTACTTGCTTTCTTTGTTGTTCCTATAGGTTCATTAGGACTTTGCCTCTGTATATATTTGAATGTGAAAGCTAAAATTACAATGTTTATAATTTTCCACATTATTTAATTGGGGTTGCACCAGAGGTGTTCCCAGATACCCCAAAACACTGCTATCCTGTTAAAGAGGCGAATGAAATATATCCTCTTTCTACAACAATTTTTGAAAGTATTTCTAGGGAGAAAAGATAACAGTAATTACGGAGATTGAATGAGTTTTTTAAAATGTAGTGAAATGTTTAAATTTAAAGGTTCAATGGTTACTGGAGAATTATGAGACAGCGGAAGGCGTGAGTTTGCCGCGGTACACAATGTACTATCATTACCTTCGCCACTGTGCAGACCATAAATTGGATCCTGTGAATGCAGCTTCATTTGGCAAATTAATTCGATCTGTATTCTTGGGTCTGAGAACTCGTCGTTTGGGTACAAGAGGGAATTCTAAATACCATTATTATGGAATCCGTCTAAAACCGAATTCTACTTTGAATCAACTATATGACGATGGCACCCCTATTAATGGACCCAACGGATATTATACTGTGAATGGACGCGGGACGGGTGTTATCGGAGGTTCTATTCCAGTATCTGGCAATATGGATAACCACAGGCAACAACCTCCTACAAATAACAATAATAACCATATGGGAAAACGGATGAAAGTCTCAAAAGGTGACGGTTATGATGGCTCTCACCTAAACGGGCTTCAAGTTCATGATCCTACTGCATCACAGGTTAATTACTGTTTTTCTCTTACAAGTTGATTTATATAATAAACAACTCTAGGAAGGGAATGTGTAAAAAAATGTTTGACTTTCACAGTTCTTGGGAGATCATACTCGAGTTCTCGATGACTTTCCTGAATTGGATGAAAATATGGAATTGCCTGATGGCATCTTGTCAAATGATATTATAATATTCCGAAGTTTATACAAAGAACATTGTGAGGTACGTAGTAGATTATAAAGTAATCAATGTTGACTGTAAGTTTGCTATGCTTGTTTTTAATTCGTAAAGTTTTTTAATTCCTTTGATTTCAGTCTTTGCTGGATGCACTAGTTAATTTCCAGATGGCTAACGTAGAATCGTATTGGAGAACTTTCTGGCGAGCCGGTGGATCTAACATGATTTCTGGTGCTCCGATGGAACCACAAAACTATGAGAACCTTCTTCCAAAGTAATTTACTAATCAATGTTTTTCAGATTTGGATGACTGATCTCACCTGTTTAACAAATTCGTTTTTTTTATTTTAGGCAAAAGTTGATTTTGCTGTGCACCTTCAAAAAAGTTCAAGATTTCATACGGGACGCAGATTTTCACTTCTATCAGAATATCGTTGGCTTCCTTCTTCCAGATGTGTTACGACCCATTCCAAGTAAGATTTCTTTTATTTCCACTAATTATGTGATTTTTTTGCAAAGGCTAATAACAGTATGTTTAAGTAGATAATAAGGAAGGTTTAGTTACAAAATTTTTCAATATTTTAGGTTCCATGACCCAAGCTATTCGAAACTTTGCCAAGGCTCTTGAAGGATGGCTTACTTCTGCTATGATAGGCTTTCCACAAGAAATCGTAACCTTGAAGGTTTCAATAGTAAGTTCGTTAGCCCAAACCTTGCGACGCTATACATCTCTGAACCATTTAGCTCAAGCCGCTAGAGCCGTTTTGCAAAACCAGAACCAGATTGCTCAGATGCTCACAGATCTCAATCGTGTCGATTTTAACAATGTCGAAGAACAGGTAAAGATAATATATTGAGTAGATATATACATATATAACAGTTTTTGAGAATGCCCACTGTTCAGTTAAGTTAAATTGACTTAATACTTTCCTATAGGCTTCTTGGGTTTGTGGATGTGACAGCGATATTGTTCCCTCGTTGGAGCAAGATTTTAAAGGAACTTTGGCTCAACAGCAAACATTGGAACAATGGGCTACATGGCTAGAAGGTGTAGTTGATAGAATTCTCCGTCCACATATGACCTCACCAAAGTTTGTTTATCTGTCTCGGCAGTTTCTCTTGAAATGGTCCTTTTACAGGTACGAATTAATTGTTTTCATTTTTCGCCATCTTTTAAAATTATCAGGAATTCAAGTTCAGTTTGTACTAATTTCAATTCTTTTTATTTGCAGTTCTCTTATCATTCGAGATTTGACATTGAGAAGTGCAGCTAGCTTTGGGTCATTCCATTTGCTCCGCCTTTTGTACGACGAGTATATGTTCTACCTTGTAGAACATCGTGTTGCACAAGTGACAGGGGTCGTTCCTATTGCCGTCATTGGAAAAACTGAAATCCAACCCCAACCAATCATGGTATTTAAATTAAAATATTTTTCTCGATTTATGTTACCTTGATTTTATGGTTTTTCTCATGATTTGATTTTATATTCTTTAGAAAACTGAAGGTAGCTTGCTAAGCGATCCGTCCTCTGCCGACTTAATGGAAGTATTTGCACACACGACGAACACAAATGGTAGCGAAGAGAATGCACTGGCTTCTATTGAAAATTCTACGGCCATCTCACAGAATAGCAATCGTAATGGCATAACGGAAATAAGTGTTGGCAACATGGATACTGCAAATAATTCTTCCTTGGGTGGACCTTCTTCCTCATTGATTCAGACTTCTACAGCTGTCATCTCAAATCAAAATATTTCTCATATTCAGTCGTCCATTAAGTTAAGCCCAAAATGAATTGGCATATCTTTGTACAGGTACTTTATAATACTTAGCATGAAAAGGGAAAGCATGTTGGATTGTCAAATTAGCTAAAATAGTCTTTGTTGCATCGTAACTTTGTTATGTGAAAACATTCGTTCCGTGTATTGTTGGTAGAAAGAGGAATTCAGAATTTAGAAACGGATTATGAGTTTCTCTAGTGCAATTGTTAAGTATGTTGTAATGTGTCGTAATATTACATGATTAAGTTGTAATGACTTGCCATTTAACGTAGTCATCTTGTGCCTATAGGATTTAAGGATATAAAAACATAATATATAACGATGTTAACGAGTAGGTAAGTACAGGTACGTATAGTATAGAATATTGAGGAAAATATGGAATTCTTAACGTTTAATAAAAGTCTTAAAATTATAGCGAATTATATTGTACAGTATCTGTTATGTACTTAGCGATTTTTAGTTGTAAAAACGAATTTCTCCATTCACGTCTTCGCTTAAATTTAGTAAATTTAGATTTAATACTTCACTACCAATGCAACTCAAGTTCTCTACTATTTTTAATTCGCCTATTGTATAAGTTTACCCAATGTTAGTCGAGCAATTGTAAAAGTGTATTCCAGTGTGTAATTCAACCTTCGTTTATTATTACTATTCACTATTGAGTCTGATTTGTTGTCTCGTATTTCACGAACGCTAGTTTTGAATTTTCTTCGGATATAGGTACTGTAAATACTCGTTCTAGAATACTTATTTGTTCTGTGTGTTACAAGTTACAAATAGCACCATGTTATAATAATTAGATTATACTTTTCACGTTTGTAGATATTCATTTGCTAAATGATTGCCTTAAAATTAGTCATACAGGGTATAATTACACAGAACATAAAATAACTCATTTATATTTACCAAAACCAAAGTGATGCGAGGAACTTTTCAATGAATTAGAGCTAATGAAAAACTCATTTATTGTGTAGTTTGATGGGACATAGTACTAGTAAGAACATATTTTAGCTATGGTTTAAAATGATTTTGCTTTCCTAGCAAAATGGCTACTTACTAATGTTGTACTCAATTGGGAATACAACAGGTATTAAGTAATAAGGTTACAAAATCTGGATAATTTATATGCAATGAAACGCAAAATTAAAGGGAATTTCCATGAGTTTTGAGTATTGCTCTTCTTTTTTAATGGTACATTTTTATACAAAAGGACTGGGGTGGTAATAGGTTTTACTTTTAAGGAAGTTACCGATTTATGTTGGTTTCAATTATCTTCGTTGACTTATGACTTATCTTTGCTAATATCATATCAATGCATCAGCAAATTTTAAATGGACAATAGAATGTATCGACTGCAGCATGTTTAAATCGTAACGAATGCATATATTTTAATAAATTTTATTTACATTGATTTAATATATAGTTAATATATACTATTATTTTTAAATGCTTTCAAAATGTCCTCGTAGATTTCTCTAATGAACACAGACAGTGTCATAGTCATTTCCTGTATACCGGACGTAATACCCCCCAGTTCCATAAGTTGATTTTATTGTACTTTCGTAAAGCATTATAAATGCAACTGTAAGGTAATTATAATCATGATGATAAATTTATGAAGATTGTCTTTACTTATTGATAGTAATAGTTATTTAAAAGTCAATTTTGTTATGTCGTAATAAATAAATGCAGGAAATGCAAAATCTTACTAAATGTCAGTGGTACATACGTCCATAAAGCTAGTTTGGGTAAGTTAATAGTGGAAGCTTAAAGAGAATGTGGTAACGTTTAATAGTAAGTTTTTATTGCAGTCACTGTTATGCAATTCTTATTTGTACTACTAGAAGAATATGCTATAACGTCAGAAATGTATGTATGAATTAGTTAATAGTAATAATTTAGAGATATGTTGTTGAATGGTAAAACAAATGTGTGCTAGCTATACTTAGATGGAGTTTACTAACCAAATACGCACTAATTATACAATTGAAATATAGCATGTACTTATAGAAGTGTTAAATATTAATAGAACAATATGATATGCATGAAAACGTTTTACCGACATGTTTAATATATTATTTATATTTTTACTCAGAATCTATTCATTTCACTTTATCGTGCAATCATTAAAATTATGTTCTTCTAAGCGCACTTTTCATTTTAGTTAACCTTTTTTAGTTTCATTTCTAGCGGAAACCCTTTATGATGAAGAATTGAGGAAATGCCTCTTCACAATCAGTAGTATGAATAAAAACTAGCAAATGCTTTTACTTCACGTTTTTTAAGCAAAAGGTGCCTTTGGTATGAATAAAAATTTGAACCTCAGCTTTTACTAAACAAGAAACTAGAAGTAAAAGTTAAAGCTTCAGTAAGTGTAGTATTTACTACTTTCCAAGTAAATACTAAGGAAATGGTATGAATAAAAGTAAGCTTTTACTTTTCATTCATAGTAAATACTATGAAAATTTGAAGCTCCTCCCCTCAGTGCTTCAGCTTTTACTTTCTCTGTTGTAAGGCAGGGGATTCAGTGGAAAATTAAGTGTTTCTATGGAAATTTGACCAACCGCATCGGTATCATCGCCAAATATGAAAGTCACTTGAAGATGAGGGGAGTACTTTAAATTGTACCCATGACTACAGTCCTTTAAGCAAAGGAAAAGGTTGCAAACGGCAAGTAAAAGCTAGAAATCTTGAAGTATCTACTTCTTAGCCAAAGTATTCTTTTACTCATACGATTTGAAGATTTTGCTTTTACTTTTACTTATTGCTAGTAGCAAGACCTTTTACTTTTACTTTATACTAGATACTAAATGCTAATTCTTATTCATACCACTGAATGACTTATCAATTATTCAAAGCAGTAGGATTATACCTAACTAAAATACCTATGCTGATTTTTAAAGTATTTATTATTTCAAGGTAAACTATGTTGAATATTTTAATTTAAAAGAATTTCTAACTTTGCTATCCTCCCATTATTTCAAATAATTTGCCATTTGAGGGAATTTTTTGTTTCTTAGTTTCTCCTGATTGCTTTTCAAATCATTGGAACATAATTTACTGTATAAACATTTTGCAAAGCCAGTTTACAGCATTCACCTTAGGAAACGAACTATTTTTTTCAGAGTAGAGTACCTAGTTATATAAGAGCAAAAATAATATCCTGTTAGAAACATAAAGACTTAATGCAGGTTTACACATCCAGATACGTTGAAATTTTATGAAATATTAAGCTTCTATTAATTGTCCCAATATAGCGTAGCATATTGTACGTGTGAAACTAAGTTGTATTTACTGTTAGCTATTTACTATTTAGTATACTTAAGTGCATCTTTTCATTGACCAACTAAACTATTGCTGATCTGTGTTGGTTAATTTAAATGTTTTATAAACAACAATAGTCTATTTCTTTCACTTGGAATTGAGTGTACTGACTGGTTGCATATTGTGTCCGTATCGTCTCTGGTGTAAGAATAAATTGATGTTAACTGGTGAATTATGCATACCATTTTATTCATTTTGCATACCGGTGTTTGATCGTAAACACCGGCTTTACCCTTAAATTCTTTGCATAGCACAATTCGAATGCATTCATGTAAAAGTGTAATACAGAAGGGAGATTTGCCATTAAATGCACTACAAAGACTTTAATGACAAGTTTGCTAGTGGATAAATTGTGCAGGTACACAAAACGTAGCATTGACTTATTTTTTGGTATTTTATGACTTCTCTTTTGTCACGCCTTTTCCCTTCACGGTTCGATAAATTTAGAGAGTTGAGAAATAGAAAAGTTCGCAATTGCTGAAATCATTGTAGCAGTCGCATATTGCACTTGTCTAGTGACCGTGATCTTTACCGTACTAGACATACTATTTATTTGTACTTTTACTCTAAATACGTTGCACTCAAATAAAATAGGCTAAAATACAACTTTTTGTGATAAATCGTTTTTAAAATAATTGAATGCATTGAATGCAAGTTACATTAATATGTGTTTATCAGTGACTCACATCAAAATAGAATAATTGCAAGATTAGGAAACATCCTGTGTGTGTTGAGGTCATATCTAATCTTTAAGGTCAATGCAAATTAGTGATTGTGTACCTGTAAGTAAAAAAGATAACCTGCCAATTTATTATGCACTGGAGCTTCCAAAATCTGTGATTGTAAACACATGTTTGGAAATTATACCATAGGAAAAAGACAGGTTACCAATGTCAGGCGATATTTATGTGAATGTGAGTTGTATACATGGAAAGACAGGATAACATGTTGCAAGTAAAAATTAGTTTAGTATGTAAAACAAATTAATGTAGGTTGAAAGTAAACTAAGCGGTGAAGCGTCTTTAAGATAGGGAACGTGTTTGGTATATAAACGCTATATGGGTACAGTGCCTAGTTTGATTTCAATACGAAACTCGCTGCAAAAGACAGGAGAGGCAGCTGACATTGATAGAGATAAAAAAGCAGTCGGTTCGAGTGGTTTTGGTAAAGCTCAAAGTCAAAGTCAAGGTCTATTTGATTCCAACTGTAGCCGTATTGACAGTAATAGTATCAATCCCGAGCTTTATAAATTACAGCAAGAAAATTTACTTCTGAATTCGGATTTTCATATAAATAAATCAACGATGGCTCTGGGAAACCTTTTGGAAGACTCTGTCTGGAAACAATTACAAGCTCACTGGAAAGAGCAAGGAGAAAGTTTGGATTTGCGAAAGCTTTTCGAAAGTGATGGAGACCGGTTCAAAAAATTCAGGTACCTATGTGACTTTTACATTTGGTCTTCTATGGAAAATTATGTAATTGTTAAATCTGAAATTTAATTCTCTTTTTTTCAGTCTTGAAGTAGATTTGCCATGTCCAGATGGAGGCGGCCCACTTCTTATTGACTTTTCCAAAAACCTTATTACGGAAAAGACACTAGAGCTTTTGATTGAGTTGGTAAAATCCAGAAAAGTTGAGCAAAGGACTAATCAGATGTTTTCTGCACAGAAAATTAATACCACGGAAGACAGAGCTGTCCTTCATATTGCATTGAGAGCGAAAGAAAACGACCCACCAATTACTTTAGATGGGAAGAATGTGATTCCTGATGTGACTCGTGTCTTGAAACAAATGGAAGAATTTAGTGATGCTGTTATTTCTGGGAAATGGGTTGGCTACACCGGCAAGAAGATTCTTGATGTTGTTAATATCGGTATTGGAGGTTCTGACCTTGTAAGTGTTTACTTTTACATTAGAGTTAAACATTCACACATGTAATGTAATCAAACGTATTCTCAGAATTCATTTTCCTACATTTATACCGGTCTGTCAGCTTGTTTCTCTATACCATATCGTAGTAGTGTTGGGATTTTAGGATTAATAGTCTAGTGTGTGTACTTAATATATAGTTCTTGGTAGAATGAGGAATGAGAATGCTTTTAATGTGCCATGTGTATATAAGAGAATGGATGGTGAGTGATAGAAATGTCTTTCATCTGTTGATTTGTTTGCATGTTTGTTTTTCTAGGCGTCATGATGTGCATTATGCATATTAGATGTAAATTCACTTATTAATGATGCAAACTTAAGGCTAATGGTTTCTGTACAAACACATTTGCCTCTATATACATAAAGAATTATCGCAATGTTTACTAAATTGCTAATTACTTGTATCAAGGTGAAAACTGATGTTATTTTTTGTAATGAAAATGTTTCAGGGTCCAAATATGGTGTGTGAAGCTTTAACTCAATATGCAATTGGGCCCAGAGCACATTTTGTGTCAAATGTTGACGAATCTCATTTGACTGACGTCCTTGCCAAGGTTGATCCTGAGACGACCTTATTTATCATTGCCAGCAAAACATTTACTACACAAGAAACTATTGCCAATGCACAGTCAGCCAAAAAATGGTTTCTCAACCAAGTAAATATGAGTTTTCTATGAAATTATGAAATTCTCCGTGAATAGTCTCTAGTGTGACAAAAATAGTACTAATTGTGGTTATGATCGTTTCATGTTTTAGGCTAAGGATGAAAAAGCAGTGGCAAAGCATTTTGTTGCATTGTCTACGAACATCCCTAAAGTACAGGAATTTGGAATCAGCACTTCTTTCGAATTCTGGGACTTTGTTGGAGGTCGTTACTCTCTATGGTCTGCTATTGGTCTTTCAATTGCTCTTCAATGCGGCTTTGCTAATTTTAGAAAGCTTTTGGATGGAGCTCGATGGATGGATAATCATTTTAGGGATACCCCTGCTGAAAAGAATGTAAATTTCCAAAACAAATCATTTTAATTCATAAGATTTGATTACTTGACCTTACATTGTGCAATTCCTAATTACTTCAGGTTCCGATTGTACTGGCTTTGTTGGGAGTTTGGTACAATTCAGTAATTGGTTGTGAATCGCACGCTATTTTGCCGTATGACCAATTTCTTTCGAAACTACCATCATATCTACAACAGGCTGATATGGAATCTAATGGAAAATCTGCCACCATGTCTGGAGAACGAGTTTCTGGTTATAACACAGGTCCAGTCATTTGGGGTGCTGCTGGTACCAATGGGCAACATGCGTTTTACCAGTTACTCCATCAAGGAACGAGAATTGTACCCGCAGGTAACACACCTTTACTTTAGATAGTGGATACGAAAAATACTGTAATTTCTAAAACTAATTTTATTTCCTGATGCTCAGATTTCATTGGATTTGTTCAAAAGAAAGAAGAAATTCCCGGAATAACTCATCATTCAATCTTATTAGCCAATTTGATTGCTCAGCCTGAAGCTTTAATGGTTGGAAGGACTCAACTTCCGGACTCTATTCCCGAACCACTTCGTCCGCATAAATTTTTCCCAGGAAATCGACCAACGAATATGATTCTGGCTAAAAAGTTGACTCCTTTTACTCTCGGAGTTCTCATTGCTCTTTATGAACACAAGATTTTCGTTCAAGGGTCCATTTGGAATATCAACTCCTTCGACCAGTGGGGGTGAGTTGCAAACATTTTACTTAAAACATTTAATTAAAGTAGAAATGTTATTTTACAAGTACCAAATTTAAGAATGAAAACCATGTATGTCATCGAACCATCTAATCAATAATGGTTATATATATAACTGAAAATTAGAAATTATTTTTTATTGGTGCAGATGTTTAAGAATCAGTTGTTCTTTAGATTTGACAGAATTTCTTATTAAAATGATATTATTTACTTAGAAAAGCCCTTTAGAGATTCTGTAGGGCGAAAGCAGAAATAAGGTCATTGTAAAGTTGTGTACTACAAAAATTTTCTTTTCCTGACTTCTGTTGAATTGTTATTCTTATATAAAAGTTAACCGAGAAGTGAACCTTTTTGAGTTGAGTTTTGAGTTATTTATGTGAATGCTTGAGATGTTAGTAGGTTTCACTAATAATCATCTGAAACTAGGAAGGATTGTGCTTTTGTAGGAAACACGTGCATAATGTTGACCTGAATTACTTATGTCTATTTTTAATATTTCCCATTTGTTTTCTGTTTGTTATTTAGTGTGGAGTTGGGGAAAGAGCTAGCCAAAGCAATTGAGCCCGAGCTAGCTGGAAAATCAAAAGGAAATCATGACGGTTCTACGCAAGGCATTATCAACTTCATTCTGAAGCACGAGAAGTAAAATAAACAGAGCCGAACGAAACGAATTGAAGTCTGTTGTGTAGTAACTAGTAAGGGAACTAAGTACGCGTACGTACATTTATACAAGTAGGCACTTATTTTTAACGGACAATGACAATAAGAGTTAAACAGTCAATCGAATTGGTGCTAACAAGGTTTGGTTATACAAATAGTAGTAGTACATAGGCCCTATACCAATTATGCAATAGAACTGACTACTAATGTAATAATACTGCACTGCAGGGAAGAGACTTGTCACATTATTAGTATATCTCTATTCCCTGCTGCAGAGCAGAGCACCAAAAAATATTCTACTACTGTTTGTCATGTAATGTACGTTTCGTGTCTAATCTCTATTAGTCGACTTAGATTGCATTTCCAATGTGATGTGGTGTCCTATCCTATACTCATTTGTATTTGGTATGGAGGAGATACACTTTCTGAGATTAAAAATATATTTATGTAGTAACTATACAGATACAGACATATTATGTCCTGTATGCATTTACACAACCATACTGTTTGTAGTATGGTACAGATTAGAACAGATTATATAAAAGTAGTTAAATGATGTAATTTACCAAGTGGAAGTAGATAAGTAATTTAGTGTCATTACACCTAAACCGCTAAAGTGCTCCCAAATGTATTTCTAATAAATGGCTCTACTTTCCTCTTCCTTCTCAACATACGTATCTTTAGCTTTACTGGTGTACACCATGTGTTTAGATTTAAGTAAAACCTTCTCTCTAATATCTTGTTAAGAACTCTAGCTGTAATGAGTCTAATCATTTAATTATTTTCCATTAGTATGAAATTGGATTGACCTCTGTGTTCCTTACGGTGGTGTGGTGTGCTATGGTGAGGGTGAATGCAATAGTATATTCTAATAAAAAATGCATTATCTACTACACATGTAGTACTCTACTATTTATTACGTTTCACAGGAAGTCCCATCCCCATTTCTGAACTCCCTAATTCGAATTCCAAGCAATTACATTTAAATTCTATGTGAATCTCGTTTTCAATATTTTCTCTCTCAGTACATTATTGCGATACCTTGTTACTGCATACCTTTTCAACTTAATATCAACACACTTGCATTACAAGATACTTATTTCATGTTCCACATATTAGGGAAAAGGTAAACTCACTACTGGTACAAATAATTTCAAACATTCCAGGAAATTTTGTACTTGTTATTCGAATTTGCAGTAAGTGTATAAAAAATTGGTATTAATTATTAATTTTAATTAAGCTAATAGTAATGGCAATACATAGCAGAAGATCGTATTATAAATTCGTTATGTATATGTAAGGGAAAGACGAAGAATCTCAAATAGGTTTTCGTAGCCCTAACTTTGCAGAAAAGATAGCGAGAGCAGAGTACATACATAGATATGGTATCATGACATGAAGTTAAGACAAGTAAAAGTATTTAATAGCAAGTTATGTTTCTACTGGAGTTTGGGATGGTGGTATGGGCGAAGGAGTTTTGGTTTTCACTTGGACAATTTGTGTCTGTGAGTAATGCTGTTGCTGCTGCAGTTGATACGAAGCTGGAGATTGTGGCATATCCGTATGGAAATTCCCTCCTCCTGACGTCGGTCGCTCCTTCACAGGCAGCACTACAGGATTTCGACTGAAAATGCAAAGTAAGTATAATGGGAGGAAACCTGCTTTTCCTTCCTTATCTCGGAGGTGTTGCAGAACCACCCAACTTATGTACAGGTACAGGCAACTGTTGATAATCGCCAAAGTCTGTTCAACAAAAATACAGATGTAAATTCATTTTTAACACAGTAATCATGGATTTAAGTACAAATGCCAACAATTCCTTCTGCTTCCATTTATTTGCAATTTTCTCGAATGCATTTTGTATGGTAAAAGTAGGGTTCTAGTCAATAATTGCTGTAATGCGTGTTTACTCAGTAATTGCATAGTATTAAAATAGCCTACTGATATTTCTTGATTGCGAAATGTGATATTAATTTTCAATTTAGTCAAGGGCAGTACATAATTAGTATTGATAAAATTATAAAGAGAAAAAATATTACAGCACTGCTAGTTTTCTCCATGACCCCACAAGTTGTTGGAGATGTTGAAGAAAGCAGAATTATTGATGCGAGGAGAATGAGGAACGCTGCGAGAAGATGATACACGAAATCCTAGAAATGAAGTAAAAGAGTAGTAACTAGATGTTCTTTCGATTCAGGTGAAAGCACCAAAACAGGTAAGTATACATAATTGAAAGAACCAATGAATTGCCTGTGTGGGGATTACCATTCCTTTGGAAGTACAGTTAACTTTGAACATGTCAAGAAAAGTACAGAGTAAAAGTAAAAAAGAAAAACAAAAGCAGACGATAATGGTTACGAGGAAATAGAGATCGTTAGCGTAGCCACAAGAACCAACTGCTCCTAGAATTACATCCACTATCCCCATTACCTGCAAAATACAATACACAGTAAATTACTTTGCTTATTCTGCTTCCCAGAAATGTTTACTCCAATACATATAAATAAGTACATCTTTCAAATAAACTTTCTAAAGTCAGATTCAGTCCGGAATTATCCAGTTTCTCCAAGATCAAGAAATATAAGACGAAATTGCAAGATTCTTTAAATGAATCCATAAAATCAAATCTAATTTTGTTTTGAACTTTTTAGTAGTTCTTTTGCAATATGAATTATGGTTTGAAATTTTCATGGATTCTTTCCTAATGAATTTCGTCTGAAATTTTTATTTATTTAGCAAACACTTTCCATTGACGGACCTATTTAAACTAAGCGATCTGTCTATACGATACCTAGAAATTGTAATGGATGGAAACTGTATTAATCAAATGTTTATTCCTGCAATGAAGGCTTAATTAAATTTTGTACAGAAAAGTGATCTTGAAAACTTGGATATTATTCAAGGGAATTCAGAAATGAAGAAAAATAGTAATGAAAATAATTAATAGGTAATAATAGGACAATAAAGAGCTTACAATTGACACAATTTTTAATTTGACAGTGTTGTCGGTAAGAGTTTCTACTTTGAAAATCATGTTAACGTATTTTTAACTATGTACACAAAATTTGAACATTAACCTAGAGTTATATAACTGTTGTGTTTAGTATAAGAAGAGGCTTATGTAACTCCCTCCTGCAGTAGTGTATTAAGGTTTGTATTTGTTAAGTTGCTAGCTGTCAGGAGTAACTTGGTGAACTGGAGTGACTGAACTGATCCAATCAAGCTGTGAAACAAATTCTGGACAAGTGAAACTGAAGCTAGCCACCCTGGCGAAGCAGGCAACTTAAAAGCTCATCTCATCTTGGTCTGCATTTACTGAGTACACTATGGGATTGCGGCCAATGCTCTATTTGAGGAAGGCAACAGAAAAGAGAGCCAAAGGAAAGAGTATTTGTAGTGGTAGGTAGGACTTGGAAATTATTAGCACCCGAGAACCCGAAATTTAATGGCAACGAACCATAATAACCATTTTTCCAATAGGGACGAAACGAAACGTTCTGTTCAGGAAGAAAACTATTACCTAAATGCTATTGCACATGACCATGGGGAAAAAGTCAAGACTAAAGTAAAGACTAAACCACAACTAGATTGACCTTTTCGTTAAAAACTTTCAGAGCGTAGCGTATTAATACGTACTTTTGTATATTCGTTGCATTTAGCAAATAGCTACTTTGGTGTTTGTAGGGTTCGTTTCATTTGATAGCCTAAACCTTTTTGAATCAATGAATTTTCATCTCAATAGCCGACTTATGAGTTTTGGCTCTCTTTGTGGCATAAGCAGTGTAAGAACATTTCCTAGGAGTAGCACTTAACTCTTTTGATGCCTGCTGATTGCATTTCTACGTAACTCACTTATATAATGCAATGTACATTATGTTCGCACACAAAGCGCTAATATTTACAAATCATGTAGAAGAATGCGCTTAACTCCGTCTCAATTCATCTTTTGTTGAGGGCTAGACTTGGACTGGACTGCAAAACAAATCAAATTTACGTCTAGTCCCAGAATTAAACTATTTATATGAGTTTCTTAAGTATGCTATGCCTGATCGAGAATTTGCATGCTCAAACTTTACATCTCTAGCCACAATATTTTAGTACTTGACTTTGGCGTGACTGTTGTCCTCTCGTATATTCGGGTTACATTGCATTACATCAATATAGCTGTCCTCTGTGACTTGGCGCAATATAAAACGAATTTCATTACATACGGACATGAGACTTTAGCCAAATCTGCATTAATAGAGTTTTTAAATGTATTAAGCATGTAGTGTAGCTATTTATCCTATATTATACAAACAATCAACGTTCTTCACTTGCTCTAGGCAATTAAGTCCATTTAGAAGCTACTAGCATTTTATTTCGTGTTTATTTCGGGTCTCAAACTTTTGTAATTGCAAAGACCTTGCAAGTCAACTCTTTCTCATCTCCTTTTATTGCACTCATATATTTCTCTATCCTTTCGCAACTAAAACCAATGCAATTTAGCTGCAAGCAACCTTAATAACCAATGGTATAATTGTTATTAACTAAGCACATGGCTAGATATTGATTTTTAGTATCTACATTGTGTAATAATAAATAGTTGAACTTGAATACACTAATAGTAGGTTTTAGGGGGTGAACCTCAACTAATGCAATCAGTCCGTTTTCTGGTAATTAATAATTCGTTTCACAGTAGACCTTGTCACATTCCTATTTATAATTTACATTAATCACATACCTGCCTATTACAAAACAAATACAGCACAAATCCTCACATACAATTGTAATACATAACTAACTATACTAAGAAATTTTTAATTTCATTAAACAAAACTTGCATTAAATCTCTTTTCTCTTCTCTTTTGTAAAGAGTAAAGTGCAAACACCTGAATTTTCCCTAAGTTAGCAAATAATGAATTTATTCAATGATAAGCAATAATCTAAAATAAACAGAAATCCATCCACCTAATTTTTGACGGCATAAATTGCGTTCTGACACGAAATATCTATCAGGGCAGGAGGTAAGGATTAACATTGTTAGCAGAGCATATTTACACAGAGAACCAATATGAAAAAGTGAGTTAGCTTTAATAAGCATTGCTGACATGCTTTTCAAACCAGTAAATATTATTATTATATCAATCTCATTCGGGTTCACTCACACACTGTCAGTCAGTGAGTCTGCTGCAACACTATCACCTATAACTGATAAGTGATAAGCCATGGTAAATGAATATACCTAACTTTTACAATAGTAAATATATAGTTTACAATATAAGTAGAAACTTCGTAAGTTGTATCTGTATTAAGGGTATATGTCACAGAACAGACAGTAACATTCACAATAAAAAAATTTTTGATTAAGGATTAGAAATACTGAGTTTTCTTTTTGTGAAAATTTTAAAGATTTTATAAGTATTATGATAAAATAATACTATTAAGAGGGGGCTATGGATAATTTCGATCACTATGGTTTCCGAATTTGACTCCTCATTTCCAATGTAAATTTTACTTTTTTTCGTTTCCCAGAATCTCGAAAACGGTTAGATCTTCATCAAATTTGAAATTTTTGTAAAATAGAAGACATTTTGGGCTATAACGTAACGATAAGACTTTTCCTTTTTCGGTTTTTCTGCTATGAGATATTTCTGATTGTATTTAGTATTTTATAAGTGTTTCAGGAAAATTGAGGAAAATAATTTATAACTCAATAAGTAGTATGAAAATCGCTTATGTCTTATCGTTACGTTATAGCCCTAAATGTCTTCTATTTTATAAAAATTTCAAATTTGATGAAGACCTAACCGTTTTCGAGATTCTGGGAAACGAAAAAAAGTAAAATTTACATTGGAAATGAGGAGTCAAATTCGGAAACCATAGTGATCGAAATCATCCATACCCCCCCCTTAAAAAATTTTTTGTCAATTTTAAGTCTCCTGCGCCTGTATCAATATTTATTAATTAAAATTTTGAAATACAATAATTCAGATATAATAGATGTCTTTTTTTTCTTGTTAGGTCGTACATTACAGGTGCAAAATGTAGTTGAAATTCCGACGACAGTTATAGAAGTGAAATATTTTTCATTGCACGATTTAGTTATGGTGTACACTTATTTACCGATTTCTCCGATTGACAATGACATATACCCACGTATGGACGGTATAGTAAACAAGTTTACAAAGCAATGATAGTCTTGTATAGAAAATGAAGAGGAGTTATTTGGTAGCCGCGACATAAACAAGATAATATGAAAAATTCGATACATACAACACGAGGAATATGATATGATATTTCAGCAGGGTGTGGTCTTTTCATTTGGATGAGTAGCTTTTACCACAATTAGGTTTCCCTGCAATTCTTCTGTAATAAACGAGATGTTTACCTAAAACGTTGATGTGAGTTGACTTGAACTGTTGATGGTGGTGTATATCATGATAACGGTTGCATTATGTGGTAGTAATCAAACTGATTTCTGTAAAAACCATTATCGTTTCCACAATCCCGTGTTTATCAGTCAAAAATTATTACGAAAGAAGGGATCACACTATTATGCTCTGCATCCGTACTTGGAATTGAAATAAGATATACATTATACAACATGACATAATATCCTGTTCATAAGTGTTCCATTTACTAATTGAAAGCGATTGAAAGGAAAGTTTAACGCGAGTTACACAATGAAAGCAATTATCCAGTTTTCAGTAGGTGTACATTACGTATAGGTTGACGTATATTTTTTATTACGATGTCTATCTATGCTTCCTCCAAAGGATGAAAAACAAAAGCAAAAACTACTCATCATAACTAGATACTAAATGATTTATGCAATAACAAGATTATAACAAGATGAATTCGACCAAAATAAAAACATTATTCACAATGGAAATTCAGGGTATGCATAATACAGGAAAATTATTGACTTTGTAAGAAAAAATAATTTTTTAAATGTTTTTTATTACGACTAATCTGCAAACAAGAAAAATACAATTTAGGTGATGAAAGTTAGAAAACAATATAACTTGGTAGCTACTGCATTTATTCATCAGTATTGCAACATGTACTGACTTTGATTTGATGATGACTAATGCTGCATTGGTTGGTTTGTTTCGTTCATCAATTTGTATATAGTGCTGCTTTGTCTAGACGAAAGTAGAAAATATTTATACATTTGTCCTCGGGATAGCTTAGAGTGAGTGAAGATAATTCAGTGTCTCTATGTCTTAAATTTTTAACGTGATTGTGACATGTGACTGTTGTGGTAAAGTAAGTGAAGGATTTCAGTTAAGTAAGAATGCTGAAACATTGAAGTTAGGACAGGGCAAGACAGACAGAAAAGACAATATGCAGTACGAAATTGTGAATGGACAAAAAGGTCGATAGGGAAAGAATGAATGGAGAAAGGCGGAGTCAGCGCGTCTACGGGGAACAACATCCGGGACTCTTCTACGCTACCCAATCCAAAGCTATCTCCTTAATACTCTGACTATTCCAGCCAAGTTAAAGCTCACCCAACCAAGCCACGTGTGTAATATGCACTGCAGAATCCCACAATAGTGTTTTACGAAGCTGGAGACAAGTGTTACTAATATATAGTATTCATATTCACCCTAAGTACCTTATATTGTATTAGTGACAGAAGATATGCAATTTGGTGCAAATGCAAAAGTCTCGAAGTGGGATCATGTAAATGTAGATAAGTAGGTAATTCCATGGAATTGTGTACACCATTAGCATTCTCTTCAAGTAAGTCATGACACGATAAGGTTGCAATCTTGCAGTAGAGCAAGATAAATATTATTTTCTGGTATGTCTTTTCAATAGTCTGCATAATTCCCAGAATTCCATCTACGTAAAAATACCTTGCTCCTTTTATACAGATAACTTACTTGTGCCGTGAACTCATTAGTTACCTACGCAGTTAATAAACAAGAGCAAACTCAATTATTATTTATGATTTTGAGAAAAGTTTATTTAAATTGCTTCCTTATATGTCTATCTTAGTCATAGCGTCTATAGGAGCTAAGCGTCTTTACACATGCGTTATTTCATTCACCACTTTTACACATTTACACAAATGATGATCACGTCTGATGTGATGTGAGCTGTGAGCTGAAGATAAGTAACTACATTACCATACACTAGCCACTTATTTTACTTAGGAAGAGAGGAGATTAGTTTAGCATTAGCATTAACTAACGTACGATTAGTCACCCTCACCCAAGCCAAATCAAGTCAATCCTAAGCAAAAAGTGCGCAGTCTTAAACCAGAACCAGCTCACTTATGATATGGCATACAAAACGCAACTTTATCAACGAGAATACAGATTCAGTGAATAATGCAACAGAAGAAAGACAGCCTAGCATTAAAAGCGTTTGTATATAATAAGTAAGAAGACAAGGCCAGTTGAATTGAATGCGAACTGTTCATCATGCCTTGGTTACGTTTCGTTTCGTTTCGTTAGGTACGCTAAGATAGTGGAGTGATGAAAAGGCCGGTCTGGTTAGCATATATATTACATATTCTCCTCTTTATGTGTAAAGTGTACTTATATGCGATGAGTAAGATTTCTGAATAGCACTAGAGATATACTGTCCACGCTAATAGACGTAGAAGGCAATGTAAGTACCAATAAGAGTTCAAGTGTAAAATCCATAGTGAATTAATTAAGTAAAGTCAAGCATAAATGAAACAGGATGAAGAAAAGTAGTAAAAGCCGTGAGTTGAGATCATCTCATTTCATTCATGCAAAACTTGCAGCTATATCCAACTACAACATTACCTTTTACATTTTCCACTTTACATACACAACCATTCTAAATCCTAGAGTACATGTAATATTTATGCAAACATTTTCATCTATACTAATACTCGTACTTGCATTAAACCTTTCCTACATTTTCTTCGTTTCATTTACCTAAGCTTACTTTTGCTAGGATCTTGTGTTACATTACATCACATCACACAGTCATATCGCAATTATTTTACTCCCAGTACTTATAAGACTTATTTTATTAAATGGCTCTTCTTAACCTGCTTAACATGATCCTGGTCTCGCCTACTCTCCTCCTAAGGAATTGCATGTTCAGACTCGGTCAACAGTCTAGTCTCACATTATATTACGTAAAATCTTTTTATGTTATCATTAACTTTTAAATACATTCACTAACTACCTTCCACTTGTCTAGATCAAATAAACTTGCTCAGCAAAATTAATTGCACTCCACTATTACTCACTTTAACTACGCTAGACACTAAACTCAACTGATCTCGAATTATATCCCATTCATTCCAGTCGCATAAAAAAATTTATAGAGCTACAATGGAAGGTAAGCAACTTTATTGTCCCAGGCTGTCATCAAACAATTCATAATATGCATTCTTCGCAATTTATTTCAGACTTAACTCGCTACAAATGTTTACGAACCCCTAAGGTATGCGAAGGCAACGAAGTATTTTATGTACAACCTTCAGAATCATTTTATTGAATTTGTGAAAAATGTATAAAGTATACCATACCTAACTATTGTAATCTTAATTAGGTAGACCGGAACCTAGGTTTTAGCAAACTTTTTACATTTGGGATCTTAAAGCGCATTATTATTTAATTTACCCACTTCGAAATTAAATACCTATTTTAGCTACCAGTAAGATATATTTAGAAATCTCATATATCATTTAATATCTGCACACATGCACAAGAATGAACAACTGATGATTAAAATTGTATATGGAACATAGTTACATTGTTAGTTGTGTAATGCAATATAATAATTTAGTAAGCACTGCAGGTAGGTATGTACATAAGGCAAAGGAGGGAAACACCTCTAGTCAACTCATGCAAAGCTCCTGTTTCATTTTGGTCTCTTCTATAAATGTACACAATTCTTGTTAATCATTGTAAAATGGAAGTAAAACTGAAAGCCCAACGTACAAGAATAACAGGAGATTCACTCGCATAACTCAACGAACATATTTAACATACCTACCCACTTTGGGCTACAATAGATTACATTATTAAGTTCCATAAGTGATACGTGTGTATACAAATACCCTAACTGTGTTATGTTGTGTTTGCATGCTATGATATAGGTATAGTTAAAAGTAGAACCTTATAAATATTGTATTGTACATAAGACACACATGGAACAACAAGTGAAAAGTACATAACATAACCAAACACGGGCAAGCAAGCAAAAGCTTTTAAAGTTTGCTGTGCAAAGTTAAAACAGGAAAGTACCCATGCCTTGCTAGAGTCGACCAGGACCCAGGCCAGTAGTGTACAGTGCAATAGAGTAAAGAGTAAACTAACAATAATAATAGAATAGAGGTACAGAACAGAGTAGAGATAAAGCTGGATATTGATGGTTGGCCTGGTCTGGCACGGAATAGCTTACAGGCCGTTTCTGTTGAAAGCTAGGCAAAATCAAGTAAAGTTGTTTGCTACAGCCATTACTTCACCTGAACATCACGAAAACTAAAGAGCATCCTAGCCATCATGGAACGCATGCTGGAAACGCTCTGCAGCTTATTTTGTTACTAGACTAGTAGTAGAACCCTGGTATAGAGAATATATAGAGCCAGAGCCAGAACAGAACTCTCCTATTCAATATTCAACTATATTGTTAGTTAGACTGAAATATTCACATACATGCATACACTTTTCTGTACACGTTGCCTTATATTTCTATTTGTAGTGCATTACTACATTGCATAGGAAGGAACGAGCTGAGAATAAAATTGTATGTGAATAGAAGTTAGAACATAACGTTTGTACGTGCACATGTACGTGTACTGTTTTAAAGTAAACTTTCTTGCTCCCTCCTTTACTTATCCTATCCTGGCCTGGGTTGGTCTTGCTCCTCGTTTGGCTTTGGTTTCCTTTCATATAGAGAGATATTATATAAACTTAGATAAACCCAAGTAATAGTTCTTATATAGACGTTCTCCGTTCTGTTCGTTGTGAATGTGTGTTTCCAAGTTTCAATACTAGTTCAGTTCAGTCCAGTCACAGTCAGCTCTGCTCATCCTCACTTCTCTCTCTCTCCTCTCCTCTCCTGTAACAAGTACATATAATTTATAGTAAAGCATTACTTGATTTCATTTCACTTTACTTTGGTGGAACAGGCAGAGCAGAGGCGAGCCAAGTAAAACAAAGCAAAAACAAGCCAGCCAGCCTTCAACTTCAACTTGCTCTTGAGTATTCTATTGTATTAGTAGTCCAGTCCACTCCAAACCAATACGATTCAACGAATAATAAGAATTTGCAATATTCCATGCCTTTCCTCCGCCTGTTGTACATTACTTTCGTAATATAACAACATAGCATAACACAAAGCCAAAACCAGTTGTAAGTGTGTACTCATATACAATACAAGTTCAAGTCAACTTTAGATACCAAAACACATTGTACGTGAATATGATGTGATGGACTTACATTACAGTCAAGAAACAATTGCTAAAGCAAATCTTACCAAGCCGGACTTGAATTTGCATTTATTTGCATCAGGCGACAGACTGACTCTTGTTTGTTGAAGTTGTTGTTTTATTGTAGTAGTTCTCAGTGAGCTGATTTGATTTCATCTGATCATACAGCTAATCCAGTCCAGTATCTTCCCTTTGACTATTCTTTTATAAGTATTCTAAGATCCCAATTTATAGTTTACTTTGTTTAGATATTTATTTTCGTATCCAATCCAGTGTAATGGAGAAGGTTCCAAATCTGTTTGTGTTTTAAGAATTTCTTTGTTAACCTGAAAAGGAAAATTAGAAACATAACAAGTGAATGACATTGAAAAGTCAGTAATGAAATAAGAGAGTAATTGTTTGAATGTGAAAATTTACCTGTAGAATCACAATTATGTGGAGATAATATAATGTACAAATTAGTTCATTTATATTTCCTATCATTTAAATATCAACAAAGGAATAATTTTAATAATTACAAATAATAAGACAAAGAGGTTGAATTTAGTCTTGATTTTCAGTTGTAAGTATTGTAACGAGAAGTTCATGTTGATATTATTTTGTTTAATTAAGAGTTAAAGATTAAAAGTGCACGTTTCGCTACGCTACACATAAATTACAATTAGTACAATCACATTTCACTAGTAATTAAAAAGTTCAAGTTCAGTATTTAACAAGGAACACTATCTAGTAATATTATGTAGAATTAGAATTATTTGAAAATCAAGTACAAGAGAAAACTGGAAAGAAAAGTACAACAAAGAAAACATAAACAATTTAAGATGCAGGATATTCAACCTGATGTCGTGACTCCGGACAGATTGGTCAATGAAATACTCAGAGGTCACACTTACCCTGGAGCTGGACAAGTTCAAGGGCAAAGAAGTTCCTCTTCATCCTCCTCCACCTCTTCCCCTCCTCCTTGGCAGGAAGAATGTGAAGAAATTAGCGACACCCCCGAAAATCCTGCCGAATGTCAAAACCAATCGAAGGAAGTTGTCATTCTCGACTGCCAGAATCCGTGTGATTTTCTCGAATGTCACATTAGAGGAGCAATTAACTTCACTTTTCCTGCTATCATGGTCCGAAGAATGGCCACCGGGAAAATTGACCTTTTTGAAAAATCTAAAGAACTTAAGGCGAAAATTGCAAACTCAAAAATCACATATGTGATTTACGATTCCTTTACACCGAATTCTATGTGTCCTCCAGGAGGAGCGGGCGGAGGAGGTGCCAGCAGTCATAATGACATTGGACATTGTAGTGGATGCTCTTTACCAGTGTCAACTTTCAACTCAGAGCTTTCTGATCTCGTTAATTTGGTTGCCAAAAAGCTAGCACAGCATGGCTGTAGAGTCGTCACGCTTAAAGGTAAACCAGGTTTTATTTCGCGTTTACTAATCAACGGTGGAAAAATCAAGTAATAATAAATTTTCTCTTTTCAGGTGGTTTACCTGTATTTCGCGAGCTGTATCCAGAATGGGTGGAAACTCATGATGCCAAAAAACCAAATTCTTCAATTTCATCCACAGACTCTCTGGAACTGGGAGAAGTTCCTCTACTGGGCTTAGGGAGTTTAGCCTCTTTACAAATTAAAGATGAGCCGGACACTTGCGACTCGTCAATTGGACTAGACCCTGATGATGTAAGTACATTTAAAACTGTTCACTATTCGGTTATAACAATATAGTGAAATACAATAATTTTTTACCACATGCAACTTGCAAGGGTGGTGTTGCATTTCCATGTAGCTGGTGTGATGTGGGTTGCTTTGCTTTGTTACACTCTAGCATTTTTTCCTTCCTTACACATGTATTGCCTAATCATAATGCTCCATCGTAAATACTTTTTTTATTTCCACAGGCATTTCCAGTTGAGATTATCAAATATTTATACTTGGGAAATGCATCGATAAGCGCAGATGAATCAGCACTGGAGAGGCACAATATAAAGCATATAATAAACGTTACTCCTGATCTACCCAATGTTTTCGATTCGACAATCCGTTACCTTCAAATCCCAATTTCTGATCACTGGACTCAGAGCATGCTGAATTACTTTCCTGTAGCAGTTCAGTTTATTGGTAAGTGTATTTTAGTACGCTTTTGCCGCTTTCTCCTATCGTTTTGCGTTTCCTACGATAAAATGCTGCCATTTTTATTACATCAGCTATTTTAACATCAGTTTATATCCACCATTACCTCATTTTATATAATTTTCCTAGTATTTAAAAAACAAATCACTTTGAATTCTGTTCACATAGATTTCACTGATTTTCATTTTCACCCAAGAATAGAAACAAAACGGATTTCATTTTCTTGCAAAATCTGTTCATTCCAATTGTGACAAACGACAAACTTATGAATTAATTGTGAGAATTTGCAATATAAATTCCTCTATTTTAATTTTTTGGTCTTATGAATAATTTTCGTAAATTACATATTGCAGATAACGGTTCCATATTCAGTACTTTTCTAGTTAATTATTATTTTATTTCTGTTTAATATTTTATCTAGTGTCAGTAGCATTTTGAAGTATATGGTAGGACGTCTGTTTTTACTTTGGAGAAAGGACGGCATTTTCCAATACAAAGGAACGTGCTAGTATTAAATTAAATTGTGAAAGCTAGGAACACAAAAGCATGTGTTTATGTATGGAAGTACGATAGGAAATTTAGTAATACATTGTAGATAGAAGGAAAGTATTTATAGCTGCTGTTGATTCTGTTCCGCTGATACCTATGTGCCTAATTGTAAATATACTTATTCTCTCATAGAAATTACAAAACCTGCTTTAATTTAGTTTAGCAGCAGATGCAAAATCCCTGTGTAGTGTGCTATGGATATTTTCCACTGTGCAAATACAAAGGAAATTAGACTTTGATATTCATATAGCCCTGAATTTAAGGTAGAAAATAGATTAAACTCCTTGTACTTATTTAACTAATGGTTCCTGGAGGTACTATTCATGCAAAGGAAAAGTACACAAAAGCATTATCATATCTCTTCATGCAATAGCGAAATTACATACACAGCCGATGAACGCTAGACTGCGATTCATAAAAAAGAAAACAAAATAAGTATGCACACCCACGGCTTTTCCATCTTTGTGTCTATGACATGTCATCGTATATTTCTTGTACACATTATACATGTATCGTGTGTCCTGTCTGTACAATACAACACAGACTTAAACTCACGTCAGCGTTATAAGTGTACTATACTGTGCTGTATGCATAATAGTGAAATAGAGCCGAGGCATACTGCACTGTGTATTAAATCTTTTATACATAAATGTATCGCTACCTCTGCCTGGGGATTTCCAGACCAGAGAGCACCTAAACAAACCCGATTTCTTATGATGTTAAGTCTTGTGTATCATTTGTATGCATGAACATACTATGTAAATTCATAAGTTTCCAAATCACTACGTTACAGACGATTTTCATGTATATGTTTACTTACTTATAACTTGTGCCACGCAAATGCACCTCTCTTTACATTACTTTATGATATACGACTGATTTCTTATCAGAATAGTGTAAAGCGAATTTACGATGGATAAAAATTCAATCCAAGTCGTTCGATCGAGCCCAACCCATTTGCAAAGGAAATCTCTACCTACACTTACAACTTATGTCAATACTAACACTAAAAGCTTAGAATACATTTACCAAAATGATTTATTTCAAATCTTAAATCACATTACGTAATCTGACAGTTAGATATTGCACATCGTAATTTTGCTAATAAATGATCACAACTTTCCCAAATAGGGAGTTTATACCCTTTCTTGAATTTTGCCAACTTAATATCTTTCATATCAGTTTTTGCAATACAATTTTGATTCTGTTCGTTAAATAAATTCCTTTTGCATTGTATTTTGCATTATGTGCTACGCATAACTGTGGAGAAAGAGTTAAAACGCATAATCGCAATAAAGTATTATTGATGTAATGTGAAACTGAATTTAAACAAGTAAAAAATAGCCTAAAGCACATATTGTGGATTGTCAGATGATATTTAGCCTTGTCAAATCTTGTCGAACAGAGTTATGTAATGTTTTATTGTGTGAGATGAATTCTGGCTGAGGTTCTTTCAATTGCAATCGCATTCCGTTGATTCGTTTAGTCCGTGGCTCTGGTGCTTTCGTTCATTCATTCATTCATTCACAGAATTGGTAGGTACTATAGTTGGGGGTTTTGTAGTTGGTCGGTTTGGTAGCTACTCCTAGTGTAACATGGTTCCTTTCATTTATTGATTTACTGCAAAAGCTTTCCCTCGCATACCAAAGCAAGCTATGGTTATACCCATATGGTTTAGCATGTACATAGAATGGAATGCAAAGAGCAATAATGGCTGTCGCTTAGTCTTAGTAAGTATATATGGCATTGCCTATTCATGTCTATATACTAAGTAGCATCTGGGAAATGCAGGATAGCTTTTCTAAGTTTAAAGTGTAGCATATAAAAAGTTACTACAGATATAAGTGTTTCTGTGTGGGAACGAATGGCAGGGTATACTAGAATTTTATGGTGGAGGGAAAATGAGGGAAATCGTGTAGCCAAAACTAAAGTAAAGCAGTCAAGGATCCACTTTACTAGTACGATGTCCCAAAACCTTCCCTCCTTTCTTCATTCATACATTCGCCGAAAATGTGTGGGTGGTGGTATAGAATGGAGCGAAGCTTTCGTGAATTCTATCTCTTCTTTACTTACAGCACAGTACACTTAGTATAGAATGTTCGAATGTCTCTTATGTATCTAAATAAATAGTAGGACGACACAAACTTGGCTTTCTGTACATTTTTAGGCGTATGCTGCCTATGTGTAAGTATAGTGTAAGTGTAAGTGTAAGCCTAAGCCAATCCAAAGTAAAGTAAGCGTAGACTAGCCTCTGGTGACATTGTATTTATAAAAACATCCGTGTCCCAGCAGTCTAAAGTATTGCTCTCTTGTTTCTATTTGTAATGTATATATACTTGAACGTTACATTTATATGAGTCTCAACTTTTCTTGTGGAACCAAAAATAAGCTTAAAGTTACATAGTACTGAATCTATATGTACTATAGTGTGTACTATACCTATTCACTTTACATTGCACTTATCTTGCCCACTTACATTAACTGTCTAGTGTTAAAGTTAAAATTGTCCTTGTTGTCTCCACGGTTTGAGTGGTACAACTAGACTTGAGACTAAAGTAAATTGTAAATATAACATAACACCTACCTACAACTTTCTCCATGTATAGAGTTATTTATAGTATACCTGTACAGATATTGCTACTGCATATCGTTAGCCGTACTAATTGGAGTTTAGTCGACAAGAAAAGAAAGTAATAGTATCGCTTTGAATTTTATATGATTGTAATTTATGCATATTTATGGAATGGTACAGTATACAATGTGTATCCGGTGAAGTGATAGCTAAAATGCAGATATTTGTTTATAGTTGATTGTAAACGTAATAGGTAGGTAAGAATGGAAAGCTGAGATGTAAGTACATAATGTAACAAAATATGACAGCCTGCGGGATGGCCTTGGTTGAGATCCTTGCAGTTGTGTCGGTTTCCCTTATTATTTCTCTCGGAGAAAGAACCTTGTACCACTCACAGTTCAGTTCACTCACTCAGTGCAGATGAATTCAGACCAGTTCTGTAGAGCTATATTAGACGAGAGTAAACGAAACGAGGCGTATAGGGAAAGTGTGTGGGCAGAGGGAAAGTCGTATGATACCTTAGTAGGTGTATGCTAGTAACAACTAACTCTCTGGATATATACCCTTAAACGAAATGGTAAACCTAAAGCTCTTCCAACATTTCGCCTTCATCCAGCTCTTTGTTCCTCTCTTCCTTTATTTTCTCCTTTCTTATCAAAATATGCAATATCTATTTCACAATGAAAATTGGCTATTGCAGAAGCATGTTTTTTATCGCTGTCAAAAAAGTTACGCAACCAAACCACAACGCTACCAGAGAACTACTATTGCCTAAACGTATTTATATAGGGATTTATTTTTAGTTTTCTCTGTTTGCATAAAATTAATCCACATCAGATCAACAGAACATATGTTAGTATTGATTTAGTGTTGTCTCTGGATAATCTGAGAAAAGTTTCTCTGGTCTTATTCAGGATTTTCTATTGTTTGTTTTTCGTATAGCTTTGCCAGCTTAACTCTGTGCTTATACACCGTTTTATTTCCATTGTGGTAGCAAATGCAAACATTTACAACTTATTTCGGTAGGAATCTATAGGCTGATGCTGACAGACAAAAAGACAGACAGATATTAGCGTGGGAGATGAAAATATATTTACTCATAATTCTTTCACTTGAGAAAATATTCAAATCTGTCTTTTCTTGTCAGAATTTAACTCGCATAATGTCTACACAAAGTGAAGTTTACTTCAATGCACTCTCCTTGACAAATTCACATTTCGCAATTTCCATAGAATAAGTAATGCAAAAGTTTCAACAGTTCCAAAAACACAGCTTTTGAATTCGCAATGAAGTTACAATGAAGTTTCGGTGTAGCTCCCCATGAACAATATTGATTGATTGACAAGAATTGTATACGCTACAAATTATAATTATCAGAAAGCTTTAGACACCCATTTACTAGTTTCAAGTAAGAGGCTCTTGTCAAGCACCCTGTCTTGGGAAAAGTTGTTGGTGGAAATAATGAATGACACTTGCAAGTTTGGCAATGGAAACAGTGAATGAATAGACAAGTGAAAGCTTCTATCTTTACAACAACACTACAGAAACAAACTTTAGCTAAGTAATAAATTCCTGTAAAACTATTTATGCAACAAATTTCCAGGGAAAGAATATATAAGCGATACATAATACATACAACTTAAAAACAGTTGAATAATTTGAGAACTAACTTTAGTTTATTTTAGATGGTAGAGAAAGTTTCCCATTTCGGGGAAAGTTTCCAGTCTTTGGTTAGTTAGGCACACTCTTAGTTTTAAATAGGTGCAATCTTATGGAATGGGAAAAGATTGCATGCACATGTTCAGTTTTGGTTTAAATAACTTTACCACTATAAGTAGCTTTCCTTCACCACATATCTCCTTTCTACAATATGAAAAAAAGTAACCGTATTTTCACATTTCATGTTTCATTTTTCATGAAAATGTATTATTTCAGAAAATCCACATTTTTCTTCTAAAATTGCGATTTCACAAAATGGTGCAAAAATTGTTAAGCGTGTAGTTTCAGTTAATATTCTTGTATTCAAGGAGAAAGTTGGTTTATTCAATGTTCCTTTACTTGCGACTCCTCCTGTATATGCAATGCAGTGAATGAGACGAGGGTTGTGCTTTGGAATCGTGTTGTGCTGAATGGAGTCGTGTTTGGGCGGTGGAATGGAATTCATTCCATTCATAGTTTTCCAAGTTTGCAAAATGCAATGGTTTGTTAGGGCAGGGGCAAAGCTAAGCAGAAGAATCGAGTTGCAGTGGAACTCACTTCATGTGTGGGCGGACAGACTCAGTTTCACTTTATCACCCGTCTCTCTTTCTCTTGTCTCAGCCTGGGAAGGCCAACCGCGATTATATTAACTTACTATATCTAGTATTCATTATATCATATTCATTATATATCTGCACTAGAAGCATTATGTGGCTTAACCCTGGGAATTCACATCCCATATTTAGAAACAACAACCAGAAGATCCCAACATAAATAAACGAGTTCATCCTCCTACCATTACTTCTACTTATCCTCAGCCACTCTCATCCTTAGACTAGACCGTTTACTGTAGACATACCACAAAATATTGATTATACTAATCCTAAGTTTCATTCTTACCTGCTTCTGTTTATGTTTATCTTCTTAAGAAAATATTGTAATACTTAAGAACAACTTTACACATTTTATAGAATACTATCAAGGCTTAATACTTAATACATTACCTAACTATTCTTAATAATAAATGACCTGAGAAGGTAATAAAATAAAATATTTATACATTAATAAAAAAATTAATGCAGGATTGTTCTTAAATTTTTGTGATAGGAAATCTGTAGAAGGGTATAGGCAAAAAGTGGCTATATACAATTTGGTATTAATTCAGGGACGACTCAGTTTGAGAAGACCAGCTAGCAGGTGAAACTTTTGGAAAAGTGAAGGTAACGTAGGAGGAGAGAAGACAAGGGCAAAGTAATAGAGAAAGCAAGGCTATTTGGAATGCAGTTAACTGAACTGCTACTGACTAACTAAAACATAGATTTTCCTTCGTGCAACCATTACTTACACCCTTTATTAACTTATGGTATACTCCCGCGTATACTAACTCAACCACATTTTTAAGAATATGTAATTTTTTGAACGTTGTAATTTACTTAACCCTTCCGTAACGAAAAGTTCAAAAAATAGTCATTTCACTTAATGGAAACAGGAAATGTGTCACAATTCAAATGGTTAGTCGATGCATTAAGATAGTTTTAATTGAATCAGTTTCAATTAAATCAACAATTCATAACGTTAATTTTTTCAGCGTAGTGCACAATGAAAAAGCATATTGGTTTAATTGCAGGGATAAGAGAAATGTCAATAGTACACATAAATAGGTAGATTTAAATGGTATACTGAGTCATACTATAGGTACAAATGCCATAGAACATACATTCTATAGAGTAAAAGGAAGTGCTTTAGTTTCGTGAATTTCTTTTTGCTCCTTTCAATATGCATGTCATTCGTGTAAAACGAATTTGTGTACATGTATGCAATGTACAACTAGTAAAAGTGTGTAATACCCGGGTACAGGTATGAATTTTGGTGTAATTTACAGGTTTCCCCTGTAACTGTATGTAATATGTATCCGTTTGAAGTAGGACCCTTTGGAACTAAGAAAGCACGGAAAGATAAGTCATGTGAAAGCAGGAGTAGTTCTCTAAGAGACTTTTTTCGGGGAGAGTAGAAAGGAAACCCGAACCTAGGCGACTATTATAGAGACGAATCGAGGATTTGTGGAATGGTGGGTTTGAAAATTTTAGGCAAGTCCCCACATTTCCTCGTAAACCGAACAGAGCACTATTTCGGCTTCTGTTCTCTCTGGATTCTATTCCCTGGCCTTGCTCTATGATTTTATATCAGTGGGTAGTATACACCGTAGCAATAACACAGGCAGGAACTTTATACAATAGCTATATCATGTTCAAAGAAAATCCGTTAGCATTCCTAGTATAGGAGTGCATTTGTACTCGCGACTCTGTATACGTATACAATATAAAGATCCTTATATACGATTATAGTTAGAATAGTTGTTTTTATAGAAAGTATACTACATGCGAGGGAGTACCTTTACCTATTCAGTTTAATACTGTGGCAATAGTTATAATGTGATGCACTATCTGGCTTCCAGTTCCAATGTCTAATCGATAGACGCCCACGCTTTGGAAGTCTAGTACTTAGAAGGACTATAAATTTATTCTAGTAGTTGTCCTCCTGATCTCTTCTATAGGTAGGCTTAAACTTAACTAAGATAAAATAAAAGCTAACAAAAAGCGTGGTAAAGTCTCTCTACACGCTTACTGTAAGTGCCAGCGAATCTAATTCTATTTGTATTAGAAATACACGGGGGGAGTATAGCTAATAGCGAAACGTGTTTAGTTTCCTTCCCATTGGTAAATAGATTAAAAGAAAATCTGCAGGCCAGAGCCAGAGATTTGCCACACATGTGTCCATTAAGACAAAGTAGGAATCCTATAGATTAGTGGCGAAAAGCTCTGCTCTCCATTAAGCTTTCGATTAGTGAATTCGATTAGTTGGGTTCGGATCGGGTGGGATGGTGGATTTCTATGTAATTTCTGTCCTCGTAGACTCGAGATCATAACAAGGTCCTGTCTATCATACTTTCCATATACTGTAGTACAAAAGTGAACTATTTACAATGTCAATAGAATTATGAAAGAAAGAAACTGTATGTATGGTAAAAGCAAGGCAACCCGCGTGGTCTGTCCATTTCCCATCACACTCGCTTTGTCGAACATTGCTTTCATTTTAGCATAAAGCAACTTTGAGCATAAAGTCTTATAAGTTAATTCTTTGGACTTGTGTGTGTTAGCTACTTACTTTTGTAAATAAATAGTCCCTGCAGAGTGAGGGAAACCTGTCTTTGTAACTACTCTCACTGGGAGCTCACTTCTGTCAGCTAACTGGTATAGGCTCGAAAATACCAGTTCAACTTTGATTCTAAGGAGAAAGCAGTCGAAGAGAAAGTCGTAACTTTCTCCGTCTTGCTTTCTCCTCAGATTTCTATCTCCTCTGCCCACGCTCCGCCGACTTAATGTCTTTCGTGTTCCCATCTATAACGTATATTTCCCTATTAGCCCACTCAACAAGATAGTATTACAGCGCTGGGTAAACTTGAAAAAATACACTCTAAGTAATACTAAGTCTGACCTGAATTGACATCCACAAAAATAAACGAAGGCAAAGTGAGAACACCAAAGGAAAACATTAAACAAAAATACAAAAAGAAACGAGGCTTTACCACAAAGAAATATTAAGCTTAGATCCAGATGCTACCTGAACTATCTTCTGTGTTTGTTCAGTTCTGCTTAGTTCAAACGCAAGAAACAGGAATTGAGTTGACAGCGTCCATTTCTGCTTGCCGAGCTTCCTTTTTCTTTATTTTAGAGTTTTCAACTCAAATTATACAGGGTCGTCATTAATTATCGGTAGTATTTAGTGTTACTTCTTTATAATGTAGTTTTACGTCTTTATAGTGTAATTAAATGACTTTTCCTTTATACGCGTTTACGTATTGGCTGTAAAACCCAATTCTAGGAAAAATCTATTATAGACTAAAATGAAAATTAGTGAAAAATCTTTAAAAATTGCCCAATCCTGAAAGTAAATATTTCGTAATGAATTTAAAACTCATTAGACTAGGAATTTTGGAGTTTTCACGTATGCGTAAATTGTGACGGACAAATAAGTATGACCCTGTGTAGTGTATACATATTACGTAGTCCAGAGTATTTGTTTACAGTAGGGGAAGTTGTTTATGAATATGTATGTATGTATGTCTATGGTATTACCATATAAGCATATCTCTATTTATTCTGGTGTAGTACGTTACCTGCGAGGATAAAGTGATATGAATCATTTATTTTGTGAAAGACATGAAATGCTAAGAAACGGCTTCTGTATGCAGATAGTGAGGCGGCTTATCTTTTATCTGCCTCCCTGCTATGCTTTATTCTTTGATGTCTGAACTTGATGCTACGTTGTGCACATATTATTTAGGTAGCTTAGTATCTGACTGTGTCCTTTTGAATTTTTAGAGGATACAGCGCTACGACTACTACAGTACTAGATTTTAATATTTTCTACATACGTGAATTTCATTTATTTATTTAGATGAAGGCCGATCAAAGGAGGAAGGAGTGCTGGTGCACTGCCTGGCAGGAATATCCCGATCCGTGACAATCACAATGGCATACCTGATGCAAAAGTTGGGACTTTCTCTGAACGAAGCTTATGACTTGGTCCGAGCAAGAAAATCCAATATTTCTCCTAATTTTCATTTTATGGTACATTTAATAGTATTTATCTCTGTATATTGCAAAATATCATTATAATCAGACCTGAAGGAAAACCTGGAGCTACATTTGATTGCTTTGATGTTGTTATTTCTCAGGGGCAACTGCTAGATTTGGAAAGACAGCTGCACTCTACCTTTTTGAGTCCACCTGCTTTGGGCTCCTCTCCCGACTCCGGAATAGAATTTGATCGTTGGAACTCCAATTGATTAGCGCTTCAAGTCCTCAGTGACTTGCTAATCAAAAAGTAATAAAATTACGTTAAAAATAAGTAGGTAACCAATTACGCTAGTTATCGTGTTGAAAATGTCATCACTTGACATAACGACCGATTTGTTGAGGACTAGGCTGTTCGATAATGAAAAAGAGTACAGCTCGCAGGTAATCTATTTGAACAGATTACCAAATGCCAAATAGGCAATCAATACTACTTATAGTACTTACTACTAATCCTAAGAGTAATCAATTCATTAAAATAATGTTCAGCAGACGAGAAGTTTTCGTTTTTCATATATTTATCAGAAAGCTCTACTAAGTATAATTGTTCTAGTACCTATAGAGTTTTGTATAATGTATTTGTAGCGCATTATTTTATAAAGATGAAAATTGTTGACGAATTGTTGATTGGTCGAGCGAAAAGTGTTTAATGTGGGAAACGTTACGAAATTTTACATGGAGATCTGTAAGTTGTCTCCAATTAATATTTACATGACAGCAGCAGCACAGCGTGTAAATAGTATAAAGTTGACGAATCAGTAGTTTTGTTTTAAGAGACAGAGAATGCGATAACCTAAATTTAAATATGTAGTTGTAATTGAATTAATATACTGATATTCACAAAAGAATCAACGGACATCCTTTCAACGAATCATTCAATAACTATTTATAAGATAATTACAATTAGGGATAAGTCAAGTTTTAAACACAATCAAGGTTCAATTTCATAAAGATACATATTATAATAATGTTAAATGTTAGATGTGTAAGGACATAGTGACTTTATTGTTAAAAAGCTATAATACCTAGATATAACCGATGCTACTCTGAATGATTGGAATTGGAAGCATTAACTGCCACATATTAGATGTGAGTAGGGGTTGCCTTTCCTATACTACTTAGAAATAGCAATATTGATACAATACAGACGAGACATTAAATTAAAGACGCATTTCAGTGCAATAGTTTGGTTACAAAAGCCGGCAACTTGGGATTGGGTTTGTATTGTGGGTGAGTCATAGAAAAAAGAATGTTCTGTATAGGGAACATAGGATTCTTTGTCAAAATACTTATAATATACTTACAAACGAAGCCACCATATTACAAGGACGACTCTTAAGCTTCCTTAGTACGCGTGGGTGTAAGTATTACGTTGAGTGTTCACTCGAGCAAATTAAATCGGTGTCATAGTATCCTAACAGTAGTATATGTGCAAAAAGTAATGCCTTTTACTTTTTGCGGCTATCTCTATCCTTTCCAGCAAACTATTTGTTCCTGCGCATCATTTTTTCCATTCATTCATACTCTTAAAAGTTGATTGATTTTTTATACTCTTTCTTTATTGCATCGTTGCATTGCATATACTCGGTTGAAATAAGAATAATGTGGGCTTTACATTTTTACTTATGTAGTTACTCTTTCTTTCAGTAAAAGTGAAAACACACAGAGGTATATCATTTACAAAGCAAACCTAAATAGTATGCCTAATATTTTTTTATTTATCATGCCATTGCTATGTATTATCGTTATTCGGTATTATAAACACTACAATTTTTACCGTTTTACTCCCACATGATTTTTATTGGTAGCTATTCACGTCTGTTCTTGTACATTAGAAATTTAGGGATACTAGAGAGTATCTATTTAGGTAAAAGTTATGATATCGCATATAAAAAAGTAACGGAAGTAGAAATTCAAACGAAACACGTACAAGAGTACTTGCCTATTAAAAATGAATATTAATAACAATTCATTAAGCACAACACAACATGCAATACTAATCTAAAAATATATTTACTAATAACATAAGGTTACGTGTACTAGTAACTGTGTCATTATAACCAATCGAATCCAGTTGTATAGTATATAGTAGTTGACAATCCATCTATGCATTCATAACGACATGTTAAACTTAACAATAAAAATTTGCGTCAATTTCAATCGTTAAAATTGGACAAGACATTAGAAATTCTCTACAACCCTTTCATGAATGTCTAGAAGCTATCTAGATATGTGTCTACTAATCCATACCTAAATATATTCAATAGCAATAGTAATAACTGCTATTACAGTTAATAATAAATATAAACGTGTTCGCTAACTGTATTTCTAGGGTGATTCGTTCTTTGCGTAGGAATGCCTTGTATTGAGTAAAACTGGAGAAATTTGAATGGAAAATTGAATAGAATTCGATTACTAGTGAAATTTATCCGCCTGCGCTGCGACTCCTCTAATATGTATGAGTAGGTGGAGGCAATTAGTTTAATGATGTCCTATTAAGATTAAATTAACGATAGGACATTTTACATTGTCCTCATACAATACAAGGTACCCAATTGTCTGGAGAACTTCCTGTCAGAAGTCTAAACTCGACTTATGTACCTATTTACATCCGTGTCTATAATCCTATACATACTTAATACCGGATAGAATGCTAAATTGAATTGTGTCCTTGAATCACATTGACTTGAGACACAAAAGAATACATACCTATAGTTAAAATTTCATAAATACTAAATAAGTACAATATATACAACTTGTATTAGAATTTAGAACTAGCAATCATGCATACTAAAGCATATATTACGAACGAAAACCTGTTTTATATCGTTTCGTATGGTCTGATTGAGAAAGAATTCATTACTATTTATGTCCATGTCATTTTTGAGCATCTCTCCTATTTTTATGTAAAAGGTATCGCAATTACAGTAGAAAAGAAGGATCGACTGACATATGTGGGTGTTCTATTACGCAATGATATGGAAATGTTAAGAGTGTTTCCTGTATAATAAGTTATGGTATTGAAAATGTAAAAGCATTGGAAAATTATAGGAAAATTGTAAGGAACTACTGTTTAAAATACTTTGGCTTTAATTAAATTATGTACCGTTAGTTTGTAATTAAACAGTAGTTACTGGTTTTGATTAGTTTCTCTTTCTTGTAATTAGTATTGTACACTTAATCATACTCTGTAGTGCCAAAATGCTCAATCCAATCAGTAATTGCAATAAGGTGTAACAATAACTTTGATTTGTACCAATAACTTTAAAGTAGTTTATATAAATTTATTTGTTGAGTTTCTCTTACATGTGAACATTTTCTTCCATTATGAATATATATAGTCAACCAAGTACTTGTAAATGTACACAAATACCTGTATCGGATAATCTTATGAATTTAGTAATTAGGGATTGAAATTTTATCCAGAGATGCAATTTCTATTTGCAGGAATATTTGTGCATCATCTTTGTCTGGGATAAAAAGATGATAGTATAATTAATGGCTGCTACTGTTGAACTACTGAATAAATGAATTGAGTCATATCGTGTGTATAATTTAAATTGGTTAACAAATCTATTGAATGATTAAATATGAAATACCTGTGACTACTACACTAGAATTACTGTAAATTAGTAGGTTTGGATTAAATGGAAACTGTGTACTATGCAGGAACGCTTCAAATTGTAAACTCCTTGAGATTTTCTCTGTATTTTTATTGATAGTCTTTTCTCGACTGTTCTTTTGATATTGTTCTGTTATTACTATAATATAAGCTACTAATAGAGTACTAGTGAAGACTTATGGTTAGTACTTTACATAAATACAGGTAAACGATACAATCAATGTTGTTGTATGGAAAACTTGCTACATAACCTTTGTAGAAAATATTATTTTCATGTTTTTATATTATATAATAAAAGGATGTGTAGAGTTTGTAGAGTGAATAAGAATTAATAAGTAAGTGAGAAATCTTTCTATTCGAGTAGCTGTAGGTTTATTGTAGTGAACCTTATCAGTAGGTAGAGACTGGACTGTGAAATCACCACAGTAGTATAGCATTATTTATTTATTAATGATTTGCACTATAAATATAAGAAAGAATTACTTATTACGTGCCAGAGACAGGAAAACCTGCCAAGTTGTATTGTACTGTTCTGACTATAAATAGGGATCTACTTATTAATTGTATGTACCAATAATTATTTGTGTATTATTGTCATTATCAAATATGAAATCTATATTATTGTACATGTGAGCTGATTTATAGTATTTGTTCATTATTTATTTTAAAACAATATTTGTACAGTATCTGTATCTAAAGTATACGCTAAGGCAATTTTTCTATAAAAAGCAAAACGATAAGTATACATTTCGCGGTTTCATTTAGATTGTAACTTTCTTCAGTGAAATGAAAGTTCACACACAGATTCACAAACTATCCAATATCCAACTCAATATTTATAATTCTTTCCATTTCTCAAGAGAACAGTACCTATACTTATTAACTACAGACATACCTATACAGTAGACACTTGTGATAATAGAACGAGCTTTTTTCTTTTCAATTCTTTTTCGCTATATTGTTCCTATAAATCCTTTTCAGGTCATTCATGTCAATCTTTTTGTGTCATGTTTTCCATTGCACACTTTTTCAGTTCAATACTATGGTTTTCAGTACCCAATGTTTCGTATTTACTCGATTAAAATATTCTTATGTATATCCAGTCATTTGTAATGCTTTCTTTCTTTAGAGGAATAAATAACGAATGATCATTCAAATTCAAAGCAAGTCGAACATTTAGCTAAACATTAGGTAACAACAAATTTTAGCAATGTTAAATGTAACCAGTCATTAGGACCAATAAATATTCTACACGTAATCAACTATTTGTTAGCTAATAAACCTGACTGTATTCAAATAATTAACAGTTAATTAAAATTTAAAATTGATGTTGGAAAAACTTTAAAACAATCGCAGTTGCTTTGTGTTATTTATTTAATTGCCTGACAAAATCGAATTTTCCAAAAGAAATTATTCATATAGAACCGTAGTAGATAAGTTGTCGCAAATCCCTTCGTAAAAGTATGAACAAAAATTCCACAAAACAATTAGTAAAAAGTGAACATCCCCGAACGCATATTTTTTATTCTTAACGCATCCAATTAAAGCATTATCTTATTTAAGACATGATTAAAAATTGAATTAAATTACAGCAATCTCTATGTCCATAATTTCAACTGAAACTGTAGTTAGAGGTTTTTCACCTGTTTCTAAAATGTACATAGAAACGTGGAACAATAATAATCCTATTATTATATAGATAGGCTTGTGAACATGAAGTTTAATCTTCAATTGGAGAAACCCAGATATTTTCTTCGTCAATTACAGCAATTCGTTGATAAGGGTAGGTGATCCAGTAATAAACGTTAGATACAATGTACAATATTAAAATCAGCAAATGAGAGTACCTGAACACACTGCACACAAAAGTTGTTATAATCTTGAACCATAATAAATTACACAATTATAATAAAAAATGTTTATTCACATACATTTTCAGGAATCTTTCCATACTGTCCAGAATTATTCTACATCTTCCTCTTGTAATATCCCTAGCAGAAGGAAGGGAATCCCAAAGAGGAATTCTAGAACCCCTTTCTCCTCCACGGACACTGGCATCTTCCGATCCATTATTGCCACTAGATCGCAACCTTGACATTTCTATGCCCTAAATATTACTTAATTCAATTAAGAAGTGCATGTTTATCCTAATTAAGTATATATTTCTTTTTGGGGCTACTTTCAGTAAATTATGGAACAATTTTAGTGTATATTACTTATACCTGAGAATTTGATGATCTTCCACTTTCGAAATATAAGTTGATCACCGAAACTTTTGCAAAATTCAAATATTATGTTAAATTATTGCAATTACATTAATGAGAAAGAGGTAGACATAATTTTTTTATGCAAAGGTGAATACCTAAGCAGCAAGCCATGATCGTTCCGTTAGAGATGCAAAAATAAGAATCCATTGCAGTAGCGTATGTGACTTTCTTCTTGACATCAGAACTGCTTCCACGAATTGCCATGAAGAGATTCACAACTCCAATCTAAAATATAGAACATATTTTAGGGTAATTACTTTTATAATTCATTACTTAATTTGTAAACAAATCAAAAACCACACTCACATTAATAAGATTAATAATTGTCCCCATTTTGTAATTGACCATCCATGTAGTAACAATTGAAATACAGGAGAACGTGAACATTGGATAAAAGAAACTGTATTTGTACGCGAACCACACTCGAGCAATTACGATTTCTATGGCTAATCTTGTGTAATTCCCTGTTGATCAATTTTAATAATTTTTCATAATAATTTACGTATCTATTTACTTAGCGTACTTACGTATATCTTTGTTTCATTAATGATTAATGGTGTACCAGATGACAAATGAATACCGATCTTCTTAGCAGTGTGATAATCAACGGTGAAAATTGGATCCACAACATCAGAAGACATTCCTATGGAATTTTTACCATTTGCCCACTCATAGTCAAGCAGTGAGGTATTCATACCATCTAAAAATAATTTCATAAGAAAATATTACATTTTAAAATGTAAATGTAGGTGGAATTCAAAATAGTTAGTGTTACAGCTTTCGATGTCAACAGGACAAACGTGTGAATCAAATGGAAACATTGCGAACATCATGGGACAACTCAAGGTAACTGTGACTCTTGTAGACTGAAGCACAGTGCCTGGAGAACAAATCCTCACTAATTGATTAGGTACCGTTAATTGGTGAATGAAAGAATTCACTTCATTTACAACAAAAGTATCTGGAAGCCAAATTTTCATTCTGTCATCCGCATGAAGCTAGAATACAAGTTATTTTATTTTACAAGATTATTATTACTGTTTGTAAGAAATAAATAAGATTCTCAGAAAATTAAATTCTTTTTTCATGGTATTACTTCAATGCAGCCTTCTTTGGAATATTCTTCGCTCACGTTAAAAGATAACCTGAGGTCCATCCACATTTGTCTCATGTACATACTCAAAGTGAATTGCTGGAAAATAAAATCTATCACTTCATTTACTTGAAAATTTACTATAAGTCAATTACAATTTGGCATACCTGGTCAATATCATTTACATTCATGGCCAGAATATAAATAGTCATTTTTACAGTGACAGGTTTATCTAAAAAATGAAAATACGTTCAATATTTTTGCAATTACATTAAAAGTGAAATAATTGATTGTTTAACAGAATTTTCATACTTCCTTGGTTTGGATGAACTCTTTTGTCATAGTTAGCAAGTAAATCATCCAATATCTTACTAAGTGACGGAGTAGGAGAAGCTCTGGAGCAAATTTTATAAACCAAATATATTACCCAAATTCTATAGTATATAAAATAGAAATGAGTTGACTTACCTGGTCGTGTGTATATTTGAACTTAGAATATACGAAAAGTAGAGAATACTGGAAAATAAATTCATAGTTGCGAAAGAAAGAAGAATTTAAGTAACTACTGTTGTAAACAAATTTTGTGCAATTCGTAATTGCAGACTCTGTCATCCGAATCTGTAGAGCGTAGAGGATGGACCGGCTAAAGACTTTATAATGTACTTTTAGAACATCAGTGTTACTATGAAAGTACTTTGAATATTTAATATGGTTTAATATGAACAGATAGCGACAGTCCACGATAATATTTGTAGCGGGCACGCATGTGTTTACGCTTAAGTTGTGATGATAACTCCCTGAAAATATGACACTTACGTCTATTGGGTTGTGAAAATCAACTGTCTCTATATAGAATGTAAAAAACATCCCTCCATATACCACAGAAATTATTACACCCTCGCTTGTCTGCATGCAAAGGAATTATCAATTCCAAAGCTGCCAGTTTTCATGTATGACATAGAAGAATATTAATAAATGCTCACCCTCTTGGTTTTGTACTAATAAACTTGATTTGTATTAATCATACTTCAAAAATTAAAATACATGCAAAGCAGCCAAAACCAAGCTAAGGGAAACTAGCATTACTATACTAATGGTAAGATATGCCTCAGAATGCTATATTAATTATTGCAATCAATTAAAAAAAATAAAATATTCTGACTTTCACTGTTGCATTTTGAAAAAAGAAATTAGTTTTGTTTTTGAATTTAATTCTGGTCAATTTAAGGAAGCAGACATAATTCATTAGCTTTAAAATTCTTAAACCTTAATCACATGCATAACAAACAAGTTGATAACTAAAAGTGCGTCTGGTGAAACTTTGTCCGTGTACGAGGAGAGTTGACAGGGGAATAAAGCTGTTGCATTTACTATTGTAATCAGAACAGAAAAGAGTAGGGAGCAATCACAGATATAGAAAACAGAGTATATGGAACTTGTGGGTTCGTTAGGGTTGGATTTAATTGTGATTACTATTATGACAAACGATTAGTTGTGACAGTTACTTTATGACTTGAACTAGGGTTGACAATTAACAAGAACGCTGGAAGAGCAAAGCTCTGTGTTCATCAAAAGAATACGTTTAGATAACAGAAAATACTGTTGTCCATTCTATTGGTGAAAAGGCAACGTATAAAGTGAACAAACACCAATGCATAAAATATTACATGTGCCAATTTTAGTTTTCCAGTGTTAATATATAATTTGAAGCAAGTTGCATAAATGCAGTTTATGTTTATGCTAATTTTTTCAAAACTGCTAAAAATTGTATTAAAAGTTTTATGCTAATTATTTAAAAACTACTAAAAGTTGTATTAAAAGTTTTATGCTAATTATTTAAAAACTACTAAAAGTTGTATTAAAAGTTTTATGCTAATTATTTAAAAACTACTAAAAATTGTATTGAAAATTTTATGCTAATTATTTAAAAACTATTAATTTGCGTTTATTGAATTACTAATTAACTAATTCCGTATGCTGTATGCACTTAAAGTTAAAATGAAGAGATTTAGAGCAAAATATACGAACGATTTAAGACTGGCTTTACTCGCGAGACACAAATGGGGAGAACACAGTAACATTCAATATGTTTCTTGTTTGTAGTATATTTAAGGTATGTTTGTTGTGTGTTAAATGTTTGTGTATGTGTGTATGTAAATAATAACTGCTGTATTAATTACTAATAGATAATAAGTGTACATAACTGTGTGTATGTATGAATACATGTAACAATTAATAAGGTATCTCGAATAAATAAGAATACCAGAGTAATGAAGATCGCAAATACATAACATTAACTTAATAGATAAATATTAATGTGTATTTAATAATAATAACAGGTAATAATAATAATAACATTAATACGACATGTACTAGTAGGTGTTTGTTTGTTTCTCTCGTAATCATTGCTTCACTCATTTAAAGTAGTAACTCTCTGCTAATTACTTAACCTATTTGCTAAAAATCATTCTTTCTTTCTCTTTCGAAAAGTTTCACAGTTGCTTCCATTTCACTTCCCTCCTCCATCGAATCCTTACAAATACTACATCTACAGTATATAATATAATATTCCTAAATTGTTATTACAGGATCTGACCTTTCTTAGAATACCTACACAATTATTTCCGTTTCGATTGGCTTCAGATTTTTATTGTTACATTTTATCATCCAAACTAGCTCACTCCTAAATATTCACCGATCATTTTTTCACTTGCTGTTCCGTAACATTCCACTGCAGATAACAATTAACTTTGATTTGCTTTTAAGAAGTGTAGGTACATTACATTTTCAGAACTAACACTATATTTCAGAAACTTTAAATATTCATTTCACCCACGCTTCGTTACTTTTAAGATTTCTCCATAGGTACACTGTGCAGTGTTATCAATTGCATTAATAACACTTAAGTATTTTAATTTTATTCCATTTTTACCATTTTTACTGAATCAATAAGTGTGGCATGCAAAGTACAATCTACACAATGCATCAGCTACTTGTACGTAGCCAACTAACACTCGTAGATAATTATATTATCATTATGTATGTATTTAGATTTAGCATTTAGGTTACTTAGCTTTGGATTAAATGTAAATCGAAACTTGAACCGTTTCGCTGGTACTTGATAAGGAAGTATTAGTTATTCTTTGTTAATTTTTAATTGTTTGGTTAATATTAATTGGTACTGGTTGGTATTATTGGTACATTAAAAACTTTCCTTCTGCAAAACTGGATTTCTGAACAGTTTTCTCTTGATAAACAATACATAACAGTAATAATGATAATATAATGATACAGACACCGACACAAGTTCTTTAGCGTGGATAACATTACCCAGAGCTAAACTTCAGATAAGTACATTTTAATGACTAATAATTTCTCATTTCTGCAATACTAATATGGAGCTGTGTATAGTACACCACAGTAAATTTGTTTAAAGATACATATTAGATACTAATACATGTAGTAATGATACACTATTTTTTCCTTTATCTCCTGGTCATTTGTACAAGATATTCTAATCGAAAAAACATAGCATTAACAACAATAGAGCAATAATTATAACAACACTAATTATTGTAAATTGTAATTGTAATTAGGTATCCTCATTAAGATGATAGCTAACAGTTAATAGAATACATTAATAAAGAATAGCCACAGAGCTATGAGATGATCATCGTATCTATAGTAGGCATACATAGATATTATTCAGTATTTAGTATCTAGGCAGGGTTTGTTACCTTTTTCATGTCTAGATTAATAGTTATATTAGTATTACGAAGGTAAGTATGTAGTATTTAGTAGTTGGGGCACGTACTGTCAATGAATACGTGTTTTAGTTCATAGTTGATTTTATACCAGATGTAAGATGTAGTATGTAATGTATTTACGTAGTATAACAACGATTTTAAATTAGTTTATAGTGTAAAGAAGCAAGAGTACATTTGTACCTAGGCTAGCCTTATCTTCTCTTTTTACCTGTTTTCCTTTCTCTGCACTCCCTTTCCACACGATAACCTTTTTCATGTCATGTCATGTCAACGATCAGTTTCAGTTGTAGTAGTATGTAAATTAAATATATGTAAAATTTAAGTATATCAATTTAATAGTGAATACATATTTGTCTCGCACTTGTCTTTCTCATTAGCGTCTCGTTCCTCAGCACTTCTTTTCGTTTCTTAAGTGTAAAGTATAATAGTTTCTTTAGTATGCATTTTCCTTTCATACTTTTTCTCTTTTTCATACGGTTGGATTGGAACCTACGTATATACATCTTATAGTGTTGCTATTTACATAAGTAGGTTCCATTCCATATCCTTTCAGTATAGAAGTAGTTGCGAATAACATTTTCCACGATACGTTACGATACTTTACATTAAATTGCGGTAAAATACAATACAACAGTACAGAACAATACATACATATACAATACAGACTTTAGCATTATCTTCCCTTCCTCATCTTCTTTAATAATCTTTTCTTTATGTCATACTAGTTGTATATTTAGTAAATTTTATGTTTATAATATATGTATATATTGTATTGAAGCGGCAGTTCTAGGTAGTAGTAGTATTTAAGGTTGTTATATCAGTATATAATAGTAGTATGCATGTATGTAGTATTTAATATGGATTAGGGTATGTATTTAAAGTATGTACAGTATAATAGGTTATTTCTTATTATATCTCAGCATTGCTATTGTAGTATGTATTAGGTATATTGTATAATGCAGTGTACATACACACATATGTAACACAATTTATATCCACCTATTTATCTTATCTTTAGTATCATCATCATCTTCATGTGTAGAACAATTTTACTTTTCAACATTTAACTATCATACATTGCTTTTACATAAATTCCATCTCTGCTCTCATAAAAGTCTATTCTAGTACAATAACTAACTACTCTATGTAATCTGCAACAATGTAATTACTTTTCTCGTTCACTAAACAAACTACTTACAATTAAATTAACTAATATCATATCTATATCTCTAGTTAAGAATTTTCATCATCGGTTCAGGTACAGTAAATGTAAATTTGTCAGTTTAAATTTCTTCTCGCTGCTCATGCCTTCTTAAAAGCTGCTTTTTCAATGAATGCAGTTCTGCTTCCATCGTATTCACTTTGGCTTGCATTTCTACCGCGGACTGCAATTAGCAAAAACACAAATTATCAGTAACTGAGCCCCAATTAAACACTTTTCAAATATACATACCAAAACAATTAGTTTTCCAATACTTTTAGTAATTCTTACCTTGGCATCAGAAACCCTTTGAATGATCCTGTCCTGTTTTCGACAGATCTGTTCTAAGGATGAGATTTTTCCAGCCAATTTATCCAGAAGGGACGTAACCTTTTCCGCACCATCAGCTCCTAACCGGGTTATTAACATTTTCTTGACACTGTCAACTTCTGATTCGTTCACTGCTGGAAAAAAGAAAAAGTCAAAGTTGCCAATTATTGCAAAGTCATCAAAACCAATATACACCCAGAGTCATCAATATTAACAGCATATAAAACCAAACTAGCCTTGACTAATCTCATTGCAAATGGTAAGTGGCAAAAGTGGAGCCAACGCTCCTTTTATCACTCAGAATGCATCCCCAGAGAAAAACCATATCACCTTACATTGTTACTCTGCCTATCCTCCTTACTATCGAGTTAGCACTGCGTTTCAATAAAAATAAAACATTTCTGGGTTGGTCTCGTCAACTATCCAGTCCTGTCCTGGTGCATTAAAACAAAGCGACATCATTATAAAAGTGCATCTTCTAATTAAGAGAAAAGCTATGAAATCCGTCCACCCTACAAAGCAAACTTCACATATTCTCCACTAATAAATAATCCAATGCACTTACATACACTCTCTCAACTTAAGGTACTTCTCCTTAAACTAATAATATAAGGTGACCTGCTTTGCTCATTCACTCTCTACGTGCTAGGACACATTTCATCCACTCCACTCTATAACTAACACTATAACACTAAAGAGTAAGATTTATATAATTATTTATATGATACTTCTCCCCTAGCACACCATAGTAGGATATGGTAGAAGATAACTAAAGGAATAACTATGTAATCTGATTGTATAATGGTCATGACAGAGTGACTGTGACATGATCATGGTAGGAAGAATAGGATTTTAGTTAATTTGCACTGTGCTGTGATATGAGTTGAGAAGATGAGATCAGACATGAGTGGAGAGTTTGACTGATAAGTTGATAGGCAGAAGAGCAGGACAGGACAGCGACCGAATACAAAGTAAATCCCAAATGAAAATGTGCAAAGTTGTGACTTGACATGCAACGGCTATCTGAATCACTCGAATAAAAATGTTTAGTTGTAAAACGTAAAAATGCGACCTGAATCAAAACGTCTACGTAATAAATGTACTGCAACGTTAGGAATCATATATTAGACATATATGCATGTAGATACAAATTCGTTATACTTATAATCGAAGGAGAAGGAGAATATATTTATCATCAACCTTAGTTTGGGCCGCTTTGCCCAGAATGGCTGGTTTTCCTTTACTTTGCTTCGCCTGGCTTTCGCTATATATGAAATAACCTTGCTCAGCTGTATTTTATCAGTGATTTCTTCTCGTCAACTCAAGTCAAGCCAAGTTCAGTAAATAAAGTCTATTGAATGTCGAGTCGCAAGATTTACAGAGTTGACTTAAAAAATTAAAAGAGCAAAAGCCATATAAAATAATCTATGCCTATGATATCTCTTCGCTCACATGCTAAACGCGAAGCTACACCATTTCTCATTGCCTCTGTTCTCTTCTCTCTACTTAGCCTACCTTCCATTTGTCTTTGCATTCATAAACACACTTAATACAAAACAGATGCATACAAAGTCAATTCACAGCCAAATCCTATGCAAAACTGAACCATTTGCCCTTTTGACCTAACTTATTAGATTGTATTAACAAATTATTGCATCTTTCTAACTTCGAAGAACACAAGTCAACGACTTCAAGAAGGACACATTCATCCAATTTCACAAATCTATCACCACTACAGATAAAGGTATCTCTGCTTATATAATGTACTTTGTATCATGTTCTTTTATACAACACAGTTATAACCTATAAACACCTATAGTACCTTATGTAAGATAACTTTAAGCCATTACAAACAGACTTTTAGTTTTTGCATACTTACATCTACAGACAAATCATACCATTATATTTACTATTCAAAGCACTGCTGCAAGTCAAGACAGTGCACGATGCATTCAATTCAATTGATCTGTATTATTTTTCCATTACATATGCCAAGTCATGCCATATCTCTATTGTGATTAATGTTCTCATTTCGTTATGAACCTATAGTGTCTGCAGTAAATAGCACATCCTTTCCTAAAAAATTATTACGAGCAAATATCATCATTAAAACCAACAAGGATTATCTATGGTATTAACTAATTCTCAAGTGTTATATACAACTAATCCTAAATGTAAGTAAAAACCTCCTCCTCACTTCAATCCACATTAATTCATTCCATAGTTGAGTTAACCATACCACATTTTAATGTAATCTTTACGTATACCATTATTTCAAATCACATTCCCCATTCATCCTCCCTCCCACCACTTGCAATAATCATTATATCATTTTGCATACATTCATGCACATCCACAATCCACACCAATGAAAGATATAAATGCATTAAATCTAATTGCATTCAGAGTTCATAGTTCGTATTTATAGTTATCTACCCCAGCAAATTAACCTACACGGAGACACAAATATTATAACCCCTAATATAATATGCAATCTATATTTGCATACGAAATAGAATGTTGCCGATTTGAAAAAGAATACATTAAGTATATTTTCAATTAAATAGAATGTTGCAGATATCGAAACTGCTGTATTGTATTTCGTTGAGTTTAAGAATTTTTTGAAAAGTTGAAAATTCTTTTGGAAAATTCTTTTTTGAAGGGCAATATTTTTGTGGCTTACTGTAATACAGTTAATATTTGTATTAAAATAGAGTATTTGCATTGGAAACGACGAGACTATAAAAATGACAAGAGAAAAGAAAGTGAGGATACTGTGGACGTATTATTAATACGTAAATGACTTATGGAAGTAGATAAGTACTCCGTGCGGTGTTCTTCTCGTCTGCTTTAGTTTGCCAGAGGAGCGACATTTTTAGGAGAAATGAAACTGAGTAAAGTTTCTTCATAGGTTGCCAAAAAGCTGTTGTCTTGATGTCTATTTCTACATTGTAAATAGGTACCTCTATTTAACCTGGTGTTTGGTTGTGGTGTGTAGTATTATTAGCAGTATGCATACCTACACATAAATAAAACTCCACTTGTGTAATAATATAGGAGTAGAGTACAAGTACAATAGAAGAGAGGACAGACTTGCGAGACTGTGTACGACAGTGATACGGATATTTAGAGACAAGTGAGCATTGGTGAGTGAGACGGGAGTGGAGTAGTTAGGACAGAAAAAAGTCAAGGAAGGAAATGAAAGAAAGAAATTGAATGCAGCGAATTGTCGTGTAATACAGATTTAAAAGTAAAGTACAAGTGAAATGGAATGAGAAAGCGTACGTGACACAGCTCCACCATTCATTGGGTAAAAGATTCTAAAATAAATGTCATTTTTATATTACTCGGGCCAAATGCCAACATTCCTTTGACCTCTTCCCTTCTCCTCCTTTCGTCCTGTCTGCATCCACACTCTTACACATAACCAACACTAACATAACATAACACTACTAAACTAAAAGCTCACATCACATCATACGCTATCAACCTAATCTGACGAAGACCTTCTCTCCTCCACTCCAATTCTCGTTTCTCCATTTTCCTTGAGATTTACTCAACTTCACTTGCCTTCTATACTAAACTCCTCATCACTCTTCTAAATTCACAACTGCATTACTGTACATTATGTGCACTTGTCTCTGTAGCCACACCACACTATCTGACTAAACCAAACCAAACCACTTCAAACGATATCATATCGTAAATTCTATTCCCAGCTACACTAAACGTTGTCTTCTGTTATTATGTTATGATGAGATGCACAAAGTGCATTATACTCGCTTTAATAGTCTATGTGACTGACTGATTGAGCCAGAGAGCCTCGGCCAACCAAAACACTTACCCAATTCAGGCCACCAACACTAAACTAAAGGAAATACATTCTAGTCAACTCAAATCACATCACTATCACACAAACAAACACCATATGCCCAACTCAATATAATTACCATCCTGTTCTCTCTTCTTCCTTCATCTTCATTCATACTTATTATAAAATCCTAGTGACATTAATGTCTTAGCCAGCTTTAGTTTCTTTACCTCTGTCTATTGTATTCTGTATCTCTTCCTCCGTATGCATACCAGTGCATTCCATACCACGCCTAGTGTCCCATTTCCAACGATAAGACGCAATAAATTACTCCTCTTATGTTTCATTACAGTCTTCTCACTTTTACAATTAGTCAACTCACACTTCATTTCATTTCCCTAACTCTACCCCATAACACTAACAATTCCCTAATTTCTATCCTACAAATACTTACAAAACAAGAAACGGTTTGGCCTATCCCTTACTATACTAATTCTTTAATTATAATTGCAATAAAACAATGAACAGGAATTCAAACTAATAAAGTAGGCTTCTATTTCCAAACAAGAAGAAATAGCAACACAACAATTTAAATAAACCTTCTGTTCATTGTAGTATTGTTGGCAACAATTTAGATTGGAATACAAGAACTTACAGATTTGATCGTTTTCCGAGTATTGCAGAAATGGCGGTCTCTTTTTAGTTGGCAAGTTAAGCTTAAGCATGGGATCTAAATTTAGAGGTGATATCATCTCTTTGGGATCATAGCGAATCTTCTTTATAACCACTTGATCTTCGGTAATTGGAGAGTCTTCTGATGAGGAATTCGACTCCTGAAAACAAAAAACAAAATAAGGCGTTTACAAATTAATTCATCTATGCTCATAGATCATTTTTACTTGTACAGCATTATAAACAGGTTGCTTAATTAGTTTAATGGTCCTATCCATATCTTAAAATCATGGTGTCCATAATAATTAAATATAACATCCAGCAAACATTCATTACGTAATAATTGTATTGTATTACGCACTATTTCAATCATTTATAGGTATTTGTATGCAAAAGATGATTCAAGTCATTATATGCAGTTAACCATGAATAAGGTTTCGTTACGCCAAGAAAGGGGAAATGTACGTTTTGAAAAAAATTACGTCAACAGAAACATGCACTACACATAATACGACTGGAAACTAGAGCCAACGCTAAAGATCTGCCTTGACCTCATACCACTTACATAAGTACGTACTAAAATGACTATATTGTCATTTTATTTACATTTCTTCCGACGGGATGGAATTGAAAGCCCATTATGTAGTAAATGGGAGTGCGACTCTAGCTGTACTATATAGCATCGTTTAGATTTTAGATAGAGCCAATGAAAATGAACTACATAGTAGTAAATACCTACTTCTGGCTGGTGTTCCTTCAAAACTGTGAATGAAAAAATTTATATCTTAAGGACGACCCATTAACAAAATAAATAGTGAGTCATGCATTTGATTCGCCTCTTTTGCTTTGCCACCGCAATAATAGACCATAATATTGAACAAAAGACAATAATAAACCTCATTTAATAATGCATACCCGTAATGACTCCAGGGTTCTACTCACTTTTCAATTGTGTAGCTTAACTACGTATAAGTTAGTAGACAAACGTACAAAACTCGTAAAGAAGGTTTAGACGAACAAAAGCGAGCCATATTTCATAAGCTTTTCTATGCATCCTGTTTTTATTTACGATTCGAATTTATAATGGAACACACCACAACTGTTTTATATTATTTACTACTAATGCGTACAAGATGCACCTAATCTGTTGTCTGCTGTGTTGGAGATTACAAGGAAAGCAAAATAAAACAGAAACGTATATGAACATTAGACTGAGTGCACATACCAAAGCTGCATGTATTACTACCAGACCAGATCAAATCAAGCTCTTCCAAAACGATACACTCCACATATAACAAGACACTAAAATGCCATCCTAACTCGTAAATGCAGACAGCTTAACTGCTTTCATTTAATTTCGCTTCGTCTCGATTTCGCAACAAATTCGTTATGTTATCCTCCCATATAAAACATTTCCTTTCCCTTCATTTGACAATACATATGAATTTCAATATTATTTCTACATTCTACATACCCTTATAATATTTCCCCATCTCACATGTTCCATCAAATAACTATATTAGCAATCTCAGTGTTTTGTTTCGCTGAATTCGTTTAACTTACAAAACTAAATGCATTATTCATTAAAATGCATATACCTTACCTCATTCTGTATAAATTCTTAGGTATTTGTTAGTAACAAGAAGTGTGGTTTAAATTTTGACTTTGACACAACCATTTATGTAAGGATAGGAACTAAATGAATAATACGAATTTTGAGAAGGATGCATTGTTCTATGGAAGAATGAGTTTATTTATTCTTATAGAATAGTACGTAGTTATAAAAAGACACATATGTCTGTACATGTAATGTGCGATTAAATGGAAAGTGTAAGGATGGAAAGAAGACGGCTAGCCGACTGCGACTGATGTCGCGACTGAGACTGGGACGTATGAATAAGTTTGTTGGTTGTGTTTATGGGAGACGACTGCAGAATAACCGAGGATGCATGAAAGAAATGCATATCGTGCATCATACGAGATTGCGACTGTGACGTGACTGTATTTGCTGTAAGATTGGTTTGATGAGACAAAAGTTTTCTACGTGTGGTATGCTAATGGTGATATGTGTGTATTTTCCCATTGGAGATATTAGTTTTGAAATAGGTTTGGTTTGCAATGCTCTACGGAGGTTTAATACTGACATTAACTACGGAATAAGGGAAGCTAAGTTGCATTAGAATTAAAATGAAGCTGACGTGAGTTGGTGTGACGTTGTGAAATAAATTGCAGTTAAGCTTTTGGAGATGGTGGCAGAGCTGAGTTTGTAAACTTCTTATTCTACATAACTACTATATACGCCTGGACATAAAAATATCGTAAAATTCTCTTGTGTGCAGTCGGAAATGCAACGAGTTTGAATCCAATAAAACAAATTGAAATGGGAATGACCTGAAATGGGCTTCAGTTGAGTCGTAGTTTATTTTATTGCTTGTTTTCACTTCTAAACCTAAAGAGCCTTCGTAAAACCTTTAAATAAAACATTGCTAAACACACTGAACAGACACGGAGACCAGAACCGAGCCAGAGCAGCTGAGATATTCTACAGCATAGAATAGAATATCTAGTACACTACAATTCTCAGAACTAACGAAAAAGAGCAATTCAAATCACACAGACGAGACTTACGTACGAATTTTAATGTTAGTAAGCTTTAACATTACCCTTCTACCCAAGCCAAGCTGAATTTGTATTGTATTGTTGAATTGTAGCGTGACAGCACCAGCGTCAACTTAACTAAACTCAATTGACAAAGACAGAGCTACGGCGTTTCTTACTTTGACTTTCAAATATTCAATCCAACACACAAAAAATTAGATGATAGCATCTGCTCCTCTCTGTTTACCCATACAATGTGTGTGTACACTCAGGATTGGTATATTTATAAATAAATTTCTTTTTGCTCGTTAAACACTCCATTCTTATTGATATCTCTGTGTACGAATTACTCTGCCCATAAAATCACATTATTAGGACACTATAAGAAATTCTCAGGTCACAATTCAATAAAGGGACAGATTTCTTAAGGTTTTTCAAATGTATCTAAGATCTCGTCAGGAATAATATGATAATGAATATCGTTTACGTGGGCCACTGTCTTTTTGTTAGCAAATAAAGTCAGAGGAGTGAACTTATGTAGATATTTGCATTACCAGCTGTTATAATATGTTAAAATATGCTACTGATATCACCTTCAGATAGAAAAGGAGATATTTCTATAGATTTATATCTGGAGAAATAGAAAAAAATTGAAGAGGTTCTTTGCCATCGATTTTTGACACTTCAGCATTTTACGAGATGCTCTCTGTAAAATATTACGTGGGTTTGTGACAGTTTTATGTCTTTGTTTACCGAGTTTCTACTCCTAGTGTTAGTAACAGAGTTTTCAGATAGTTTGCTCTCTCTACATATTTAACTGACATTATGTTCTACATTTTAGTGTGTATGTTATGCTGAATGGGAGGGCATAGGGAGTCAGGTCAAATAAAATAAGAAACATCAAGAGAATTGACTCAGATACTAATAAATACCAAATAACAGATACAAAAATCATGTACTTGTTACTAACGTGTGGTATGGTTTATGGTACATATTTGAACTTTATACCAGAGAGGGTATGTATTTATATGCACCACACTGTACTACGCTTACTTTACTCCACAGAAGTATTAATACACCGAGGAAGGTACATTACATACATACATTACGTGATTGGAAAACTGTTACGTAAGCATTTTCAAAAATAGCATTTCCTACACAGCATACATATAGTTATAGTTATAAGCATTTCTCTACTGTATTCCTCCACTGCAACATTGCAGCAGCATTACTTTGATTTTTTATGACAAAGGGACATTCCATGACGCTAGCCAATTCCAGTTCACTCAAGTCTAATAACAATACTGTTTAATCTTACTACTTGTTAAGAACAAGTACAAATTCCATGTACTATAAAAATTCGTTCATAAATACATAACATTTTTCATCCATGAAAATAAAGAAAGCAAAACTATTTCCATTTGTCTTTAAACATCGTGAATACGTGTAAGTTCAGAATCCTTCACTTCACAGATGGCAATTAAAATAAAATATAAACTCGTTGACTGATTGAGGTTGTGAAATTTTAAACAACCCAAACTGAAAATACTAGACAAGGACTAGACTGCTATTAACATGTAAATATACATAAATACCATTATGGTTATTGCTGTTATATTTCCCTATTATAAATTGCTTAATATCCCGACATGTACGTATGAAACACAGCATGTAAAATATTTATGACATTTTATACTGCTTGCTTATGTCCCTGCAAGCCCTGCATGCCTCCTTGGCTAATGTTTCGTTTATGGACCACTATTATATACAAATAATCACTTAAAATTTCTATAACTGTACTTCACATGGAATCATAAACTTTTTTACCACGTAGACATTGACACGAATTGCTAGACATAAGTCCTTATGTGTACCCATTTTCTCATATCCATTTATATTTCAGAATAAACTCAATCTGCCAATAATGAGTATGAAAACAATAAAAATTAAATTACTTTGAACTGAATTCGTGATCAACTGCATAGGAACTAAGCTTAAAGCGCTTATTACTTTCTGTCAACTAAAGTAGAACAAATTAATACCTTCCTTACGTGCCTAAACCCACAATACATGCTAAATACAATATTTAACAATGTATTACTAGGAAAATTGCCAGAATTAGTTGTTTCATGTCACTTAGCAAATGCACAAATGCAGTAACATAGAAATCAATTGAAATGAAAACTATAATCAGTTGTATTACAAACTAATTCCGCTAAAACAGCACAAATTATTGACAATCCGTGCGTTAAAACGGAAAATTATGAAATTATTTCAGAAAGGTTAGTAACATGGTCATGCAATTTAAGTGCACATGCAAGTCGATGCACAATAGTGCAGGATTTCAAAGAAATAAACTTAAATTTGCATGTATCATAATGCACTAGTGATTCTGATAGTGTTAAACGATTTCTCAATTAACGTCATTCTTCCTCTAACATTATTGCCAAAATTGATTTTAGGTTATTTGTGCATTTATCACGCAAACTTGATTTCTCTCTCACTGCACCAATTTCAATTCACTCAAGTGGCAAAAACATTTCCATGCACCCTTACTCTTATCTCTTTAAACTGCAATGATATTCATCTCGCCAATAACGGTACCTGTGTACCAGTATATCCCCTATATAAAGTATTTACTAATTGCAGTTACGTTACGATGAGAAATGACAAAACAAATACATTGTTAAGTTGTAGATAAGAAAGTACTTTTTTCAAATGCATAATTCCGTGTTACGCTGCTTTAATTTTAATGCTGCAGGTATTATTGTAAAACAACATTATTTCTAGTTGCTTGATCCGACGTCAGAACAATTTAGCTTGATCGACACCCTTATAATTAACTGAATCAACAAAGCACATGCATCACTAATTCTAGATCTCAGCACATTTCCAACTCAATTCAGTTTTTCTCGAAAACCGTAAATGCATAAATTTAACATAACAAAATACAAAGCGCAAGCTAAAAGGTGTTATTTATTTTTTGCTTGAGATGCAACTGAAATAGAGAGTCTTAAATATATTTTATGGCAATATTGTTCATCTAATTGATACTGAGATGAACTAGAGATAAAAATTAGTTCATAGGAGCAGTAACAAGTAAAATTTGCACCAAGGAAATTCGTTTCAAAAGAATCTAAAGAGTTTGTCTGCCGTGTAATTGCTTACGCAAAACTTCAAGGAAAGAAAGTAATGCAAAACCGTTAGAAACTCTGTAGCACGTGTAAGCAATTGATATTCAATTTGATTTCCTAATGAAACTATATGGATATAAGTATAATACATGATCTATAGTGTAATAGTGATAAAATATTTACATTCATGTATTCTCGTTTACATCCTTCTTGGCACTGATTTCTTAAGTAATTTGAAAGCAAGTCAAGCAAATGTCAACTTAGTATTGTTAAAAACAGAGTTCTGCAGACTTAAAAGTTATGAACGAAAAGCATTACTGGGTACCTGGTACATTTTACACAGGTAGAAGCAAATAGAGTGAAACTGTTATAGAGATTCTAGGAATCGCTCAACTCTTTATAATGCATGCAGCTTGTTTTCCAATTTAAACTTATCCTAGATATTTTAACTTCTCCAGTTGAAACCTAGAATTTAGTTTTGGAACGAAAAAATGGTGAGTGAGGGAAATGAGAATTTTTATTGTGTGATTCTTGAAGGGAGTGAGGGAATTGCAAAGCAATGCAGAATTATATGTTATGATGACCTATAAGTGATCTGTCAATGAATATATCTATTTGCCAGAAGGACGAAGGAGAACGCGTGGATTGAATTTCTCAAGCCGACAAATATTTATTTCACAACGATAAACCGAGTGAGTATATATATTCTCTTTACGATTCAGGTAAGCACTCTTTTGTTGAGGTAACAACTGGAATTATCCTTCTTGACTCGTCCTTCAATGTATAATGCATTTCACATACATATTGTGTACATAAGCACACAATACAGATTTAAAGATACCTATACTGTTATGAAAAGTAATAATAAATCGCAAACTAATTTTTAAAATTTCCTGAACTGTAAACTGTACGTAAGATTTTGCGTAGCTAATTCAGAGTTTGAGGTTTGCAATATTTGATTGTCTATCTATATTTCATACAAGATAATTAAGTGACTCCTCATTGATTCTCTGCCTTGAAATCATATATTTTTCTGATGGTTCAATTTTGCAATAAAACTGCCCATAAACCCAGAACAGCAGTAGAAACTGCCTTGCATCGCATGCATCATATTAAATACGTATTATAACTAAAGGAAAACACTTTCAATAAAAACCTGTTGTGATTCCATTCATTAAACTTCCTTCAGCAATCAGAAATAAAAAATTGGAAAGAACGTTTACGATTAAATTACGCGTTCAGGGACGACACGGGATTATTCATATCAATGCAATATACTGTCTCGTCTGGTAAAGCAAGGTTTAAATGCAAGTTGAACTCTGAACTGGAGAGAATGACACTGACAGGGCGATGAGTAATTAATTACTCGTTTTACAAATGACTGTGTTCAACACACATGTACTACAAACGCATTTATAGTCACCAGACATGTTCATATTGTAAATTTTCAATACAGACATAAAATAGCGTAACTATTTGTAATATGCAATAGAATCAAGTTAAGTATTAAGCGATGAGAATTTTACATAAATGTCATTACATGCAACACGCAGTGAGCACAACACAATAGAACACACCCACAACAAAAAATAATTTAACGATGAGACTGAGACATTTGCATATGTGAAAATGTGAACGACTACAGACATACAGTGCGTTAAATTGCAATTGCATAAAATTTTAATTCTCTCAGTTTACCGACTGCATTGTTAGGTACCTTGCATTTTTCGTCGCATGTTTTCCGTTTGTCTGCGATTGTATATCACTTACATTCTCATGCATGCAATTGTAATACTCATAATATTTACCCTATAATTTTATTACTCTGTTACATTTAATTATATTGATTTCGTAGATTCGCAGTGCTGATAGATAACATGATGCGCTTCCATCCATACCTGTACCAGAATGGTACCTTCGTTTGACCAATCTGGAAATTGCATTTCATTTAACTAAAATAATGGGGGTGTTATACCTTTTAACAGGTAGGTACACAAAGCTGCAAGGTCTACCTACTTTTCGCACAGTTTAAAAAACTGCATATACTTGCATAGTACTGCAAATGCATTGAAAACTTATCATCACACAAAAACTCTTAGCACCAACATGAAATGAATTTTCACATCATTCAAATTATACCTACTTGCTTGTTTGTATTTTCTTGCTAGTTAGTAAAATAGGAATAAAAATTAATACCAGCAGCTTAGAAAATGACAAAGGAAATAAATAACCATGCAATGGTTCTCATACTATTCATAATTGAATGTTTTATCAGTGTAGATTGTATTCCATAAAATAAGTACTAAAATACGCAATGTCCCTATTCTAGTATAAAGCTTCAGAATTGCAACTCGTGTATTGTAACTTAGTCATTTACATTTTGCATTATCACGTATGACCAGAGACCGGTGATATGAACATATCTCGTGCGTTTTATCGCTGTTAAGACCATGTTGGTTTGACACTCAGTCTAATTAGCATTTAGTGTAAGTACACGTTACCGTAGTAGTGCTACATATATTGAGAGCATTCCGACATGCATCAACTAATCGCTCATAAATTACTACAGGATTAACTTTACATACACACAACACAGTTCTGCCCAAGTCAGGTCAGCTTTGGTTGCATGTGTCATATGAACGTAATTCTAATGCCCACAGGACAGGACAAGACAGGAGAGCCAAGGAAAAGGATTTACATTGATGAGAGTTGAATAATGGTCTGAAATGAACTAGAAATACAAGACTGAAAATATTCACTGAAATGAATAGGTGCACCATTGTTTTCTCTACTGTACCACATTCTTAGGTTGAAAATGAAGATAAACTGTTTGAAAGGTTAGTGTTAGTGTAGTGTAGTGACGTATTTTCTTAACACTAAGCGACGGGACAACTTGAATAGAGTATCACGACATCGTTTTCCATGTACCATTTGTATAATGTATTCACACATTCTTATTAGCGTACCGTGTATTGTATGTATAGCATTAGCAGGCCAGTGTAATAAGATATGTCACTATATAGAAGCACATAAAAGTTTATCTGTTCATAGTTTCATATCTGAACTTAATCTTAATTTGCTTTAATATTTATTTCCATGTTTTTCTTGAATCATAATCATATCGCATGATATCATATCCTCAGCAGCCAAGCTGACTCGGCAATAATATGGTTCACTTCTAACGCAAACCTTTGCATATCATTAGTACAACCATACATCAGTAACAGGGACTCTCCATAATATTATAATAGCAAATGTGATAACGATGTGATATGAAATGAAAATTTTTTATTTATTCAAAATACCGTTTCTTATACTTGCAGGCCTGGCGAGCCAGTTGGGGTTGTGATTTATGACATTCAATTTCCCAGACAAAATATTCCTTTTTATAATACAGCGAAATTATTCTCTATTAACGCTCTGTTTTCCTCCTCAGGTCAAAACGGGTCGCGCTAACTACTTTAATGCACAATCGAGTCCTTATAAACATTTATCCTCTTTTGTAAACACAAAACCCAAGGCTCTCTAATATTATAATTATAATGCAAAAAATTCGATGCAAATCTTCTTTCAATTGCGATCTTTATTTTTGGATCAATTCATCGAGATGATTTTATGTCGTGTTTACCAAGTAACATTAATAAAATAAGGTCATCTTTTATAATACTCCATTCCATTACCATTTTCCATGTCAATTTATTTAAATTCATTGACACGAAAGGAAGTTGTCGCTCTTTCCCAGATTTATTATTGCGACACAAAATTGCATCAATCTTCATTTATTAAACACTTCAGATACTCATATAACAAAGCACTACAGTTCCCTCAACTCAAGAAATGTTATGAATTAGAGCAGCAGATTTGTAAAGAAATTACAATATCAATAATTCGTTATTGTTGCTCATGTGGATTGTTATCTCAATGGAATTTTAATACACTTTTTATAAACCGAGTACTTTCAATAAAGAATGACACATTTACTAATATGCTCTATATTCGTTTTTCCTTATTTACATACATAAAGAGAATCAAATTTATTTCCAAACGAAAATTACTTGACATTCTCCCAGTACAGTACGTGTTAGTGAAGCCTTTAGTTTACAGAAGTGTATGGTTTCGTATTGTACAAAGGCAAATGTGTTTTTGTCGCCCTGAATGTAAAAACATGTTGTCTACAATAAAATAAATCTTTGTACTTTTATATTATGAGCTAATACATATGTATCGCTTACCGATATCTTATCTAGAATGTAACAAACGAATGCCATGGAAGATTTGCGCATATGTTTACAAACAGTCCAGTCAACGTTTGTCTAGCCACTTCCCCTCCAACCAAATCTTTGCTGCATTACAAGAGAAGGGTTTCTTGGAACACTGACAGTGAATAAATGAATGGCAAAATGATGGAATACAAGGCAAAGGTAGTAAAACTCATTCCAAATGTCCTTTCGAACTGAAACGGATGAGCTTCAAAGAAAAGTTTCATTTTTGCTCTGCCAAGCAAGAACTGAATAATATACTAAGGCTAAGGGATCCTTATGTCCTCCCTCGTGTAGACATTAAAGGAATAAAGTGAAACCACTATTCCATTGACGATTACATAAAACAGTCGTAAAATCACCGCCGAAAAATAAAAGGCGAGGTTACTCAAGGCGTGCCAGAACAGCGAAACTAATGAAAAAATCCAAATCACCGAGTCTCTCCTCATCCTAGTTTTGTCTCTCACATAAATATAAAGAAAAAGAGCAGATGTGCATTTACTTTGCAAAAATTCTTCTCTTAGTACGCACACAAGGGTCGGCTTACCTTATAGAAGAAGTACCTACGTAATAATAAGAAACTAAACTAATATACCTAAGTGTTCCTCTTAATGCGTAATATTTGTATGTACTACTTGTTTACTAACACAATACAGTTGGCTACGATTCCTATACACTAAATGCTCGTACATATATCTCCTTCCTTTTCTAAACTCTATAATACATACAAGGTAGTTAATCTTTTGCTGATCTTTACGAAACTAAGCCTGCTCTGCTCTTTGTCAAGTACAGATATTTCTTATCCCCCTTTTGTATTTATACCATTTCTAATGAAACTGAAATACGCATAGGTATACACAGTGAGTCATAAAAAGCAAAAAAAGGAACCATTCTATTCTTAATCTTACGCAACTCTAGACTCGACCTATCTTCCGTTTTATTACTCTGTTTCGCATTACTTCATACTCAGAATCTAACAACGCAAACATTGCGTTTCTACTTAGCTAAGTACACATGATGTAACTACAACTTCAATAATGTCATTCATTCCAATTGGCTTTAGAAAATCCGACCAAATGCTCTACGGCTCTAACCGTAGTAACAAGTAACAAGACCTCATAAAATTACACAGCAATAAACCACTTTCCTTGTCAACTGCGTAAATATTCTCAGAACACTATTACTGTACTTATATTAATATACACCATTAATTAAACCATTACTATTCAAACTATCCTCAAGTTACAATAATACAGATAATATTTAAAAAATACCCTGTATCTTTCGGTGAGAGAATAAGTTTTTGGACATGTATCTAAATATTTATGTAATACGAAACTCCAAATGAGTACCATATCAATATCAAACCAAGCGAGGTCATGGATATTGTGGATACAATAATTAGATGACATATTTTCTTCTCCCTAGACATTTCTGTCGGTAAGCAACATGGCACAAGGCATTCGCAGTCGTACTATGTAATCTTGTAAGTCATTACATAAAGCAGAGTGAGTGAACAAAGAGATATTAATGTCAGTGTTACTTAGTGATGGAAGAAAAGAACAAAGGTGGAAAATGACCGAATGTAAGTGGACAGAAGACGACGAACCATAGAGAGATGTGAATCCTGACAATGTTGCATTATATGATGACACGTGTAAGCAAATGGTAAATGGAATGGAAGCCGGAGAAGTGGAGGATTTAATGTAGTCGGCTTGTGTGTGTCCATGAACAAGGCAAGAAACGTAGGCGGCCGGCTTTTGTGTGCACAGCTTAAAGTGCGCACTTATATTTCGAGTGCACGGAACAGACTTTGTAGTAGTTTCTGTGTGAGTGAGAGAGAGCATTGAATCTGAGCTGAACTCAAGTGATGTTACCAAGCAAAGACTCGAGAGCCGTTTTCACTCAAGAATACCTACATAATGCTTCTTGCCAATCTCTCTAGTTGCTCTTCTGTTGCTATGAATATTCTCAATCCGCCAATCACACATTTCTCACAAGTATTACTCAAAATGAATTCATTGCATGCTTCGTGAAAGACAAATCGTGATATTACATATGTATGCCTAACATCTATATCAAACTTTATACACATCGCGGACACACTTCAATTCGCTATTTATAAATAAGTACCTAAGTCTAATATACTTTCAATTTTTATACAAGTACTTCCACGGTTTCATGAAATTCTATCTTTCAAAGGAAAGAGAGAAAGCTTTCTCAATTCCACTTATATTTTTTCCCCTTTCTTAAGAAAGAGGTTGCTACGAAACTGACTTGGATTAACTGATGCATTACAAAGTACCAAGGAACGTACAATATCCTCTTCAAAGTGCATTATGTTGTTTTCCTTTGTGTACCCTAATCTTTGGAAGTAGTACATCTTTACCACATTCCCTCATTTTGATTTCCGTTATTAAATACGAAACCAAAATATTTAGTTACATTTTTGAAAGAAACCAGGTTTTAATATTATATTGTAAACGAAACGAATTTTAAATTTAATTTACTGCAATAAAATTGTTTTCATATGAAAATTTTTCGTCCTTGGGACGGGTAATTTACTAGTTAATCCCAGAAAACGACGAAAATATAGGATGATGAACGAAAGTAGCACATCGTAGGATACTTAAGTACCTGGTAAATGGTAGGACAATAGACTTCTGTTACTGATTCATTTATATCATGGGAGTGCTTATAATGTAACGATTACAGCACATTTAGATTAGCTACTATTTATACTAAGAAGTGGAGTAGCTAATAGTAGGACGGATATCGTAGTCAAGAAATAATTACCTTGGGTTCTGATAATGTGATTGGATACTGAAATTCATTTTACTTGTAAATGTACACCTTTTTATAGGTGCATTCTATAGTATTCACATAAAGGCAAATAAGATCCAATCATATTCTTGTAAGGATTCTTTTCCTATTTCGTTTACGCTCCAACGCTTATTTCAGGAAGGATAGCAATCGTAGCGCCTTGACGATGCACACAGAGCGTAATTGTAACGTGTAACACACGCATGTTAGTTCCAACGAGTGCACATGATATGAGACGGACAAAAGTATCTGTATCTAAGAAGTGCTGCGTATTAGATACAAAGTTACATCAGACTTTCACTCCTTATTACTCATTATTGCATTAACTAAAGAAAATAGAAAAGACCTTACGCTATAGTTTATTAAATTGGCAATGTACTCAACTGTGATTCAATTATTATTCAATAACTGAATGTATGTATAGTATAATTATTAGCACTTTATTTTCATAACTTTAGTATGTAGTGCTTGAATTAGTAAGTTTCAAATGCTTCCCACAGCGCCCTTGAGTGTAGTGGTAATCAAACAATTGTTTTGCAAAATTAACTTTCCATTAATTAGTTGCACATTGAAATTAAACACTTTGTAATGTTTATTTATGCTGTTTTGTCATACATTGTACTATTATTACTATGAAGTATACCTATAGAACTAGGGCATTATCTTGTAAGCTCAATGAACTCAGTTCTCAGTAAAGATTTTATAGAGATTCATACAATATTAGTAACACTGCAGGTAATGAGGGAGCACTTACTTGGAACTAGCTCGAAACAATCGATTACCGTATTTTCCGAATTAGTGCTCTCTATATCAATTACTATACTTCCCCGTAATAAATTGTCTTTTCTCAATTGTTTCAAAAAATTAGGCCGTATATAATCCATGGAGAATTCTTCATTGTATTCGGAACCTACTGTAATCTGCAACTTCGGGAAACTTCTTGATTCTACAAAACATGTGGTTTTCGAAAGGAAATCTGGGATTATTATCTATTGGAATATGCATCAAGAAATATACATAAACTGAATAAGTCAACACACTTACAGTGTTACAGTTTGAGAGCCCATTTATACAGTGGAAGTATTCCAACTATTGTAATGGTAATCTAAAGTATGGATATTGTGATATTTTTTGTAAAAATGCAAAAACCGTTACGTTTGAAAGAGGCACAAATGCTTATGTAAATGTACGAGGCATAGGTCTTAATTGAAATATTATCTGTGTTTCATAAAATTATAAAGCATTTGTATGAACTAATAAGATTTTATTTACTTGACATGAATAGCGTACATACTCTGTCAGGAATTTCATTTCCTTTATTAGTGTAGGGATAGATTTTGCTATATAAACCGTGGGCGTATGAAGTTTGCAAATAAAGGAGACTTGCCTTACATATAAATAAGTGTATGAACTGTAGTTGGAAATAAACATGAAATCGAGTTGGAAATATCAGAAATACGAATTTGTCCTTCATAGTCATATATTCCGCATGGTTGCTACTTGCAGCTTTCAGAGATTCTCATTACGCCAATCCCCGTTGCTTTGTCCTTTGAGAAGCGACAGAATGACAGATTCCATTTACATCAGAGAACAGTATCTGTACTATTAGCACCTTCCCATGTATGAATTGTAGTTGGGGTACCAAAGGGAAAGTATTTACAATAGAATTTTACATTTTACCTTCCTATTTATTTTGCGGCCAAGTAAATAAAGAAATGGTATAAATATCTGTATTTTCCTAGTTTTGTTTTGGCGTTTCACGTCATGTTGAGTGCTCATGTCATGCAAGTCTTGTTTTGTCGTCTTGCTAAGTAGACACTAAGACCATGACCACATAATAAGAATTTTCCGGAAAACAAAACGAAAGAGGTAAACGTATTCTGGGAATTCCATGTCTTTTTCTTTGGTTCTTAGGATTCATGCTACGAGTTTGGTTTACATATTTTAAAATTAATGCATGTTGATGTACGTTATGTTTATTCAGGCTTTTACCTACTTTTGGTTCCTTAGTAGGGGCCTTTGAAACAAAAACAACAGGTACTTTATATGAGTTAGACGTCGACAGCAGAGATGAAAGCAAATTTTCACGTCATAGTGATGTACACGTGTAGAATATTTATATAAGAGTCAGCACACGCCTCCAGCCTGGATTTCCAACTTTCTGGCGAAACTGACTAACTAATCTTTAAAAAATTCCCTATTCGATTCTAAACTCCATTATGGTACGTCAAGTAATCTAATTATCAAAGTCAGTTGGGACCTAATGTATACCACTAATCATAATTATCTAAGTAACGTCAGAGAGGTTTGTAGACATTACACTGTCCTTCAAAATGTTTGCGTTGGAAAGCTTATTGTCCTTTTGATGTATAGAAGTTTAAAAGCAAACTAATTAAAACTGTTCCAGTATTAGTGTAAGAGGAAACTCGGATGAATAGTTCCATTATTTTGAAAGAAACTATGTCGACAGGTTTTCAGGTACTAGATTTCGAGTTGTAATTCAATATTTCCAGGTTTCATAAACTAATTATAATTACAAAGTGCTCTTTCAACACAAATGTCATTATAATTTACATCCTCTTTCGTAAGAATCAAATGTCAGTGCTTTGGTTAGTAGTAAAATAGAGTACTAGTTAAACCACTTTATAAAAGAATTTACAATTTACTAAAAACAACTGAATTATGAAACACTTTGTAGTATTTATTCCACATTTAGTGTCATAAGATTTCAGAGAATTCATTTCTTTGAGTTTCTATTGTCAAAAGGAAGAAATAGTGAGATTCTCCAGTAAATTCCTCAGTACAACAATCACGTACTGATTTTATCATGAAATTTCCTGGCGAAAATCAAATTTCTTTGCAATTTTACTGCAGCATTGGTTCTTATCAGTGCTCCACCATTATATAAGAAATTGAATTGGCCAAGGATTTCATCTAGGTTACTTGAAATTCCTTCCTATTCTTCCACCTCAGCACCAAATCAAAAATATCACGTAATGTATTGGAAGCAAGTTGTACAATGAAATCAGATAGGAACTGGAAATAGTGCACCATTCACTCCAGTAACAATTCCTGTTCTATTTCCTCAAGAAGAAGGGAAAGTACTCTTACAAAAAACAATGCTTGTACTTTCATACTACATCTTGCATGAACTTTACCATAGAAAAATAAAAATTTATTCAAGACTTTCTAGTTAATTACTACAATTCATAAATAAATTTAACAATTTCGGCATTGCAGATATCTGCAGTAGTAGTGAATTTTAGGAGGAAGTAATGAAAGAAGAAAAGTGCAATCAATGATGTCTATTTTACAAGGATGGAATTTACATGACAGATAAACCCTTAAACTTTTACTTTTTAAAAAACTTTTGCTTTCACCCGTACTTTCTCTAACCTACTTTCTCCAAAGGTTTTGCAAAGTTTTTAAATCGAAACTCAATATTGGTTCTTTGCGATAGTCGTGCTATGGAATGGCTTACATTCACGATAATACTATTGTAAATTAAGCTATTTTTACCCTCGATTGAAGTTACTTTGCACAGTTGAATAACCTATCATGTGATGAATAAATGGAAATGTTCACTAAATTGCACTCTTTACAATAAATTGTGAGCTCATTTTAGATCATGCGATGGCATCGTGCAATTTATTAAATATCCTGTATGCCTGATGAAAGAAAATAGCTCAATTTCTAGCGTTTTGATAGAACCGTCACAAAAGATGTTGATTATGCATGTGTGTAGGTGAAATCAAAGAGAATTCGCTGCCATTGAACGTAACTATAGGTTCTGAGAAAGTCTTTACTTCACATGCCGATTATTTTCTGAGTGAATACCTATTTAGATAGTTCAGTACAAACGCTCTAATGAAATGTATTTATTTGTACAGCCTGAAAATGAAGAAAGGATGAAAAAGTAAGTAGACCAATGCCCTGTAAAAGAAATCTAGATCCTTTTACTTTCTCCACTCTGTTTGTCGCTTGAATTGAAATTCAATTCAATCCCAGATCAATTCAGAGTACAAAGTACTACAACTTACTAAAGGACTCTGAATTCACTCACTTCAGTTCACTACACTAAGCAAAGATAAGTAACTTGCATTAGTGAAGAATACATCTCCTCTATTTGCTAAAGTCCTCCAAATCTCCTTTACACTACTTACGTCTTGTAAGTCTTTAACTACACCTTCTTCCTCCGAGAAAGTTATTACCACTCAAATATCCTCATAAACAGAATTACAAAAATAACTCACTGAAATTCGAAAATGCTACCAAATTTTAAGTAATAACAAATACTACGCGATTCTTTGCAAAATTCAAAGTTATTAGTAACTTTAGATTCCTTTTAAAGAATGTCACTTTCATATCGTTACTTGGAAAAAGTATTGCTACTGCATAGTTTACAGGTGAAATCATTTGAAGTTTCATTGTACACTCGACAACGTAGTTTCAATTACATACGAACTTTTAACTTTTGGTACTTCTGAACTATTATTTGAAGTCCATTTTGCATTTACAATAGTATTACATACACATGCAAAGTGGAAGTGTCATATTTCGAAAAAGTCAGGTATTTCTAGGCTGTAGTTATTGAAAGTGATGCCATGTAACTTGCAAAATGAATCCAGCAAAGTACATCATTTGATACTGAAGTAAGTTTGGACAAGAATGGATAGAATTTGCAATAAACTTGTATCCTAAGTTTATTACAAAAACAAATGACAAAGGATTCTGTATTAGGCGTATAAATACTAGTTGTAAATTTCTGGTAAACTAGTGCGCTCGTGCATTCATTCCGTTTTATGTCTGCTGTTCATTTGATTTCAGTGGAGCCTTACTTTCCTTTCTTGTCATTCCAATCCAGTCCACGTCACTCCACGCGTATCCTCTTTCTTCCCGGATACTTTATTACAGTGCTCTTACAAGATACACAGAAAACTTAATATTATTGTTATAACATTCTTTAAAAATTGTTCCTCCGCGCTCCGCCTGGTGACGACTTTCCTCCGGTACACATTGGTGGGGTGGGGTGGGAGGGTTTCGGCCCGTAAGGGCCGAAAAATTTTTTCGTATTTCATGCTACAATGCAGCTGAGAAAATTTACTAACATAACTCCATTTTCCTCACTTTGCCTTCCTCCAAACTCTCCAATTCGGTCCTTATTCAAAACAAACCCTCTACTGTACCCATACTACGAGGTGCATCGCACCATGCTAAAAATCGGTTGCTCTTACCTCCGACTCCGTCAACAACTATAGTTTTAGGTTTGTCTCTTACTTTAACTTCCCAACACGTACTCAGCAAATCTACTACGCGAGCAAAATTTCAGCCACCCTTTCTTCCTTGCCGGAATATGGTGCCCATATTTTGCCGAAAAAAGGGACACTTTGGACTGTGGTATAAAAATTGAGAGTGGAGTCAATTTCAGAGAATGTTGTATAAAAATATCTAAATGTTTTGTAAAATCGGGATATATTTGAAGCGACCTAATTGAAGCCCATGAAGCCCATGAATAATTTAATAAAATGAAAAATTTTATTCACCCTAATAAGCTGTAAAAATAGTTCCATTCCATAAATATTAGCAAAAGGAAGAATACTTTGAGAATTTGTTTTGACAATTTAAACTTTAAACTATTTTACTGCGCAAATATTCGCGCGTAGCGCGAAAATTTTTTCCCTTAAATAAGCCCTAAAAATTATTTATTTTCATAAAAATTACCAAACTAAAAATTCATACTTCGTTTTGAAAAGAACTTTACTCCTGTATAAAGTTTACTTAAGAGCAATTTCCTAATATTGAGGAAATTACCGTAGCGCGAAAATTTTTTGCGTTTTTATTTAAAAATTTCATTTTAGCAAAGTATAACAAGAAGAGTTATTGTAAGCACATGTGCGAAACATTTATGACCTTGTTTTCTTACCTATTTTTGAAATTTGTTCTCTTTTATATATAGACATACCAGAGTATTAATTCAGAAAAGTGGTAGATAATATTATATGGAGATAAAACTTGCGCGAAGCGCAAAATTTTTGTTTATTTAAACGTTTTATAGGTAAAAATATCGATAAATTCAAGACAAAAATCGAGCTTTGAATAAGGGGACATAGGGAATAATTTAGTCAAAAAGGGGATCTTTTTGGGTCAAAGGGATGCAACTAGAAAAATGAGACGGAACGTCAGCCTGTCTTGCCATGCTCACGAATTTTCTGCTTTTTATTTCATTCTTCTCCCTCCGGTGGCAGACCTTCCCCCGAGCCTAGATTCTGAAGATTTTGCTGCCTTGATAAAAGGGTTACCTTGCTTTTTCCCTTTTCTATTTCCCTTCCTCTCCTCTCCTTCCTTTTCTCTTCTCCCTTTCCCCCTCTCTCCTCCCTTTCCTTTTCTCCCTTCCTCCCTTTCTTTTCCTCCCTTCCTCCCTTTCTCTCTCTTCTCCCTTTCCTTTCCTCCCTTTCTTTTCCTCCCTTCCTCTCTCTTCTCCCTTTCCTTTCCTCCCTTCCTCCCTTTTCGCATTTTCCGCCGCTTCGCGGCGGAAAATCTCGTCTTTGCCTCCAAATGGCGTCCCAACCAGGTTGACAAGTTGGGGCAGATTCTCGAACCCTGATTCTTTAGGTACAACTTGGAAATGTACTCTAGATGCATAATGCTGTGGATAAATTGGAATAGGTACTGTTCCTTGTTATAATGTGGTTTTCCCTGCATAATAAGCATCTTTGTCTTTTTACTACTTCCTTTTTATCTTTTACAATGTCCTACGTCTTAAGATCTAACAATAACTGAAGATGAAAGAAACTTGGTTATTAAAGCCTCTCGTGCCGTGCCTATTTGCATTATTATATCATACGAATATTTTATGCCCTTGTGAATCTTTAGGTAGTAAGTTTCCTTTTTCAGTGTGATGTGACCTGTTAAGTGATATTTCTTGAAAAGTCTTCCTAATTGTGGCATCACTGTTTGTATTTGTACCACAAAGAGTACGGAGTAAGGAGAAGTCGCTAGTTAGGGTTTACTTTATTTTCCGGCAACTTAAGTTTACTTTCGTGAGACTTTAGGCGAACAACTTCATAAGGGAAGAGACACTATTAGTATTTATAAGCACGACTGATCATTGTATAAGTGAAATAAGAGTATTACATAAATGTTTGCTCTCTTTCCTACTTGAATCCTCATAGATACTATTGCAAAATGCGGCTGCACAAATTTGACCTACTTTTCCAGAGGAAATAAATTGGAAGTGGAACTCAGTTAACTGCGTTTCGCGTCGAAATAGTTCAGCTAAGTATAAAGCTCTCCCATTTCACTCCTATCTCTTTATAGGTGACATTTTCAATTCCACTTTGTATTCCACACCAATTCCTAGTCTCTTCTGCTCATACACCCGGCCGGCTTCCCTGAAACGAATACAACACTGAAAATTGGCTTTCCTCGACAGCTGATCCAAACCAATGGCCTTCCGTATGTTTTCCACTATAACACTTTACTACTTTTGATTCCTCTTGGGAACTATGCCTGTCAGATTTTATATCTGTGCATACCATACCTACAAAAGACATGACATGACATATGAAAACCTTTCAAATTAATATTTCATTTGAGATGAGTACCGAACACACGCGCATTCAGTAATAGGTAAAAGTAACTACACTACAATACCTTCACAACACAAATCGAAAACTTGGGGAATACGGAAATCAAACTCACGTCAAATTTAACTTTGCATTTTTAATACCAGCAAGTTTCTATTCTGTATCCATAATCTGCAACATTTTCAAAAGCATTTTTAGGTACACCTCAAAATACTCCTAGTAACCTATATTCACAGTTCACCTTCATTATAGCATGTATTTACACTTTACATACAACTTTGCAAATTGAATAGCGTTTTTTTGACATGTTTCAAAGAAAAAGCTAAACTTTGTCCTCAAAGTGAATTTCTAAAATTACTTTTAAGTGGAGCAATTTTCTTAAAGTTTTTTTGTTTTGCAGTTTGCACATGGATGGAAATACGGATAAGAACCTCAGGGGCTTCCATATCGTCGACCGACTGCTGAGTTTCAAAAGGCCTCACAAGACATGGATTTTTTCTAAGTATTCACGTTATGTTACGTAATTGCATTTAAGTCACGTAATTTAAGATACCCTAAATATTCTTAAACTGGCCATAATTACAAATTGCATGTACAAGTGCATTGCCTAAGTACCATAATAGGCCTAACTAGTAGCAGAAAGGCTTTCTTTCCTTTGTGCTAGATTTTCCGGTACAATTGCATTTAGTATAATGTCATGAGTTTACAAAATTACATATTAGTTAACTAAAGTGGGTTATTATTCATTTTGTCTATACAGAAGTCTAGATAGGTAGCCTGCAATAGACAACTGATATTGGGTCGCAATGTAGTACTTACTGGTTTTGTTTGTCCTAGTGTCATGTGCGTCAGCCAACTTACAAGGACAGATTCTCAAAGGATACACAAGGCCCGAGCAGTTGAATGGATTGAATTATAACTTACTAACGATCCCTATAGTGTCTGCAAATAATGAACACGCGCCGAAATTTCTTGACGTTATCTTTAGGTATTAAGTATATTATCTGCATTAGTGTGCATTAATGCAAAGTGCTGTGCTCCCGGGTTAATTCCTTAGATTTCCAGGTTTTCACATTCAGCAGAGTTAGTTATGCACTTATGACAATTCATTAACTCTCAAGGTTTTCATCTCAGTTAGAATTACATAGGATGCACGCAAATCCCAGATTCTGCATTAACAAGACTATTGAAAAATTAATTGATTCGACTAATCCCTTTGGATTTCAAAACGTTTCCTGCGATCCAGAGCGCTCTTGGGAATAAATGAAAATCAACTAGTACGTCGACTTCCATCCAAATCTCTATTTACACAATGAAATTAAGATTCGTTTTTTATCTTGGATATTGCAGCAGAACACAAAACTGAAGGATGCTTAGGTACTTTGATAGAAAAAAGATAAAGATTGCATAGGTATGTAAATACTAAGAAGAATTCATCAGCACGTACTTTGTTTTGTGTGATTTGCAATACCGTCATGTAATTTGAAGCGAGAGTACAGAAAAGTCTAGATTGGTTAATGTTTTATGCACAAGTTTCGCGTATCTTCACATTTACATATCTGCTATCAATGTTTCCCTTTAAATACTGTTTCCTAATGCACAATAAGTGTACAGTGTTGGCAGGGATAGGGTTAGAAAGTCATTTAACGCTGTATACCGCATAGGAACAATATTATGCAGTTTTGCTATAACTTTCTTTTCCTCGTGTCAGCAAAACAAAACTCATTAAACAGTTTTTAGCTAGCCTAAGGCGGAAGAAACTAATTTCCAGAGAGAATGGCTCAGACAAGATGACATGACAAGATAGTTAAGAAAGTCAAATCCGGCAAGTCATAACAAAACTGAGGCCACGTATATAAATTAGAACTGAACACTGTGTAAAACCATTTATTGCATAATGTTTGCCATTATGGTAACCCGGAACTAACTGGAAGCTCATCAACCTCTTTATTTCGCTTTGAATTTCAGTTTTCTCCCTCTGAAATTGAATTTCACAGGAAACCGCAACAAACCTTAGCAAATACGCTAATTGGCATGTATGAGCGACCTAAATTTCAAAATTGAAATGCCTATCTTATGCAGCATCCTACAGCACATTTTATTTAATTATATTTAGTTCACCAAACCTGGATACATCAGGAAGTACCTATCTTGCGTTACCTGAGAGTGCAGAATTGGATTCCCATGTCTTCCATAAATGCTTTATCATGACAATTTCGCGAAGCTGTTAAAATGACTGACGATCAGTGAATTTAAGTGCATGAGCAATACTAACACCAAACCACCCGAATTTCAACACTAAATATACAGTATGGTTCATAGATGCTACCATCCCATCCATTTTGACCATCATCCCAATCCCATCCAAACTCCCATCTGGATGTTGTGATGGGCAGGATGGTATGTCCTTGCGAATTTGGATGTTTTGGATGGGCTGGATGGGATATTTTTTACATGCCCATCATTTGGATGGGCATGGATGGGATATTTTTTACATGCCCATCATTTGGATGGGCATGGATGGGATATTTTTTACATGCCCATCATTTGGATGGGCATGGATGGGAAGTCCTTCACATGCCCATAATTTGGATGGGCATGGATGTGAAGTTTTTTACATGCCCATCATTTGGATGGACATGGATGGCATGCCTACACTTAGACATCATTTGGACGTGCTTGGATGCAATATTCTCCAAATACCCATCACTTTGATGGCCGTCGATGGAATGTTCAAAAAATACTCATCATTTGGAGCAAATGGAAAGGAATCATACATATTTGAAATAGTTTGAAATTTTAGGATTTTGCTGAATGCTCAAAATAAAGAAAGAGTTTAATATTCAAAATGAGAATAGGAACAACTAATTCGGAAAAGAAAAACATGCAGTATTTAGTTTAGTATTTACATCGGAAAACAAAGGGGCGTATTTTTTGAGCACTAATTTGGAAGAAGTCGTCATTAAACAGCGGAACATGAGTATTGTTCTGTCTTTGTTGAATTTGAATGGAAATTGTCATTAGACAAAGAGGGGGAGTATTCTTTTTAAGGAAAACAGGGATTAACTTTTCTGTTGAAAAATAAAAACAAAGAAGTTTTCTTCACATTTTCGTAAAAGACAAGATGTCTAACATGCAATGTAGACAACGTCTTAAGATATCTCCATTCTATGTTTAGTATACTATATCCAATACAGTATTTTGTATACCAGACTTAGAAAGAAATAAATACTTTAAAAGCTTAAGAAAAAGGATTAACTTGACTTGCCTCTCCACACTGTCTATTTTAAGTCGTAAGCCATAATCCTCTAGCACGCTTTGAAAACGCCCCTTACTTTACGGAATGAAAGTAATTAAGGCATTGGTTAATTACTTCACTAGATTAAAAATATTAATGCAGAAATAAGTTCACATGCCTTCCATATAAAGCAACCGCTTCATGCACGTCTCTAATCATTCCTTACTCCGACTTTCGGACGGCATAATGGATTCTCCATCATCCACCAACTCTTCCAACCTGGTCCAGCAGTGCTATGTATTTGGGCCTAATATTAAGGACCACTTTAGTTACATTGGCCACAAAGACGATGGAAAGAAAACTGTCCTTTTGAAGTGCAACTACTGCAAAGTAGACTTGAGTGGTCGAGGCCAAGAACAGGGAAATTTTCAACGTCATTTAACGGTAAGTTTTTTTTAATTCACTAATATTAAAGCAATTCAATTCAATTCAAGTTGCGAAGATAAGTTATAGAATATCGACTTCATTTACTTGCTGGGGCTTTATCAAAATGTGTATTGCTTAACAATTAATATTTTTTATTTTTCAGAGAAAGCATGCAGAAGTAGTAAAAACAGTAGCGGAAAGAAAACAAGCTGGATTGAAGTCGCTTGGGATCCAGCCAGTAAAGAAAATAGTGAAAGTTGACAAGTGTAGTGCAATTCAAAAGCAGTACAACGAAGCTGTTCTGGACCTGGTGGCTATTGACGGTCTTCCATTTGATGCGGTCGATGGAAAAGGATTTCGAAACTTCATGCATTTACTTCGACCTGATATCAACGTTTTCAGTAGAGACACCGTTAGAAAACATCTGTTTTTGAACCATACTATGGTTCAAAAACAAATTACAAAACCATTTCCAGCTCCATAAAAACATACGAAACACTTTTGCAAAAGTTTTAGATTTTCGGATTTAGAGTACCAATTTCATAAAAAAATTAATAGCAAAAAATATTAATATACCTGAAACATGGTGGCAAAGCGAAAAAGAAAGTTTTTGAGGAGTTCTTACGTTTGGTCCTTACTGTAGTATAATAACACGAGAAATAAATTACTTAAATAAGTAAATAGTCAGAAGGACGTAGATGGTAGTTGGAAAAAGGAATTTTCCGCTTTATGAATCCAATTTCCTAGAACTGTGATTCGATTAGTGAAATATGTTGCTCTCTCTAGTAGAATGGCACTTCTTTCCAGTTGGCTAAGGGTGTTCCAAATATAAATGGATGTTAGGACCCAAATATCAACAAGCAGCAATCAACTGTCTTGTTCTTGTCTTTCGGACATGCAGTACAGACATAAGCGTCTAAAGTGCACACGGGCAGACTGTCTCTGTACACCTAAAGCTAATGGACAATAAGCAATTTCATTTCCGTGGCCTACATTGCATAATTGAATCCCCAGGGAAGCATTTCTATCTAGAGACACTCGTAGTACATTAATAATAAAAGCACACTCCTCTAAACTTCATATCTCCAGCAAACATTCGGGGTTTATTAGATTTTTTACTTTTAAAATGCGAACTCAAGGTTTAATTAAATATTAAATTTATCACTAAAATCACTTTATGTATAGTAAACTAATTAGCAGCTGAAAGTGCAGCCTTGTACTTTCACTACAAGGCAAGTATGCCATAAGAGCATGTTTCGTTTAATCTGTACACAATTCGCAGTACTTCTAAAGCATTTCCGTTTTAGTTGGCTCGCAACGGGGAAGTACTAATCATGAATTGGAGTGAATGTACAGCTCATATAATCAGCTTAAAGATTTGATGATTGAAACTTGAGAGGGAACTTAATCTATGTCAAACTCACATAAAATGAATCTAGCTAATTAAAACTGGAATCGAAAATGGAATCAAAGACTTGACTTGACTCGTCGTCACAAACAGAATTCCTATAACGCTTCCTATCAGGCTTACAATGCACATTGAAACGGAAAATATGGCTGTAGGGAAGGGGAATAGACAGGAACCTAATGTTGATGTCAGAGAGTGAAGCTTAATGAAATTAAATTGTGCCAGTGCACAGAACTGGAATAAACGTATGGAATTTTACGAGATTACTTGGTGCTAATGATCATTAGAGACAAGTCACTGACTCAGACTCTGCTGGACGCGCTAAACTGATTTTCCAGTGAAAATTCTCCAAAGAGATCAAATTTACTCTACTATAACATAAAGGGTCCTTCAATTAACTCCTTTTCGCTTTTCCTCCTACCATATCATTGTCATTAAAGTAAAACAGCTCTACACTACTTATTGTTAGCCCAATCGATATTAACATAGCACCGTTTACACTCGTTTCATGTAGATTATGCAAAGACATGGTTTTTATCCAATGGTGTCCTTTCCTGTCCTGCAGAACCCTTTTCTGTATTCCGAACAACTCATTTAGAATGAAAGTGAAAGTGGGAAAGCCTCTGTGCTTTGTGCACCAAAAGTGAAAGTAATCGTTTGAAAACTTGCCTTTCGTTTATGGTCGAATCGTGCTTTGAAGTCTTCTAGGGCTTTTTCCAACCGTAGCGACTCCTCTTGATCCTTTGACAGGTGCAAGTAATGACGCCAATTGGCAGAGTCAAAGCCCCAATGACAAGTCCGGTTTTCAGGCCGGTGGTGGGAGTGGGCAACAAACCGGGTAGGTGAGAACAGTCCGTGACATTCTACACATCTGTTCAAAATTCAAAAATCATCACAAAACCAATTTAACAAGTCATTCATTTCACATTTTTATACATCCGTAAATATTGCTGCAGAATTTTGATGACTAAAACTAGATCCAGTTTAGTTTTGTTTACTACGCAAGATTTCCAAGAATCCAATCAGAGACCCTTTAAGTTTGAGTTCATGAAAATAATAAATTAAGGTAGACAATCCGTGTACCTACACAGGTGGTTTTTACATATTCCATAACCCATTAGAGGTCTGAACAGGTTTTTTAATGACTAATACGAAAACTATGACGTATTTACTACACAACATATAAATGTTTACAATTATCATGGTAAAAAATTCGGTAAGCTTGTAAAGGTAGGGCAAATATCTTTTCTATGCAATGTTGTCTATTTTCACATCAGGTGGATAAAATACATAAGGACTTATCTCCATAACCAAATAATTGTTCTCAATTGTAATAAATATAAAGTCTGAATTCTCTGAATTATTAACTGGGGTATTGCGCAGTGAACATAAACTAACAGAAATTGGCAAACTCAAATGATTACGATAGACAAAAACAGTAATGATTAGGTACATACTATTATTGTCTTGAAAATCTTAACTTTCCAGGGAAATATTCTGTTAAGCAAACAGACATATCATGCATAGTTAATGCTGAAGGCATGACCCTGTAAGTTCTCTAACCAACCCTAACATGTACTTGTTCAATTAGATACGCAGTAAATTATCCCACACTCTATTGCATTCACTACTAACTGAAATCGCTGTTTGAAATTTAAAGAACCAAAAATCTAGGTAATAAATCCGCATTCATTCAAATACAGAGTGGCCAAATGCAAATACCCCCTAATACACGGAATGCTAGAGCGCAATTTTGCAATGCAATATTCATATATTCTTGGAACAATGCATTTTTCTAAATCCTAGAATCCCGATTTGATATCAATAGAACCACAGTCTTTTTACAAACCTAAATATACAATTCTAAGATATATAATACAGAAATAGAAAAAAAATCTCATGACAATTAGATTTTTCTTAAATTTGTCTTCAACAATTTCGCTATTGATTCTAAAATTTTCTACAGTGGTCGTGCACATATTGGCAAGGTGCAATGAATTTTGACCACCGTGTATAGAACATTCAAAAAGTTTGGAAAGAGTACATCACAGGTACACTACTACCTATTATAGTTGGAAGCCTGTAAAATAGTGGCTGATTGTGAATTGAGTTTCTAAAGAGTGAGTTGAGTGAGCTCTTGGGGATTTTACCTCATTTGTCCTTTTATGACTCTTGCTAATGTTGTATGCAAATGATATGTGATAATCTAAGTAGAAAAGACATTTGAGGTACATTGTACAAGTTTACATGAATTGGATGAGTTTTGTCCACATTTACATTACGGAACTCTTCTATGGCAAATACAGTGACTTCTCGAACGAATTTCCATTAAGACATACTTACAAAGGAATTACATTAGGAAGACGCTCGACGCGACGGCAAACGAAAACCTACCTTAGCCCAAACTCCTAACGACGTCAATTCTGGCCTACGTCTTCTTTGCCTGACCAATATCTTTTTCCTTGAGCACACTCTTTGATTTTCCTCTACTTACAACCATACTACACATCATTACATCGCAACCTACAGCAAAAAGATTCAAATCAGCATGAATTTGTTTGTCTCGAAATGTACAAATCGCGCACATGGGCAACGCTCATAAATCAGTCTACAGTCTACACTTTGCTTCAAAGAAACTATAACTGGGCAGGTCAGGTCTAGTTTCGTTTCGTTATTGCTGTACTATTGTCTGGCTCACTTGGTTAGCTTGCCTGGGTGTATGTCACTGTGATTTATTCCCCCTACAATTTATTGTTTCACTCGTGCATTGTGCTGGCCCAGCTATCCTCTCCTTCTTACAAATATCAAAAGAGAAAAGTTGATAAAATCGTTGCTTATAAGACTATCTCTTCAAAAGTAGAAAACTCTGTACAATGCGGGGTGGGCTCATTGGTTTAAAGTCAACCTCCCCCAAAAGGAAAAATAAAAATACCATCACTATCACTGCAAACTAAAAACATTCATTTCTTTTCATATCATAACACTTTCATAAATATTTTCTCAAAATTCTCTGAAAAATTTAAAACTTCATGGAATTTCTTAGGGACATCCATCCCAAATAAATTCCTAGTTACGGTTTAATAGTTTTAGTTTAGAATGACAGTAATACTGGACTATGTCTCGAATGACACAACCGCTAGCAAAATAGTCAGAAAACAATGCGCAATATATTGTAATTTATACGTAAGAACAGAAAGTCCGTGTAGATGATGTCTAAACATATTTTTTGTTTATTTTCCTGCAAAAAGCCAAACCTTTCTTTTCCTTACAAACCACCACGTACAAAGTACAAATAAGTGAGAAACATGACATGACTTTTCTAGTGGCTTGGTTTGGCTTTGCTAATATGAATATGACATAAGGATAAGGATAGCCCGCTGTTTATAGTAGTTATAGTTAGGTTAACATAAACTATACATAGTTAGTTCCATTTACTATCAGTAATTGAGTAAAATAATTCAGCATGTTTTTCTTTTGCTTGGGTTGGCTGACTGAGATAACGCAGACAGACTCTTACTTGTAATTTATTATGTCAACTTTGACCGCTAACAACATAATGCACTTCATTAATAATTAATCTAATTAAATGTATACACAAAAGAAAAACAGCATAATTAAAATGTTCAACAAAAATTCGATAAGAAAGCTAGTCCAGTTTTCTTGAACTGAATCATTCACCGTATAATATAAAACCAAAGCCATCTCCATTACATTTACATAGCCTGGCCTGGCATGGCACCCAGACCAGAGTGCTTACTCTTATTGCTTATGCTTTTATGACTGTGATATTATTATTATTCTGGCATACACAAGTGTGCAGTCTGTCTGCATTGGAGAAGCATACTTATCCATCTTGCACTATTATATGTACCATCTGCACTACTACTATCACTAAACTGAAGTATTGGTGTAATGTAATGATAGAATAGTAGTGTAGAATGAAGAGAGCATATAATGGTTAGATAAATAACTAGTAAACTTACTCGATGCACAGAGAGTCGGATCTTTCATACAAGTTGGGCATCACTGTACCAACTCCGATGCCAAAACATTTATGGTAGACACGGAAGTGGTTCTTGGCGCCACGATCAAGAGACCTGCCGGCCGGGGCCACGGCTGCCTTCGGGGGGTTTCGGTGCAAAAGAGAATTGACTAGTCGCTCTCCATCTGTTTTTGTAATGAGTCCGCATGAATGAGCACTCATTGGGATCACCCCCGACACTTTCAACACATCCAATTGCTCAGCCGAGCACCGAGAACAGAAAATTTGAAGCTCGTCACATACCTGCAATTAAAATACACAACATTTATTAATCTATCATAATAGCTCATCATCTCTGATAGCATTCTTCCCTTTTACAAGCAAATTAGTCTGCATTTATCCATGGTATACAATTTAATCCCTTTAAAATCACGTTCTTAATCCTTAATCTACATTCTGCACGTTGGATTTTAGTAGTAAGAGTATTTAATTCCCTAGAGAATTGGATTTTCACGTAAATAATTAATTTGGAACAATTCTCAACAGATTTATTATTTTCATCGCGTAATAAGGATTGTTTACAGTAGTAAAACTTTTAAGTAGAAACTTTCGTCTTGGATTTTACAGCTTTACCAATCGTGACAAAAGCTCATACTAAAGTCGTTTAATAGGACATAAATAAAATAATGTCAGGAGATCATTCCGTCTTAAGCCAGAACATTAATATTGGGCTGAATCGAGTTCAAGTTGATTTATCGACTGTACCCCTGACTGGCATAATTTAATTTAAGAGATTAGTTCTACCTCTTTTAAGTATAGATTTCTAATACATGCTAATAAGTACTAAGTACATTAAGTATGTGTATTGCTCTTCTATCTACCTATATTACTCGAAACTATTAAATTCGTCTCACTAATTTATTGCTACATTAATCTGCAATAAGAGTATCTTTATTTCTTTAACCGTGCCTTCTTCACATAGGAAACTACTAAAACTGCATTCACATCACAATGAAATCACATGATGAATACTTTGTTAGAGGTAGATGAAGTATCTCATGTCACCTATCAATCCAATATATTAAACTTGACAGCTTCTCATTGTCAGCCAAGCCAAGTCAGACGATTGCAATTGAATGCAGTAAAAAGTCAATTCAAGTTTTGCATAGGAGTGAGGAATAATGACAAAAAATACAATATTGGATGTAGGTGTGTATATCTAAATTCAACCAAAGAATAAATGGTAAGGGCAATGGCAAGGCAGTAGCTTTAAACTATTCTCCATTTAGTGGGTCAAGATTTTTCACAATTTGTTGCTGTCTTACTTTGTTAACAAATCTTTCAAGATCAATAAACACTTTTTGAAAACCTAAATAAAAATCTCGTTAATCGTATCGTCGTCGGTATCTACTATCTTCATTAATTTTGCATAAACCAGCATAGCTACCTTACACTAGTTACATTATTCCATCTAATTTACCAACATTAACAGTACCTTACCTACATATTAAAAGTTCCAATTCATTTTTATTTGTTTACTTCAATTATTTGTTACTGTAATGCGAATTCATGACGAATCAGAAGAATCTGAACTAATTTATATGGTAAAATGAATTCATTTCACACAACGATATCCTATTCCCTACCTTTCTCAGCTCGTTACTAGATATCGGACCACATCAAACTACTTATGCACAATTACTATCGTGTAGCATTCCATTAGACGAATTTACGCAGTTAGAGATCAATTCAGGTACATACTTATTCATCTAATTGTAACAAGCGCTCAAATTGCAATGAGTTCAATGTTAATTTTTATGCAAATAACTACTTGTATTTTACCGTTAAAACTTACACCTACCTGTAGAATTCCTGCACACACACTACATAATTACTACATATCTAATGCACTCTATTGTTTCTCAGAAACTGTTTTCACTATTTCAAACAAAGTATTCAAACAACATCCTTAAGAAAGTTTTTACAAATTAACATTGATGCGTAAAACAACAAATGAAGTTCATTATTTCAAACTACTCAACTAAAATGTATAATTAATTTTCTCTTAATCCCACTTGCAAAAAAACAACGAGAAATGGAAAATTACTAAACAATGTAAAATATTGTGTTCAAAATTGTTCTGCAAACATTTCCGACTGATAATTAAGAATTTCATGAGAATCTGTAGTCCTAGGTCCAGGTTCGTGAACATATACACATAGAAACCTACCTAGTGTTCTAAGAAATCATGCCTTCATTAGCATATTTAATCAAATTATAATTAAGTTAGGGTCACATTGTCAACGATGCTGGCATAAACATTGCAAGGTTATTTCTCATTTAAAAATAATATGACAAGCAGCCAACACTTAGCATACGACACGAAAAAAGGAAGCCGGTTAAAGCCGGTTTTAGCCGGCTGGAGTTGGAGAAAGTACACAATATAGACAGGAATTTGCAGACAACAGTGCAGAACGGACAACAGTCAAACCATGACGCAGGCTTTTTGAATTGATCACCTGTTCATTTTCATAATAAAAGTATTCTGTATTCGTTTTGCAAATAAGTGATAAAAAATTATCCCTTCACAAAATATATGTAGAACCAAAATTATGATTAGAGAAACCGGTAGGCATTTTTTCTGGGAAATATATCGGTTTTATCGGCTTTTGGTTATTTCAGAAATGAATTAAGTAAACATTAAATAAAATACGACAATAATATTTATGAGGTCCTCGTAAATGATAACTTTACCTCTGATACCTGATATTTGCCTCACTGCATATTTTATTGTAGAGACACAATGCACCAAAGATAGACTTATCATGTCCGCCATTACAAATTGACCTAAATCTAAAATGCAAAATGTGCACAGAATATTGAATAGTTTGAAATGGTTCACCATACCCTCAATATATATAGTAGCATAACTACGACGGGTCAAGTCAACTAGCCTGTTATCAATCAACCTAAACAGAACACTTGAGTTCTGCATATTCTCTGGTAAACACATTGAAATTTAACATACGTACGTAAGGATAGCCAGAGAGCAGAGAGACCTATAAATTGTTTTACGATTAGCCTCAACTCTTCATGTACAACTACTTTACGTTTATTTGCTTTACTTTGTCTGTTTACCTCAATAACTGTTTGTACATCCAGGTAGGTAATAAAATAGTACAAGGTAAACTAGATGAACTTGGCTTTTCTATATTATCATACGTCTGCCTCGTGAACAAAATAAGGAACACTAGAAAATAATATCAATAAAAAATATTTAATTATGTCATTCTACCTTCCGCCTCGGTACTCAATACCAATTACATCAAATTCGAAAATTCATCTATCCTTACCCATAGAAATTGTATTTATTGTGCAGTTGAAGAAAAACAAATGCTACGGTATACCCTGTTGACTCATGATTTGAAATAGAATCTGTAGAATCAGTTCAAACCGGAAAATACTATTATTACTTCTGCTGCATTTATCTATACTTATGTAATACTAGTAAATGCTGATAGTGATATCATAGAATATACCGGCTGAGTACAAGAAACGTGAAACTGAAGTTAAAACTGTATCATATTATATGTATTTGACGAAATAGTAAGGTAATACGATACAACAGAACAGTGAGGTTGCTTTCACCATGCTGCGATGCAAATAGAGAGTAGAGACCCAATACTGCGTTATTTAATTTTTTATCTAGTACCTTTGAGTAAAAGATCTCTTTTGTAATGTATTGTAAGTGAAGTGGATAAATGAAGAGCAAGAGTCAAGTGAAGATCAACTCCGCTGATCCTGATCCTAAGAGAGACAAACAAACGAGTGGAAAATTGTTTACAATAGTATATAGTTATTTTGCTGAGATATCTATAGTATCATTCATTGAAAGGTTTGTCTTGTGTAATTTAATGTAGGATGCGGTGCGGTTGGCTCTATGGCATGATGAATGATAGACTGTATATAGATTTAAACGTAAGCCTAAGCACGGATGCCCTTGAGGCAAGTTATTGACACAAGAGCCAGCCAAAAAGATTACGTAGAACCTGAGGAGCAGAAAATAAAGACTCCAGCTCCGTTGCAGCCAGACGATTTGAAAAGTGACAAGAAATGCTACTGTTGGCTACAGCAGAGGAAACCAAACCAAAGCTGTTGTCATTTTTAACATTGCTTTCTGTATCACTATCATATCTCTCTACTTTAAATAGAAACCAGTCACAAGCTAGTCTCAACCTAAACTTTATCTTCTTTTGTCTGTACTGTGGTGAACTGCGGTTATTCTATTATTCTTAAACTTTATACTTTTTCATTTTAATGCAACATACACAGTAACAAAATCGTAAACAGACATTATGCGGTAATACCAACATTACACAAAGAACACCAAATCTTTTATATTCGGTTTAGAGTTTACAGTCATCCATTCTACGATCCGTATAGCATTACAATAAAGACTCCCCTACCTTTTAAAAACTTGTTCCGTTTCATATACCTACTTACCTACCTCTTAAATACTTTTTGTTACAAAAATCGTTATAAGCCAAGAAAATCACAAATTATTGCATTATCCATCAATGAGATGCATACTATAATTAGGAATGCATACTAATTTCGCGGTGTAATGAAATATTTTGCAATAAGCATGTGCTGCTCGTTTACTATGATATTTTAAACTTGAAATTAACAAGAAACCCAAAGATAACGAAGTGGTGGGTTGAGCAGCAGACGAGGCACATAACAGTATTTATTTATTTGATTGTGGTATAGGGCTAATTACAATAAATGTAAACTGATTTATATAAACAGACATTTTACATCTAAAATTAAAAATGATGCTTGACAATACAGCAGCAGCATTCGAGATAAGGCAATGTCATCCAAGTACATGAGGTCAAAATAAACAAACTTAATAAACTAATTCCCAATAACAAATATTATCAGAGGTCTCTTCGCCGCACTACCAAATCTACTATAGCCATGTAGCATTTCAATGGCCAGACAAATCAGACTTATCCAGTCTATTTGACACCACATGATCCATGATTAACACTTACACTTGGTTAAGCCTAAACTTAATATGGTTGGGTACACTAATTCTGTGTAATTAACACTACTAACGGGCAATTTTTTGCTCAGTAAAGTTGGCATTCATGGTTTTATTAATATAAACCACTGCGAATCTCCCATTGGCCTATAATTTTTATCATGGTGTGTTATTAACTTTGATATTCATGCATATTTAAGTACATCGTAGACACTATACGAAATCCAAGCGTAGAGTACGTCTACGTACGAACAAAAATTTATAGCCGCAAGGTCAAGCATGAATTTAACTTGATCTACTCAGCTACAAAGCGTATTCTTTTTGTAGTGTATCAGAAAAAATTCCATGCTCACACGAAGGGGGATGACGAAAAGCGTAATAATAGTAATACCTACAGGTCTCAATGTAAGCTATAGTGGATACTTTCTATGAAAACAATTTTACTATTCATTCTATTCATGCTTATGGTATAGTCAGTCTAGCGTTGTACCTAATACGAATTTTTACATTCAAATATAGAGGTAAACATTATGTAAATGAAATAAGCCATGCACAAAACTCTTACTATTAAGTCTGTTATGTTGTACGGCTTTACGTGATATTCATTGGCTAAATATCCAATAGACAGACTCAATTGAATAGATTAGACACAATCGTGCAGTACAAGAAAAGACCAAACCAGACATTACTATGTGTACTGTATAGTTACAAAATAAAGTGATACACCAACCAACCATGTGGAATAGACTGCACTATCTCTACATTCATAATATTAAACCAAATTTTTTACAAAAATAAACCACACGAGAGAGAATCCACATAATACTCACAAATGCTACACTGTACTATTATCCAATCGACATGAGTGAAGTACTTTACTGCTTTATTCTATACTTTAGATTATAATTCACATTTACCTACCTACTTCATATAATTTAGCATATCTATGGATATTATATACCTAATGCTAATAGAATATAGAATAACAGTCAGTCTTTAGTACTTCATGTCTAGCCTGCGAGTCTCTGAAGTCTGTTAACACCAATAGTCTGCCGTATCGCACTGTTATTTTATCATACATTCATTTTCATAATACCTTAACTTACCTATACCTTCATGAGCATATCGTTTTGTTCGCTAATGGTTTCGTTTCACTATCGACTAGTTAACATAACAAAATTCAATTTGCTACTAAATAACACACAGACTTTTATTTAACCTTGAACGAGTCGATAACACCGTTTGAACACATTATGAAATGTCACAATCGGATGAAACCTTTAAACATATACATAATGCTTATTTACAGTTGATACATAGAAATCCATAGACTAAGAACCTTATAATACAATGCATAATAGCATTAGGCAAGGCATTAGTATTAGTGAATTATCTCTTATCTGTAGTTCATAATTAATGTACAACATCAACGTAATTTTTTGTGCTTTTGACATTCAAAGACACATTCGTTTTGAATTTGTTATCGAATTAAAGAAACGATTATAATATTAACCTTATATTCACCAAATTATACAATTTAATGTGCCTACTCTTATTGATTTAATTTAGGGCAGTTCCTTATACACCATTCCAGGAAGCTTTTACAATTTACAACATATTAATGTTCCTCATAATAAATTAACTCTTTTCATGTTGTTATTGTAAGCTCTGCTCTAACCAATACTTATGTTAATTATTAATCACGAACTTCTTTCCTCGTCCTTTCCTTCTTTCATTGCGTAATAGAATACTTGTGGCATAGTACCAAGTATTTGTATATATTATTAGAACCTATTACCTACCCTAACTCGAACTTCTAACCAACCATCATTTCATTGGAGGACGAAAAACCACACGCAAAATATTCTAATACGTGATACGTCATGTGTATCTTAATAATTAATGATTAAATGGACTACTAAGCAAATACATATTAATGAATTAAAACAACAAACCTTTCCCATTTCTCTTATTGATTATTAAATATCGATTTTCAACATTTATATAATATTATTAAGTAGCTGCAATGCAACTACCTTGTAATTGATTCCCGATCTGTCTGTTTGTCTGTTCGTGCAAAAATATCATAACCGCTACTTCTTTGCTTGCGTTTACAATGGTTTATTTTTATTTTCCCTGAGGAATATCTACTTTAACCTACGCAAGATGTAAATTACTACCAAAGAATGCTTAAATTCCTGGAATTTAGTTATGCAAGTTTCAAACATCAGACTTAAGCACAAAGTACAAAAACAATGAGCTGTGAACATGATAAAAGGACACAATAGACTCTAAAACGGCATGTCATCATAAAATAAGGAACTAGTGCATAGCTTCATTTTTAGAGCAGCAAAGGCATTTCGCCTCTTACCTCTGAGTCATTTTGTTTTGTCGATATTAAAACTGAAACTATTCATTTTTAGTTATGACCAGGAATTTAAAATGCTGCGGAACTAAATTTTTCTCCAATTATCGCAAAATAAGCTATCTTTAAGCAGATGTTACTTACAACTATACTTCCATAAGGAGTATTCATTAATTAGTACACCTAGGGTTATAATGATACTGCTTTTTAATCGTCATACCTAATTTAAGTATCCTTAAATTTGTTTAATAAGCATTATAGTGCATACTTGCTAAAGGATGTAAAATGTCAAAATGCTTCTTCTGCGCTTCTTATTGTTAGTAACATTATAAATGAGAATATGTGCACGGGAATGTCATTTATTGAATCTAGTCATATTTTAAGATAATACTGTACTGCATAATCAAATAATGCTTAGGGATGTAGTAAATCTTAATCCAAATAGTGTAGTGTATATCGACTGGGACGAATGACTGATAAAAAACAGTTTTATTTGCATTGGCAGTAGCCGTATTGTGTAAGTTGTGTACATTTGATGTATTTAGTGCTATGTGTACCTTTGTGCATGCTTTGCATGCTGAATAAATAGTTCATTACACATATAGCAGTATGACTACCGTGAGTATTTATACAGAAGGTATTTCCAATGCTAATAGTCACAGAACCTATTGATGATATGGTTTCGATTATCTTAAATTTTTTCATTAGTATAGCATCGACTGCATGACTGATGTGATGATTACTGCACCATGTGATACGTAACTTTGTGGGGAGACGAGGAGTAGACTGCCTCTTCACAAATAACTCTTGGCTCAGCAAAATTTTCCACAGCCCTATTATCTCCTGTTATGTTGTGTTAAACTGTCTGCTGATTTGATTATGTAAGTCTGTAGCTTCCATTCCTATTAGTATTGTTTGTGTGACGGTGACATGACGATATTCAATCAGAGTCACTGTATATACCTATTCTCCTTACACTGCACATACTAGCTCACTCCTATTGATATACTGTATACCAACGACAGCAATGCATATTTCTATTTGTGTTGGGCAATGTTCCTATAGATTTAGTTATCTGCATATTTATGCACTTGCCTGCTATGCCACTGCACTGCCATGCCAAGTGAGTTGTTTTTCTAGCATTAATAATTAGTTTCGACAATGAGATTACTCTCACAGCAATGTAAATAAGTTATGTGATCATGATCATACATCCCATACTAATTATAATATACTTTTGTATAGCATGATCCTTATTAATATGCAAAGCCTAAGTAAGGAGGAGAAACAAAGCATGTAGTGTACAACAGCGAAGAAGGCAAAGGAGATAAAAATTTTAGTTGCCGTCTTTAGATTTTAGTACATGTATAATGTGTGCATTAATTACAAGTTAAAAATTTATATGTGGATTAAATGTACTATAAATATTGTGTGTGAATTCCCTTGAGCGTGCTTACGTACAAGTTTATAAGGCACGGTTGTAAATTGAAGACTAGACGAAACGAAACCACAGTACAAGTACGAGTACACAGCTTTGTATTGTATTTATAACAGAGCAACTGAATTATACTGTTGTATTTGGTATATATGACAAACGGGTATGCAGAGGCAGCAGCACCACGTAATTAATGAGAGTAGAATGATCTTTAAGCGCCAAGCGTCTGCACATGCAAATGTAGAATCTCATAAGCACGTATGCATGATCTAAATGTTATGCTACCCACTTATTTAAAAATCAATGTGGCAAACTATATGAACCCAAGAAATGTACCTATTATGTTTGAGTGTAAATATAGTCAAAGAATTCATGTTTTGAACATTGAAAGTCGGTCGTATGATCGTATGAGTGCAATTACTATAGATATTACAGTTGTAAATTATAGCTAACACAAATACACAGCTAGTAAATATATCAGGATGTCTGTATAGAATTAGTGGCATAGTATGTCACGCATATCATAAGAAATGCAAGCTTATTCCGGATACACAACTACGACTATGTGAAGGTATACACTATACTCGTGCTAAATTAACTTAGGAATTACGTAAGTAGTCAGACAGATTCACAAACAGTGTAATCAAGCGACAAGGCACAAGGATTGAAGGATTCGAGGACATGAAAATATGCAGTAGTGGTACCCATTGCATTTGCAGTGTTCGTTGGTGGTACGCTCTGCTCAACCACGATATGATATGTGTATAGTATCTTATGCACAATGTACACACATATATCCATCAGAAGACCAGACTAGCGCCAGCAGTTTTAGCAGGTAGTTAATAATATATTCTATTAGATATTTGTGCTTCTGTTCTGCTAAATGCAATGTTGACGCTTCACTGTACAACAGCCTATGCATATAAAGATAATGATAGACAGAAAGTTGAGAGACAGACCTTCCAATGCATTGCCACTGAGATATGATGTCCTAGCACAAGACAAGCACAACTAGACAAATGTATCTGTACAAACTTACATGAACATGTAAGTGCAGCTGAATGCAGAGAACAACTGCGTAGTTAGCCAATCCAGGCCATCTCGACTCTGCTCGACCCAGTCGATGTTTTGACGGGGAATGAACTTTTGACTTCAGGCAGACGTCACATCGTATCAGCCTTAATATATTCTAAGATCTATTTACCATGAGCCTCCGTTATCAGCTTTCATTAGCTCCTGTCCACATTTTCAAACCAAATCGGTTTCCTTTTAAATATCTTTATCAACAAACTATATCTTACTGTTTCTAGATCTCATTTATTTCGTCCACGCTCTAACTCCAATCATGTACCTTAAGTAATCTTAACTCTTATAAACAACCATTACCCTATTTTATACATGCATGTATGCAAATAATATATTTCCAGTGCAGAATTATAGTTCCGATGTAAATTGGTATTCACTTGTTTAAATATTTGCTTTTTCTAATGTACCTAGTATTATTAATACTAATTTCTAAGGTATCTATCTACATGAAAAAATACTACGCTTATTGAATAAACATTGTAACCACACATTGTATAGTTTCGAGTAGCATTCTTCCATTATAGTCTTGCATTAAAATATGCATACATGTTCAGATAGTCAAGTACCATCTACCATTCACTTTAAGATTTTTGCACTTCGCATAGTTTCAAAATAGGCAACAGACACAGTCACAAACCAGATAAATCTGGTTTGCTATAAATTTGGACGAGTATAGCAAGTCAGGCCAGCACTCCCTCTCACTTGCATATTATTATTACTTATCAGAACGACTCGCTTGAGGCCTTAAAATAAATAAGAGATGTTTATATACTCCTACGTGCACACGATATGCTGTAATAAATGTCAGACAAAAGTCACACAATAAGTCGGCCTGCAAGTTTATATTAATGACCGATATAAACGTCTATTTATGTGACAACAATGATAAGAACATAATAGTAATTTGTATGTACATAAACAGTTTATTGGCATCCCATACATATGTTTATCTTGCTTTGCAATTTAATTTTATCCAAATACGAAGCTGTATCAATTGATGATTTCTAAGCACGTTCTCCTACATTTTATGGGTATTTTAATAAATTCACGAAAGCGATCCTGGTATATCGTACTTCCAGATTTCTAATTCCAAGATCTATTTAAATGTTCACCTGAGCGTCCTTAATAGCAAGGACAGCATTGCAGGTTTCCTGTTCCGAAATTAATTTTCATAAGAAAATAAAAATTTCCATTGAATAGAGATAGGTTCAAGTTTTCTGCAATAGTAATGATAGATGTAATGACGCAAGTGATAACATTTTAGAATTAGAAAATGTTTCTTTTCTGATTGAAATAAAATGTACAGCATACATTTAAGTATATAGACATAAGTTCGACATTGACATGACCAGGATCTGTTTAAAAGCAAGACGAGACGAGACAAGACACGTCTAGCCAGGGTGGTTACTGTTAGAGTATAGAAAAGCAATTAATGCAAATAAAATTGTGTCATGTCGTAAACCACTGAGCAACTTTTATAAATTGGAAATGGAATAGAAAATGAATGAATGCAAATGTAACCCGAAGCCTTATCATATTGGTAAGGTAGAAAAAGTCTTTCACTTAAAGTTGTTTTGTGCATAGTGAGTATGTAGTATGATCTCGTATAAGCATTACAGATAGCAAGGTAAGAAAATAATTGGATGCAAAATTTCCATCTTCTCTATCAACCTCGTGACAATAACAAAACAGTAACAAAAGGAAAGAGGATGAGTTAGAACAGCAATATACCTGTATCTACATATTTGTTGCAATATAGGAATGGAAATCCTACATCCCTCTAATTCTAAGAAAACTACGCTGGTGCTACTACTACGTGATTACAGTACGCTGCACTACAGACTAAAGGACTTCAGTATAAGAATAATAGTAAGGTCAGAGTGAGTAGAAAATACAATACAGAGAACATAAGAATGAAAAGCAGTGTTTTGTTTTGGTCAAGCATAACTACCATTACCTATGCTTGTAGTAGTATTGTAGGTGCTTATTTCTGATTTTGTTTGGTTGATTGCATGTATGTGTATAATATTTGGTAGTAAGTGTGTAGACATTACGCTGTATGGAACAATGTACTATTATGCTAAGAGAGACTGAATTGTGCTAGGAGACTGTAAGTAAAAGGTGAGCGAATAAATAAGCAATCGTGCTCTCTCTGCCGGTATGTATATTCCTTGGCCTGCCTTGCCTCTGTGTCTGGTTTGGTTTGGCCTGGTCTACTCTAGTCTAGTCACCTCACCTCTGTCTTGTCTCGTCTATTGCGTCGTAGAATTTTCAATGCAACCAACAAACCAAACAAAGCACAACTCACTCAGACCAGCTAAGGACCATATGGACATAGCACATTTCAGGTACATTCATATCGCCTCGTACTATGTATGAACTTGCTGACATACCTACATTTACACTATAATTCATGCAGATATACCTACATACGTGGTTTGCTTTGCTTTGGCTTGTGCATTTACCAATTTCTGCATATGGAACTCTCTAGCGATAAAACACAATGAAAAATTCACCAGACAGACATACGGAGACAGACAAGACATAATAAATAATACGTGCAATATATTACTTATAGCTATTAGCTATGTATTTATCTCTATCTTTTAATATGTAATGTACACAATAGAAAGGTTGTTGCATTCTATACAAAATATAAATCTCATAAATTATTGTGTATCGATAATAGTACTAAATACACTATACTATGCAGCTATCCATACTCTAAATGGTGTGCCAATTTACTATTGTACCTACACACCATTTATATATATTGATAGCTGGCGAATGTCATTTCATGACATGACATGACATACTGTATCATTTGCCAATGCCTTGTACTTGTACCGTACATACAATACACATTGTGCATTTGACGTTGACAGTATGATGAGGCATCTCATTAAGGTTTAATATCAAATATGCCTATTCAACACTAAAAATTATGTTAGGGCCTACGAGCCAGACTTTGAAGACTACGAGACTGTTATGTACTCTTATTCTTATGCTTGGATATTCACCTATAATAATATACAATCATCATTACTAATGATTACAGGAGATTTGGGTGGAAGTGGATTGGATTGGATGGTCTTGGCAGTCATGCCATGTAATGTACATGTCTCGTCTACAACTATGAAACACAGTGATTTGCTTTTCTCAATTGAATAGGAACGTAAAATGAATATCAATAACAATAAGGATAGCAAAATACGTTTCTCTATTAAGTTTAGCTAGGCCGAGCATAATATAATATTTGTTATGCACATGTACATACATATACATAGGTATACAATTTATGAATGTGTTCTGTCTCTGCCTGTCTGTAAGTATACACTTATATGTATGTTTAATTTTGTTATTGCAAACTTTGTATGATACACTAACTATAGATCAGTGTTAGTATTACATGGGAAAAGTAAAGTATATTAGGATATAAACTTATAGTTAATATTGTAATTCCATTTTGTTGTTTAATAGGAAAACTTTCATATACAGCCTTCGTCTGGTAACATTTGATTTGAATATACACATTACATTAGACTAGACATTAGAATGTAGCGTATTGACAATGAGAATGATCAGTAAGTAATTTTATATTGAATTGCATCGCTTTATATAGTTTTTACAGTGTGTACTTTACTTCAATTCAGACAGACATCACATCTCTAATTTACTCTCTCAAATGGAATAAGAGAGAGTACTTAAGTTTAGTATTCATAGTAGAGGAGAATAGTAGTAGAATCCTCTCACGCAGACTTGACTTGACTTTGCATTGCTTTTGCTTGACTAGATTTGTTCGGCTAGACTAGGACAGGATTGTCGAGACTAGCACTATAACGCAACAGAAAGAGAGAGAAGTAGTTTTCAATGCTATATATGCAGTACATGTGCATAACATACGTCGTATCTACACGTATACATAAATATATTACTACCTTGCTATACTGATATACGTCTCTCGTCTGGACTTCTACATGAGAATCGAATGAAACAGTAAAATAGTGTGTTCAGACACGATGCCATGCCATGCCATCATTTAGCTCATTTCGTTGCATTTCATTTCATGAGAAAATGAGGCAAGGCTTCTGACTGGCTTGCTTGGCTCTTCTCAAAATCGTATCGCATCCTAGTGTAGACTCTCTGGCTGCTTTTTACTTTAGCTTCATTTCTATTGACTGCACAATTCTACATACTTCTTTTCTCTAGTATACTATTTCTTCCTAGATTACACTCGCTGGAGTAAATGCAGATACCTATCTACTACGTACTACTATTACAAAGATCTAATGTACGCAGTAGTTTAGTATTATGTGTGTGAATTCACAAGTATATAGGTACTTAGCTATTCCTATATACAACAAAGCTAACCATAAGCTATATATATAGGAGTACTTCAACTATTCCATTAAACCTAATCGTATTCTGCAGTATACCAATGTAATGGACTTAATACCTTTAGATTTGCATTATCAGCGGACATTTTTCCTTGCTTCTTACAAACGAACAAATCCAAAGTCAAACTCATTCCTATAAGAACATGGGCGTTATTTGCACTTCTTTGGTTTTTGCTTATGAAATAATATCTCCGTAATACTTTTATCTAGTGCATCAACCGACATTCGGCATTTACTATTTCCCTAAAATCTAAATCCTATCAAAATCAGGTTGTTTGGGGTACAGTCAGCTTTCTATAAGAATTTCTGCTGCAAGAAACGCTTTGAATTTTTGCAGAACAATAAAATTAGTCTCATTGTGATTTTATTTTGTAATTTTCCCATTTTTCAAATGTACATAAATATTTCATATCGACTAGCTAATTCTCGTGGAATTGAATGCGATGAATTGCATAGGGAACATCCATTATCTTTCTTACTTCATTGTTTTATTTTGTAATCAGTTTTTAATACAATTTTCTACTGTGGTGTGGTACCTTCCTAAGAATTATTTGTTATCTCATATAATCGCTTACACTTGCTGGTTATATTATCTTACTCATGCACGTGTACATTTGTTAAACAAATCAGCAAATTAGATTACGGAAATCGTAAAGATAATATGAGTAGAGATCAAAATGAAAAGTAGCAGTGACGTCAATTGCATATTTAAGACTATGTAAATGGTGCGTGTCGTACAACTTCTAGTTTTCTATTAGAATCTCATGAAAATGTTCTATTCAGGTATATACTAAAGCATTCTGAATATCATTCATATCTTTGTTAAGCTTAAAGTACCTACTTACCTATGCTACGTGTATATATATATAGGTACATAATAAAATATACAGGTGTTTTAATTTGTACGTATTTAAGGTGATGATAAAAATAGTGAGTCTTACTTGATTGATTTGCGGCAATGAGAAAGGTCTGAGTACAGTAGTGAGAATTTGAGGAAAGCAAAGTCTTTTCTCTCCTCCAACAACAAAGCATGAGATATATTCTCCTTCAAGCAGAGTTTCCCTTTTTTCGGTGCGGGAGCGATCTGGAGTGCTCAAAATGGGAGGAGGTGGTAATGCCGGCGGATTATTGCTGACGCTATTGAATTTCGGATTCAGCTGCCTTGAAATTGTCACTGAACTATCTGAGACTCTGACTCCATCCCCATTTCTAATGATATTTCTTGCCAATTCCCCAAGAACGTTGCTATTGACATTGTTGCTGATGTTGATACTAAAGTTGCCCACCGGGCTACAAGTATTACTGTCACTGGTACTGCTTCCAGAACTCAGTCTCCCGCTTCCGCTACTCACCGGGCTGCACGCATTGTTATTCAGACTGACGCTTCTCACATACACCGAGTTTTGAAGTTGGGGTTGACGATTTTGTGGATGATGAATTGATACAATTTGAGGATGCTGATTATTATTACTAAAATGAGTGTGATTTTTATGTCTATCTTTGGTTGAACAGGATTCTCTAAAATCTGGATTTTCATATTTTATAGAAACAGATCCGATTCCTCCTTTGTCATTTAGGGATAATCCTCCAGGTGATCCTCCTCCGTTGCAAATTTCATTATCTCTATTTTCTCTATTGTTACTAATATTATTACCATTGCTAGAAGAAGATGAGCCACTACCATTTATTAAAGATGAAGAAGATTGCGAAGATGAGGACGATGCATTATCCAGCCGAGATAATACAGAACTTGGTCCATTTAAAGTATTGGCAGCTGTAAGCTGGTAGCTTTTTAAAACTTTCTTCAAATGAGGACTAGGTTTTCCTTCCATACTTTGAGTTTTATTCCAGCAGTTTTATCGGCAGTATTCAATAGCTGAGTTATTCAACTTTTAAGGAGTAATAATCCAGGCAAGTTGCAAGATTAAGACTTTTTAATTATTACCGCTTAAAAATCAGTTTCACAGACAGGCGAGGAAGAAAATTGTAAATTCTTCAGTTTTCCTTTGTTCTGAGATTTTATCAAGCTTGCAAGCAATTGACACTATTTGACTTAATCGCTAATCGGCAGTGATTATTTGCGAAAATTGGCAGTATACTGGTAAGTATTTACAGTTTATTTTCCAAGGTCACTTGTAAATTACTTCCACCCAATTCTTTCCAAGTATTTAGATTTCCAAAGCCGAAAGTGTTCAAGTTCAAGAGGTAACCACTAATCACACATCTACAATGTAATAAAATGAGCAAAGCTGTAAATCATATTTCAAAGTTATGCCTTTTCAATGTATTCTTATCACTTTACTTTTTATAAGTTGTATATGTTCAAAGGCCGATTTCAGTGATCGTATAAAAATCTGTACAATTAACCTGAGGTTAAAATGTGTATTTGTATTTTTATCATCAACATATGTGATATAAAATTTCAGATTAATTCGAATCGCTACAAATTCGCCAATTATTGTAGTACAAGTACAACTACTTCAACTACTCCCCATTTCAATCGTGTACAAAGCTGTGTTGATTGAAGCCAAACTAATTTACTTTAATCCTGTTACTTACATAATGTGTTTTGTAAGGATATGTTATGCTACCACATTCAGTTACGTTCACATTGACCGACTTTGCTGTTTGCCGGGACGATCGTCTTTGCCGCATCCGACTTTCATTTAAATGCCGCAATTAAGCTTTTCAAACCGGATATTCTATTTCAATGTGAGGACAATTCCTTCAAGGATACTTACGTAACTTATTTGCACAGATTAGATTATTACTGCTATTTATGTCAGCACTAAACTATTATTTTCCTTCTAGTAGATTAATAGTATTTTATTAGGATTCCTTTAAATAGGATTGCACAATACAATAACTTTTATATACTTGTTCACTATTTCTTCACTTTAAACTTTAGAATAAGCGAAAATCTTGAGCCTGAATTATTTTAGTGTTAAGTTTCAAGTAGAAAAAGTTGAATTGCTAAGTATGTACAATTACTTTGTTCTTTGGTAAATCCGTGACAGTTTTAGATTTGTTGGAGTAGAACTCGTAACTGAAATCACGTTACATCTCAATCGGTTAGTGTAATTATGAATTAAAGTTGGTGTGTACTGTAGAATTGTTTTTTAGAAAGACAATTTATGTTCTTTTCTAGTTTCCCTGTGCATGTAATTATTTGCAATTAGAATTGTGAACACAGGCAGGATGTATTGGTAAGGAAAAGACACTAATCAGCGTAACTGACTCTGTTCGGCACAGTTGTGTCACTAACGTGAGGATTATCTTGTTTCTTTCTTTACTAATAACTTTAGTAGCCTGGCCAGCAGAAGAAACAATCTCGAAGAAGCAACCAACACAATACAAGTCCACGGAAGTGGTGGTGGTGAAATCGTCCAAATAAACAGACAATGTCTAGACACCAGACAAACTTACATTACATTCGGCGATTCGAGCAATATGTAGAGCCAGGACAGAACACTACAGAGTATGTATACTAATGGTGAGTAACTTCACTAAAATTGGTGTATTCATATAAATATATGTATTTACTGGTAGTGTACCATTTTACTATCTATCTGTATCCAATTCGTTTTCTTTACTTATTTCAGTTACTTGAGTTAAACTACGGTACACTTGTACTTGTACACTCTATGTCCTTTAGCGAAGCTCCAACTCTACAAAGTTCTCTCTCTCTCCTTCTCCTGACTACGATTCTAGTACTACCTCTCGCATGTGAATAACGTGAGTGTGTGAGTCTATATTATGGTCTCCGGATTCTTTTTGCCTCGAGTCGAATACCTACCTACAGACTTTACACACAGACGAACCAGCAACTCAACAAGCCAAGGCGAAAGGTACAAACCTAAATGTAAGGTAGACTAGACACTAACCATGGCATGCCGTACTTACAAATACAAACTGTTATACATAGAAAACCCAACAAAGATAAACTAAAGCTCGAACAAGTTGGGAGTTGGGATTCGACTCAAGTTCGAGTATACTCTGCAGTCTAAACATTTTTTGCATGTTCAAGGTACGTAGTCTACGTGATAGAGTTGCCCATAGGGTTGGCTGGCTTCTCTTCTCCTCTATTCTTCTCTTGTTAACTTTCCTAAGGTTTTAGTTCACTTGAAATCCTCGAATAGTTTCCTCCTCTTCCACACAACCAACCCAGCCATAAGAACCTATACAACTTCTAGTTCTAAGCTTCCCAGTCTTTCAATGCAATACGAATCTACATTCAGCTACCTTGTTCTTGTTCTACTACACACCGTGTGGTACACTCTGTGATTCTTTGAGTCAAAACAAGACCCATCGCTCGGTTCTGTCTCCAGCAAAAAAATCTTACCATATATTCGTAAAACATGCTGAATATCATTTTCAGATGCAGACTAATATGCTGCACACGAAGATGCATGTGTAATGTGAGCATTTAGTATTAGATAATAAATGCACTGCATAATGATGTATATTATCAATAATGCACAAATACGTACATTCTCTAACTCTAAATAATTTCTGCTTTAGTTGTCATCATTTAATCCATTGTATTGCTTAATCTCGTATTTTTGGGTAGTTGTAATAATTTAAGTTTTGTTATCGAAGTATCAATAAATTCACTTTATTTCTGTACCTGCTAGTAGGACTAATTGCTGAAAATTCACCGGCCTAAATAAATTGTACTGCACTATACTATGAAATAAATACTCATATTTTAGTGTATAGATTAGCCAATTGTACTTTATGTAAGAATACCAATCAGTGGATTACAGAGCTCGACAAAATTATCTATATTTGCACAAAAACATATTTCAGGTGATGTACGATTAAAAAGCTCAAGATACTTTACAGAAAAAAGCAGCGTCTGACATTGCTTCAACAATACCAAATACCATACATTATACTTCCTAATTTTACTGAAGTATTGTAATGCTTATACAGTCTAGAGTCTAGACGCAATTAAACTATGTTGCAAAACGTACCTATATAGCTCACGTCTGACTGTTTTTCGTTTAAAAAGCCAAGATAAGATAATTGCATACAAACACGTAAAAATACTTTATTCTGTATGCACTTAGCTTACTTACACTGATTTTATTAAGAGACAGGATTATTTTAAGGCAAGAAGCTCTAAAGTACACGGATCATTATCAAAGTATTCATTAATGCACTCTCTATCTACATCTGCTCGTCGGTATTATTGCACAAATCCAATTCTGCGAAATTGAGCCTAGAAATACCATGTCCAATTGCCAATTACTTGCTACTTAAGTCCATTAATCAGAGTATTCGAAATATGGTAGGTATTTTCTTCCCTATTACATAGTATCACTCAAAACATAATATTTTCTAGTTGTAGCCATTTATGGGAGCAATATTTACATTTTTAAAATGTAACATGTCACGGTTCTGGGGGATAGCTGCTGAAATCAAAAAATAGTACTGAATTTAAATAGTGATTATATTAATTGAGGCCATCTTTTCTGCTAAACAGTAATCATGCATCTCAATATTGTATTTGACTTGAATTTTCTTAAGTTTCTTATGCATTTCTTATGCATGATTTCATTTCCTTATGTATGTATCTATTAAAATTTCATTCTCCATTAATTTACCAGTAGTAGTTTGAAGAAGGAAGTAAATCAAAAGATTTATACAATTCTCTACAAAATTTGATATTACGTAACTATTTTTAGTTTCCAAATAAAGGATGGGTAAGCAAACTAATTAACTTAATACAGAGCGTTTTTATATAAGCTGCTTGTTTGTATTATCTACCTAAAATAGTGAGATCAATTATTACGATTTCTGATTTGTTAAGTAAATAGTTCCAAGCTTCATATTAGTATAGGTACCTTAATGTAAGAAACATTGTTGTAACCTGTTAACATTCACGACAGACGGTATCGACTGTGAATAGCGTAAACAGATTTTAGCATTGAAATACATGGAAATAGTTTAAACTCCTTGAAACTGGCATAGTGTAAAGGTATGATGGGAAAACCAAGACAGACGGCTGCTGTAAACATCGTATCTTTGGAAATAATGAGGTTGTAAGTACCACAGCACAAACAAAGCAGCTGTATTATATAGAATGATAGATAATTTCGATGAAAAAAGTGCAGACAAATAATAAATAGCCTTAGAATTTGCAAGCGGGTATTTTTTTCGCAAGAGCCTGCATTCCAGCTAATTGCACGATCATACCCTTCCTCAATGTCAAGTCAAGGCTATTTGGAAGACCTATCTTTATATACTATTTATTACTACAGGTATAATTTTATTATATTACAAGAACAACCAGAAATATTGCTAATGCACCTTGTCTGTTCTGCTGCTGTTGTTTTAAAAATGATATCAGATTGTACAAATTAGATTAATGTAAAAAGGAAAATTTTAAATACAGTTGTGTATGGTGTACTCGCCCTTGCATTCAGGTTCTTTCCTCTTCAATCTTTACAATACCTTACTCCACAGAAATGATTTCAAACGTTTTAGACAAACGTTAAAGCATCCGTTTCTCCTTTGCTTAATGCTCATCTCTTCCCTTTGTAAGAAATAGGTGTTGGATGAAAACAAGGAAGGATGGCTAAAGGATACTCTAATGTACTTTGGAAAATATATCAAATGTAAGTTAAGAAGTATTCGTAGGTACCTGCCTTAAATTACATAAGATTACTCTCTGGAGGCTTTAGGCAGAGCCGGATCTCAAGTACTTACAGAATTCACCTACTGGATGGACTAAACTCGCTGGACTGGATTCTCTGTCTACTGTTTCAATATAATATCCATTCATACATACATCTTTTATTTCTTTTGGATTCAACTAATTTTAGTAACCACACAGATAATCTGGGGCTCTGTGTGGAGTTTCTACATCATAATTATATACCTTATGTAATTATATCCTTAAATGAAGTTCAGTTTTCTTTCCTTATATAACTAAGGTACATACCTATGAAATGTGCATAAAATAAGTTCAAATCTTTAATATTCAGGTTGGAGATTTAAAATTGTATTCATATCCAACTGCAAACTGTAACAAAATTTTCTTTTGCAAAACAGTGCAGCAAAAAATTCATTTCACCTAAGAGGTGTAACAAAAAATTGTTTTTACTAAACCCACCATAAAAAACAACTTTAAAATACAATGCACCAGCATGGACGTATTACCTTAATCGCCTTCACTGCTCATATTTAATCTTTAAACAGGTGAAATTAAAAAACTTAATATGAAACTAAATGATACACTGGTATTACTTGTGTCCCGAAAAGAATTGGCTTAAATGCCAGCAGGTAGCCAGTAACAAGCAGCAATTCATATTTCCCGTCAGTAACCATCAATCAGTTAGCATGCAATGTCAATTAATAATCTTTTTTGCAAGTACCTCTAAGTCTGTCCTGCTCATCACTCACATAACACAAGCCGCAATTGCTGCACAGAGCAGACAATAACAAAACAAAATAACAACAACCTTGATTTCCCTATTTTTGTTTTAGCTTTCTCGCAAGTTTTAAGGTAGCCATTTTAAGTCGTTGCAATAATGCCTAATTGAAAATATTGACGTCAATAGCATTATCAGCACCTGCATAATGTTCTTCGTAGATACTACAATTGCAATTGCAAAAGTAAAAGTAGGAACTTCCTTCATGGTATTGCACAACATTGCAAGTAGTAGCAAGACTGGAAAGTACAAGGAATTAATATGCTTATCCTAGATGTATTTAATACTTATCCTAATTTTAAGTTACATAATGTTCTTACAAATTTACACCATCGGTTTTTCTGCCAATAGATCTACCACAAGTTTTTATAATTATTATTTAAGTTGTCAATACGACTTATGAGTAGATCAGTATTCATTATCTTAACGTTTCAGATTTAGGTACATGTTACACTAAATAGGTATTCAAGGGGTAACTGTGTAACGTAATTTATTGCACGGAATGCATGTGCAATTATGCATTAGTCATAATCTAACGATTACTTGGAGTGTCAAACATGGAAAATTAGTTGTTAGTATCAATTTTATAAGGATTAGTTATGGTCTAAAAATTAGAAGACTAGACAAGACAGCAACTGGGAGGTCGGTTTGCTTCAAGTTCAGATATAAAATTCTCATTATTGCTGGCACTCTTTGTTTTAAGCTACCTAATCTTTTGACTTTTATTTCGCGTTTCCTACTGAAGCAGTAACCTACTCATCTTTTCAATGTACCTATTGTTATACATTGATCGTGCATGATTGTTGCTGGTCCACCAGTGTACACACACATGTATCTACTTATTCTAGACACATTTATGGCAAATCAATGTTGCGTTAAGAAATATGAAATTGTAAGAGGTGTAATTGTAACAATGCATGCATGTTACTGCATGTAACAATGTATGCCTGTTAATACATGTAACATTGTATGCAAGTTAATGCATGTAGCAATGTATGCACCATGTACTATTTTTTCATGCAACAATGGTGCAGATATTATCTGTAGTCATAATGGAAATCAGTGCAACACTGGGAGTAACAAAGTATCGTCGACAATATTTACTTGGATTGGAATGCGTAGACAACCGAAATAGATGAGATTGCCAATACACACTGACATACCAACATTGGAAGAATCAGGACTCAAAATTCTAAGGGGAGTTCAAATTTTGATGCAGCGTCCTGATTCTTACATTAGGAGTCATGATTATGATTCCTACAAAAGATTCGTAATTCTTATATATAGGAGTCATAATTCTTGTTTAGGATTTTTAATTCTTACATAGGAGTCATGATTCTTGTATAGGACTCGTAATTCTTACATAAGCGTCAGGATTCCTATATACTGTGCCTGGGCCCATAGTTGCACACTTTCTTATCTGGAACGCATCAACTCTCTTCACGGTTGATTGCGGGAGAACAATGAGTCCATTCATTCGCCCTCAAACTCTCTTCACGGTTGATTGCGGGAGAACAATGAGTCCATTCATTCGCTCAGTCCACTCAGCTGAGGGCGAATGAATGGACTCATTGTTCTCCCGCAATCAACCGTGAAGAGAGTTGATGCCTTCCAGATAAGAAAGTGTGCAACTATGAGCACAGGCACAGTAGAATTCGTAATTCTTTTATAGGAGTTATGATTCCCTTATAGGAGTCATGATTATATAAGTGTATATAATCGTATGGTATATAAGTGAAATGTTGTTGTGAGGCATGCATGTAGTATATTTGTGAAGTTAATTATTAATTAACCCATCTTCTAAGTTGAACTTTCACTGGACCTCTACTAAAACTACTACAGTTGGAACTGATTACCTCAATCAGGTCAGGAGTTATCGCTAGGACAGAGAGACAGACAGACTGTCAGGGATATTTTATTAATAGTTATACTTCTCTAATTCCATTACAGGTACAACTGCTTCTATTACCTGTTACTTTTCAGTTGTAGTACTAGGTAATTGTAGTTGACGTAAAAAAAGTTGTAATTGTATTTTTAGTACTAATAATAATAAACCATTCAACCAATGCACTTAATGAAGTAGCAGAAGCGACACATATGTCCTCTGAACCGTAGCAACACAATATAAAAATTTTAAGTATATGTATCGAAGCTTTCAAGAGTTATAACACCTCAATTCGGTGCTAAAAATGCACCTCAATTTTCCCATGGACAAAAGTTAGATGACATAAGTAGTAAGAATGCACCACTTACGCCACCTATCTTTTCTCTATAGAACTTTCCAGCTACACAACACTTTTAGCCCTGTGTTAAGTTTGAGGACACAGGGTGTAACAAATATTGACAAAAATAAAAATCATCAAAAAAGCAGTTTAACGCAATTATTAATTATACGTCGTTACCGAACATCAGAAAGCGCGCTGGAGCGCTGCAGGCTCCATTCTGACCCATAAAATAACATTAAGCCCTCCACTCTTTACTAAAATTTTTAAAATGCGTTCCCATTAGTAGTCTAAATCTTTTTATTTTTATAAGCCAGAATGGAGCCTATATTGTGTGCGCACGCTTTCTGAGGATCGGTTACACCGTATAATTGCGTTAAAGTCAATTTTAAAATTTTATACGGTGAAGACCGTATTTTAAAATTTTTCAATATTTGGTACACCCTGTGTCCTCAAACTTAACGTTTTTAGTAATACATGGAATTCTAGGCTCTATACTAATCAATTTTTTTAGTGGATGTCATTTATCGATCACACCCATTTTCGCAGGGGACCTTCCTTGGAACTCCAAGAACGTACACAAAAAGTTTTAGCGAATTATATTAAGCCGTTCATGAGTTATAGAGCCAACAGACAGACAGACAGACAGACGGACAGACAGACAGACGGACAGACAGACAGACAGACAGACAGACAGATTGTGAAGGGCATTATTATAAAGTAGCTTCCGCTACTTAATAATGGTACTAAGCATACTTATTGATTTTGACACATTCAGAAATTCGTTTGTACTTTCGTTAGCTGCAACACTGTACGGTACATTGGGTATTTAGGTAACTGCATTTAAACCTAAAGGGGATATTGAGTTCTAAAAAGATATTAATACATTCTGCACATTTTATACTGAATTAATCTTATCTTATTGATCCAATGGTAAAATTAATGACTGTCATAAAATTATACTACGTTCTATTAGTACTTCCTTGGTTAAAGGCTTTTCCGAATGGAAAATTGTCTGTTTTGAATGAAACATGCAGTGGACATCGTGCAAAATGCCAGCAAGAATTAATTGAAATTGCGATTATACAAATTGTTTAGAAAGAAATACGAAATAGTAAGCAGTCTGCACAATTCATTTGACATTTTTACATTAAAACGGGCCCAGAGTACAGAATTATTGGTAAACAGGTATTGAAATTTAATAACTATGAAAGAGCTTCAAGATTGGCAGTCTGACCAAGACATCTGTAGTCTGACACAATAAAGTCTTTTGTAGTTTTTTATAATCAGTGCTTTTCTTAAGTTTTATAATAATTAACCAAATGACTGAGCTAAAATGAAACTGAGTATTTAATGATATAACTTCTCTTTCCAGATGAAAATTTTACTTGCTCATTTGACTGGAAGTAAGTAGACAGTAGGTACCTAAAGCTGGTATTTAGATATCTACAATAAATTGCTTTAAATTAGACTAATTATCCTCAGCATAAAAGACGTACCTAATTGGTTTTGGTTTTGGCACAAATCATCTGAGGTACCTATTTAGTATAGCGTGCATCTATTTAATACCTGAATGACACAACTACATTGTACCTACTCTATGTAATAGCAAGTACCTAAAAGACGTAAAAGACCTACTTAAATATCATGCACGTGTGTGCAGTCCCTACTACCTATCTGTACAGTACACATGTATAGACTTAAAAGCTAATACTTTTACATGTAAAACTTATACCTATACGGGTACATGACTATTTTAAAGCATGTGCTTACTATAACACATGTTTTGATAATATAATAATTATGGTTCTGTGTCAATAGGCATATAATAAAATCAGTTGCCCGTAAATAATAAAGAAAATGTTATCTTGTCATTTATACCTAGGTGCACATAGGGGATCCCTGGCATTTCGTCGAAAGGCAATTCGCACTCGGGCAATTCGTCGACAGTTAATTCGCCACGCAGTTAAGTCGCCACACAGTTAACTCGTCACGCATGCAATTCGTCGACAGGCGAATGGTCGAATTTAAGAAAAACACGCGACAAGTAATGCTAACAGTATCCGTCATGATTCATATACATACTTCGAAACTATTCCATCCTACAAATTATGTTAACTAACATTCCTCCTGCATGTTAAGAAAGATGTTAAATGGGAACTTATTGTAAAATCATTTACATCAATGGCTTTCATTCCCGTTGATGATGTCGCGATGTCATTCCATTTGTTTATTAGTACTTCATTACCATCTACTGTTTCAACTGATATATTGGCGGCGGCTACACACCTGCATTATTCTCTCCCCGTTTCTGGAATGTGCATGATAGGGTTTCCCATAATTTGCCTCGGACTAACAACGCAGTTGAAGGTTGGAACAACCGCATAAAAATATTGCAAATGCTTCTCACCTATCTATGTGGAGTTTGTTAGACTTGAAGAAAAGTGAACAACGTAGCACAGATGAGAAGATAGCAAACATGATTTCAGGATTACTTCCAAAATGTAAAAGAGAGACTTATGCTAAGTTAGACTCCAGACTGCTTAATTTAGTAGAAAATTACAGTGACAAAGATCGACTGGAATTCATAAAGGGTTTTACATACTATGTGTCATGCATTCGTACGCTGAAGGCAAAGTCTAAGATAAGATGATTGGAACAGGATCTTGTATTATGCGAAGATTGAATATTGCACCATTTTTATATTACATGAATAATGGCAATTGAAATTTGTAAATGACTTAAATATGACGAAATATGAAAAATGAGGAAAAATAAACTTGACTTTACTGTTCATTGAATGTACATAAGTTTACTTGGCTCATTTCTCAAATTCGACCATTCGCCTGTCGACGAATTGCATGTGTGACGAATTAACTGTGTGGCGACTTAACTGCGTGGCGAATTAACTGCGTGGCGAATTAACTGTCGACGAATTGACCGAGTGCGAATTGCCTTTCGACGAAATGCCCTGTAACCGCACATAGGTATGCACTTATGCCCATGCACAATATATTGATATGTACAATAGCAATAACAAGTGCCATACTATATGAGTCTGTGTTGCGAGTGTTGCCTATGATCTCTGAGCATACAATATCTTAAATGTACGTCTTAAATATTATTACATTGCGCTGGTCAGTGGTCAGGTCATTAAACATTCGATAAGTCAATAATTTAGAAAACACATTAGCGTCAAAAAATGAATTTCGTTTCACTACATAGGAATTGAGTGAGTTCATCATACTAAATACTTGTTTGCACATTGCAAAGTAACCTATTTATCTTATTGTGTTGGTTCGGGTAAAAATTAATACTACTAGTACATTTGATCAGTTTTTAAAATAAGGATTCTGTTTTTATTTTAATTAGAAGAATTTGTCTAAATAACAGAAGTAAAAATGTTACATTCGAAGGAAAGAGAGCATTGGCAATATATATATAACTAACCCAGTAATTGTCAACTAAAGTCAGCTTAAGTCATCGAAGCTTTTTCATGCACCCACTTATAGGAAGTAGGAGTAAGATACACATATATACCTACGGCAGGAAGTTTTTGCCTGAAAAACTAGAACTGTATACTTATTCTTCACTTAACAATCCATTTTACCTTTATTTACTCGTAGCAGTTGCGGTATACATGTAGTGTATGGTATAGTATTTGATAGTGTATAGTAGTAAGTGGCAGGATCCAGTCAAGTCAAGTCAACAATAGTGCCAGCCAGCCAGAGGAAAAGTTTGGCGTCTGCAATTTCGCCTAAAATGCATTAGCATTAGAATTACATAGCCACGGCGAGACTGGGATAGGCCAAGCGATGTCGTCCGTGCCAAACCAAGTCAAGTTTGTTTGGCAATATCTTCCTTTGCTCTCACTCACTCGACTCTCGACTTTACTTTATATTTCTCTTGACATCACTTCATAGCTAAACTACCTATCTACTTAAGACAGCATACCTTCCTGCGTATTTTCTAGAGATCTTGATTTCTACAAAGCAGCTATATGTATAAACATGTGCGCCGCATTATGAAAAGAGTAGTTAATGGTGGTGTGGTGTGGTTTGGTTTGGTTTGACCGTGTAAAGAATATTCAAATCAAGTTAGTAGTGCATATAACACTATAGCGTGCTTAGAGTTTAGAGCAAGGCTGTTTTGTTGTGGAGTCGAATTGTTTGGTTTGGATTTGACTGGAGTCTGAGTGAACTGAGTGAAGAGATCAAGTCAAGTCTATAGAACAGAAATGCATAGGCGAGAACGGAACGAATAATAGTGCAAAAAGTAGAATGTCTTCTCTTCTAACTCTTGCATGCTTCTAGTATACTCTACCTTATAATATTATTATGTACATTTGGAACAAGAAATGCCTGAATTTACTTTGTATCTTAGGAGTTAAGCATTCTTAAATGTGGCATAAGATCCAAACATCTCCTTTTCAACACTGAAGTGAATATATGTAATGTCTTTAGAGACAGCTCTGGAAAATTGACTAACTAGGCAAACTCCATAATGTGAATGCTGTAGTTTGTTTCAGCGTAGTTATCCCGCTCCTCTCTCAACTCAAGCAAAAGCAACACACTAATCAGAATGAGCATCCTATTCATCTCCGAACTGCAGTGTAATTTCTTTACTCGTGTGGATTTACTTTGTACTACTATGTAATGTCATCCATACACATGTGAATAAATGGGGATCGTAACAATAATGGTATATTTTTGCAGAACATTAGGTCGGCGAAGGCATGTCTACTCATCTATGTTCTTATGGTCCACATACAAATGCTCGCATACTTGGTTTCTTAATGCAGTTGGACCGTGCATTCTAACCAAACAATATTTACAAGTACCCTACCTACATTATACTTTAGCCCTACAGTATACAGTACCGGCTTAGATGCTCGTACTTCTATAATAGTCGACTGTCAAGTCAAAAGAGCAAAATAATCTTGATACGTTCTCACTTTAATCACTGATGTGTATGCAGAATTGAAGTTATCCACAGTTAGCAATAATCTATGACTAGAAAGTACATATAAATCGTACATTTTCTTATAGCTCTTGTAATTCTGGTCATACAGCAACTGATTATTGGAATTTTGTTACATTATGTATATTAATCATATAAAGATGTTTGGTTATTGTTTAGAACCATAAGTGCATTCTGCTAATAATTCCAATCCACTGCACTTTCTGTTCAACACAGTAAAATCTGCCACATGTGCTACATATGTGCAATATTTACAAAAAGATTAAATGGTAATGTTAGTCAATTTTGTAACAATGTTCCTGAATATTCATTTGGCCCTATTGGCACTTCAGGAAGTAATTTCTATTGTGAACATCCAATGTGCAGTTGCAGTTGCAATTTGCATCATCATAAAGAATGGTATTTATTCTAATTTATGAAATAAGTATTTAGGATAATTTCATTATACAGAGATTACAAGAATATACAATAAGAAATATATTAAGTATAATTTAGACTATTAAGTTCATATTATGTTTACATTTATACATTAAGTAATGCAAATCACTAAAAATCAGTATTCAATACTAATTAGGCCAGATGTTGGAGTAAAGTGCATTAATTTTAGTATAAATGGCATATATACACATAAATTGTGAGTTTGCAAAATTCAGTTCTTTAATTCAGAGCAATAGGTAATACTTATAAAAATAAATATGAATGATACAGAAAAGCTTTTTACCGAATTCATGAAAATGTACGTATATTATGTAGTAGGAAAGGCATATTTAGCATTTACATATGACTAGTACTTGAGAAAAATGGACTGTGTTATAGGAAAAGAAAGCCCAGTTAAATTAGTTGTGCTCCTGCTCTGGTTAGGTTATTTGCAGCAATGTGGAAAAGAAAGGAGAAGAAAGGAAAGTTGTCTCGTCAGCCATTTCTGTGTCTACAAGTAAGTCCCGGCGCCAAGGCAATCGAGAGGAGACTCTCACATTAATAATTTCTATTCATTTCATTATCCAACTCACTCCATTCCGCTGTCTGCCCTTTATAACAATGACTCAATAGAAAAAGCGATTCAGCATTATTCAGCATTCAACGAGCAATAAAGAGCATTACTCTTTCGCTTAGTCGAGACGATTTATCGAGGCTGTATATCTAAAATGTTGGATACGAAGTGATTGCAAATTTTTCTAATATTTATTCACAGATAGAAACAAATCTTCATTCAGACACATATACATTTAGTGTTAGTAGTACCTGTCGGCAAATAACGAAGGTACCTGCTATTGTAGTAAATATCTTGCGAATACATACACGGATATTTATTATACAATGAAAATTACTCAACACTAAAAATAATGCACAGTAGCAATGCAGACGCAAAAATCTCTAATGTGTATTTGACGTAACTATTTGTTATGTACCTTTACCCAAACTGTAAACTTGTATATTATGTATAAGGTACACAAGACTTCTATACTGGATGTGACGTATAAACCATTTATGATATGTAGTTGATAAATGCAGTCTGTGCCATGTATGTTTTGTCTACTGTAACAAATAAAATAAGGCTGTCCTCCTTAAATGGTTTGAGTACCGAGGCATTAGGGGAAGGTAGTTTACAATTAGAACGCTTATTTCATGAAATCCAAATGGATTAGTATCTTAAGCAAACTGCTAAATATTACTTTGTGCAAGAGTAGACGTCATGACGTCAATCGCATGCATTATGCACCCGTACCTATGATTTCAATAGGGAATCAGAGTTATAATTTAAATTTCTTGGTTAGCAAAACCCAAAAATTACGACCCACTACGGGAAGTCAAATATTTACGCTTCTACCCGTTTATTTTACATGTGCCATTACTAATTTGTTTGATTTTACTAATGCTAAGGTTGCTATTCTAATTTGGCTTAAGCAAACTCTGATCATTTTGATAATTCATTGTAAAGCCCTAAAATAAGTAGCTTCGAAAAGAAAGGTTACCAAAATTGGCGCGACTATGTGTGCCAAAAAATTCTGTAAAGGCTGATTATTGATCAGAAAAACATTATGATTATGAAAGTTTTTCTATCCAAAATTTTCAGTATTCTGTACGTTTCAGTGTTTTTCGAATCAAACTTTACCTTTAAATAATCTACCCTGATTACTGATTACCAAGGTACGTTGGTGATGGATTGCACTTCACAAAACTGCATAAAAATAGTTTAAAATTGCTAGAGCGTAATTCAGAAGCACGCACGCACTTGAGAATTTGATACCTCCACAAAAATGCATTCCATTGCCCTTACGAAGTTGCATTGTTGCATTGCATGCACGAATCAGTGTATCGTAACAAAACTAACTTAAGTATGTGCTTATGCAGTTCTGTGCAGTTATGATATTGATAATTGATATCACATTTCAACACAGTTACCGACAGTAATATTTGTCGCTTCAGGCCATTTATTAGATAGGAAATTAGATAGGATACCATTTACGTAACTTGCGCTTTCAAATGAATTGCCATGTTCCATGTACTGAATTTGCAGAATCAATTATTTTTGAACACATAAGAAAGTTATACATATTTTCCTAGTTGTAATAATTATTGTAGTAGTGATAAAAACTAGTAAGTAGGTCCTACCTAATAACTAAGATATAATATTCCCTGTACTTTTAATTAATACTGCATTTTCGTATGCACTATTATGTAAAAGTGCACTATTTTGTGAAAGTGCACTAATTTGTAAAAGTGCAGTACTATATGCTGTAAAGTATGTTTTACAATATACCACTACAAGACCCTATAGTGCACTTCCTTGAACAACAACAGAATTTCCTTGATGTTACGATTTGCAATATATATGCAATACTAGCCTCGTGCTAATCCTTGTTTGGAAAAACCAAATAAAAAATATGTGTTAACATGTAACATCATGAAAATTATTAGTTTTAAGTAAACCTGAAGAAAATTACCTACTCGTGGTCTGTTTTTGCTTTGGATTTCGAAATAATGCAAGTACCTTATCATTCTCACCTACCACAAACTGCATTCAATTCTGCATACAGTTTGTCGGCTACTCTGGTCATATCGGTCATTGCAGCAGAACCTCAAGTTCTTTAAAGATTGCATAAAGGTTATAAGACCAATTATTAATTGTCTAGAGTCTCGGCTGTTGGCTTATCACATTCATAATTAGACTAGACCAGACAACAACAATTTTAAACATACATTAACGAACCTATGAATATTGTAACAGATACTATTGATTGTGCTTTACCAATTGGTTTTAAGGAAATGGCAGTATTAAATGCTCACCAGAGAAAGACAGACAGGGAAATTGACAGCTTACAATATTTTCGTTTGTAAAAACCATTCTTTATCGTGTAGTATATTATTATTACACGTGAGTAAGTATATTCCTGTGTTCCGTTGTGATGTAGTACTGATAAAAACTAGTAAGTAGGTGTCATGGAACTTGTAAGAACATCTAGCATTCCATAACTATTAATTCAGGGGAACTCAGAAGTGAGCTTTAGTTATTTCTCTTGGAAAAATAGTATATGCAACTAAATAAAAACATTTTAAAAGCATTTGCTTGTTCTCAGATAGTGTTTTGTTTTATTATATCATAATTTGCTGTTTTATTGTTTGTTCAATATAAAATAAACCACTGTAGTGTTTGAATGAGGCTTTGCCCCTCAGATGGACTACCCCAGTCTTTCCCCCACAATATTTTGCCCTAGTTCCGGATAGGGACTACCTACACAACTTAGTGTCACTTTCTTCAGACCTTTTCTATCCTTGATGTCAGAAATAAACCTGGAAACAGATTTGCCTAACTAGCTAAGGATTTTGATTGCAAATTTTGGAATCTTTCAAAAACAGGTTTAACTTTTCTGCAATGGTCAAAATGGTAGTATCATGAGGTGTCCTTATAATGAGGTTTATAAGTTACTTTTGCATTGTCTTTCGGCGCTTCGGCTGCTGCAGCTGTTTATTGCATGAAAAAGTATACCGTCTTCGTTTGTTTATGGCTATTAATTAGTAGTTTATAGTGTGGACAAAATTTCCATGCCTTACAGGTATAAGCAAAACAACATCTAAACATCTTTTGCTTTCGGATTTCGGAGTAACCGAATGATCAAAGTTTCAATTATCTTAATTAAAAATCTTAATTCGCCTACGAATCGGCCCTTCATATTTTCTATATAAAAATACCGATTTCGGACTTCTTAAAGTATATGAATGCGGCAAATGCATGAATGCTACTGATCAGGGATCACGATGTATACCGATTTATCTGGACAAAAGAAACGGATTATGACAGCTTTAATATTATAGTAGCGGATATCCCAAGAAGTCCACATTATTTGTTGACATAAGCAAACAGGATTAAGAAAAACAATGAACTAACCTTGCCCCTTCCCTTTTCATGGCCATGGAAAACTTCAGCTGCAAGCGATACAATATACAATGTTCAAGATCATACCATTCTAAGTATAATTGAATAACAATCAGAAAGCTATTTTTAACAGGAAGAGTTTACCACTTTGGTTCGTCGGTTGCCCTGAATTACAAATGGCGATACTTAGGTATAAATACCAGAACCTCTATTAGTATCAGTATCAATCAACTGCCAGCTTTCATCCCAACAGTCAAGGAATCAAATTACCAATTCTTCAAAATGAAAACTGTAAGTCGAAATTTTTTTTTATTACCAGCAGCACCGGAAATTTCATTAACTATGAAAACTTTTGTATTTTAGGCTTTCGTGTTTTGCCTTTTCGTCGCCGTAGCTTATGCTGGATACGGTTACCAGCAACCAGCAGCTCTTCCAGCTGCACCAGCTCCAGTTTTACCAAGCTACAGTAAATCCCTTCCTCTCCCAGAAAGCAGCCAAATCCCAATTGTCCGTTTAGTCCAGAACATCAAGGAAAACGGTGCTGACAGCGAGTAAGTTTTAATTTCTACTCTTAAAACTGTTTGGAAACTTTAACTCATTGCTATTGCTAAATTGGAATTTATTTTCAGCTTTGAGACTGGAAATGGAATCAAGGCTCAGGAAGATACTGCAGTTTTGGAGGGAGCAGAGCACACCGAAGTAGGAGACAACGGAGAATTGATCAAGACCCGCAAGGAAATCAAGAAAACTGGATCTTACAGTTACACCGCCCCCTCTGGAGAAGTTATCTCCATGAGCTACGTTTCTGATGGTTCAGGATTCCACCCAACTGGAAGCCACATCCCAACTTCCCCACCAATGCCCGAAGCACTCATCAAGGCCTATGCTGAAGCTGCTGCCCGCCCAGCCTACCACGAAGAAGAGGAACAGAAATATTATTCTGCCCCCGCTCCAGTCCGCTCCGAACCCTCCTCCTACTATCAACCAGCACCAGCTGCCCCTGCACCACTTCCGGTCCGTCACTATGAGGCTCCCGTCGCCCTCCCAGCCCCAAAACCAGAAATCCGCTTCAACTACGCCCCTGCCCCATCCAAATATTAAATGGACAACCTGAAGATGAAAAGAACGATATATAGAATATTATTTGTGATTCTACTGCAAAATGTGAAGGAATCTGTCAAGATACCTTCTAGTTTAGGTTAATTTTAGTATTTTTGTAAAATTCTCAGCGATTTGGTGGAAGTTATTCTATTTTGAAATAATCCTAATGTATACTTAAAGGAGCAGGTCTACTCTGTGATGTTCAAACATTAAAAAATAAATTTTGGTAATACTATTGTAACAAAACCGAATTTAAAATCATTTTCCATCTTGCAGTGCACCTCAAAGTCTCCATAGAATATAAGCTGAATGTTAAAGTTTAAAAAATTACAAAAATCTGAAAATTGGTAAATATTTGGAAAAATTACAAATATTGGGTACCTATTAAAACACCCTTCAGTAGCTCCTAGAAAATATTACAATTTACATTAGGAGTCCATTATGTAGGTAGTATGTGCTCACAGTTTCATAATAAAGCGAATATATAGTTGCTGTTAATCTGACAAATCTGAGCATTTGTTTTAAAAATACAAGAAACCATGTAGTAGGCCAGACGAAAAACAATTTATGAAGCACATTACTTATTGTTACATGTAATAATTTTATAATTATTAATAAAACACGAAGGTTTTATCATAAAGGCAAGAAAGCATTTGTAGTAACATGGATTTACTAGTGTTTGATGGCTACTCTAACAATTAGAGCTTTTAGTAAATGTAAATGAGTTTTATTAGTAGTAGAGTGAAGCAAATGGAATATGAATGTATATTTTTAGTTAAGTAGGTAGTTTAAGTGCTATACAAATGTGTAGATAGTGGCATAAGTTTTCCATGAAATCACAGGCAACTTAGTTACTCTGCTAAGCATTGCGATACGTGATTTGAGATTTTGATTCGAACACTTTTCTTGGTGTTGTCTTTGTATCTGATGAAAAAGGAACCGGTTTCTTACATGGCAATGGCGATACTATTTATTTCTTTTCGAGAGTATCCGCTTTTTACGAATTACAAAGACTATGTTGTGGTGCAAGTCTTACGTTATATACGTGCAATGTAATTACGAGGTCTTTACATACAGATATTATTAGAAGCCTTGAGCCTGGCCTGGTCTACAGTCTGGCTTGACTGGACTAGACTGTGACTGCCTTACTCTTACTTACTAATTTTTATTTCCAGTTATTATATTTCTGTGTGAACAGAGTACAGCCATTTCTATAATTACTATCTTCCAACTGGCAAATGAACGATTTCAGCTTCAACAAGATTCATCTGAGCTGCAAACTAATATTTGTCTGCAAACAGTAGTATATTTTACCTCCTGATGAGAAGAATTCAATTAAACTTCAGTTTATGACCAAGTTGCAATATTACACTTCTAATGATCATCAGGCTAAGATGAAAGAAGAAAAATTCTAACATTTTACAGACATGCTGAAATATTTACGTCAGCAAACTGCAGAACAGAAGCAAAGGGCACAAGTTCTTTAAATATAATTACTTCAAGCCCAAATCCATTTTCCATTGCTGCAGTGAGAACGAGAACATAAATAAGTTGTCTTTGGATGCATAATCGCAATATTCATTCATTGCTATTGCCGTTGTAAAAACCATTAAGAAAATTATTAAGTAAAACGATATGATAATGCAGTCGTAGATTAAAACTAAAATACTTCACTTTGACAGCAGCATTAATAAAATCGTGTTGTGTAACTGACTCATATCTCAATTGTTAAACATTCGTAATCACTGCACTGCAAATATGATATCTTTATTAGAACATACACAAACGAGATTTACTCGTAATATTCTAACCACCATTACTTTAGAACTCGACTTCACTTCAATCAAAACAAACATATCAATTTCAATCCTATAATCCTATTTAATGTTAGGTAATTATTTCTTATTTTTATTTATGCAGTAATTTGCACTCTGAGACACTTTGGCACTGATGGATGCTGATGATGACTTTTCTAAAAGCGTTGCATACTTTTAATACAGCTATTATAAATAATGTGACCTAAGTCTGCCATGACCTCTGTGAAGCATTAAAACTCTTTATCTTATATGGTAATTGTATTGATTTGACCAAATAAGTGAAGAGGTGACCACATTCTATAATTTTATGCAAGTAAGCACTTTAAATGGATAAACCGAAGAGTTCTTTTTATCAAAATATATAAAAGTCTAAGCTAACATTTATTTTGACTGCAATACAGGATGTAAATAAAAATGACATTTTGCAAAATCTTCAGTTTTAAATTGTCAGACAGTGATGATTTTCTGTTTTGCATTTAAGCATAATGAGAGAGTCATGTAGGTTATCAAATAATTTATCTGGTCACCACAATTAGAGAAAATGAGATCTAAACATTTCTATAAGTAAAATGTAATTTATTTCTGTTGTGCCTGTGACATTGAAAACGCTTGGTAAAAGTATTTGTGTAAAAATGAGCATAATAGTTTCTGCATATCTGCTAGAATAAAAATGTGCATAAGTGGACAAGAATTTGATATAAAGTGGAGAGGTATTGTATGCATAAAGATATTGTTTGGCTAGTTGGTTAGGATTGTGGAAGACAAGCCAGGTGAACATATGGCTTGTAGGTGAAACTGGGTGCATATAAATATAATTTATTCCGAAAGTGCGAGACTGCACTTGTGCTAATAGTATTGTGAGTCTGTTCTGAATGTTCTTGTTGTGCTGTATTACATAGGAGGACATTTAAGTGAATTAAAATACTTGCATCTTATTTGACACTGCAGTGCACTGCATTAGAATGCAGCTAAATAATGCATTGATGTTAAAGAAACTAAAGATAAGTCATACAGGATGTAAAAATTTTCTCTCGCTCATAAATAAGTAGATAGGGACGTCAACGACGGCAAAGAGACCAGACTGGTACATAGACTAGAGCAAAGCAAACCAGCCCAGACTCGTCCGTCCAGCTTACTTACACTTTACTCATTTCACATCACATCCTATCACATCACTGTTAAAATAATACCTAGAGTCATTACCATGCACCTAGAAGTACCTGCTGATCAAAATTCTTTATTATAATGATATTCTCTCCGTATGTTGTTCTGGTTTATAGATTTACAAAAAATCCTGTTGTCTTGTCTGCTGATTTCAAGCGCCGGGTCTGCTCTGCTCTGGCAAGTCTGGTTTCATTTGATCATCATCAAAGCATTCAACAAGTGTACATAGGCAAGTTAAGTCAGTCAGCTCTAAACCAAGCTAATTGTCAGTCAAGTCAACATTTGCCTCCTTGTCTCTATTTTTCTTGTCTATCCGATGAAGGTATTTTGTTCTATTTTGCCACGACTTTTCTTCTGTCTTTACAATACATAAATTATAATATTACACTCAATTTACATATAACACATTGTGGCATATCCAACAGTAGAAAGTATCCCCAATGCACTATCAACTCTAAACTGGATGTATGTCTTCATCGCACAACTGTACTTCTAGAATCTCATATCTGATCTCCTCAGTTTACTGTAACATATTCATATTTCTATGTATTATTATTGTACTTATTTAATTAACTAGGCTTACTACGTACTTACATGCAGGTATAGGTACTTAAATTAATTGTACGCATTTACAATATTATTTTTCCATGCAAAATCCTTTAGTTCCATTTTATTCGATTACAATATAGAGGTCTTAAGTATTCCCCCTCCCTTGCAAGTCAATACGTGTGAACTTATTGTATTTATATTCAGACAGACATAATAAAAGTTACCATACAAGTATAGTTCGTACATGTTTTCCTATTTTTTATTTTAAATACAGAGATGATTTCATATTCTTACTTTTCTCACTCTTATTCCAAACATAAATTAAAATGTGACTATCGAGTGCAAACTGATAATATTCCGCAACATAAAATACATGTACATTTCAGGTCTACCTGGTTTGCTTTTGTCGTGTGTATTGACGTCACATAGACAGGACATGACATGTCTAGCCTTCTTTACAGTTTTTCATTATTCAGTATATTTATATACTAATTTAACTCATTTCAATGCAATTATGCACTTTCTGCATATGATAAGGCTCCAAGTCCAATGCATTTTGAATTCCCATGAGCCTAGCCTGTTTGGGAAATTAAAAAGTTGTTTTCAGTTACGAATTTTCAGAAATATTTTCTGTATTCCCTAATTGGTTAATATTTAGCATTGTCTTCTTAAACCAAGAAAATTAATTCCCGGTCGATTTACGGAAAACTGCAAAACATTGTTTGAACATATTGAATACAAACATACTACAAAGCTGTAAAATTGATTTTGAGGTAGATGAATAGGGTTTTAGCATGGAAGCTAGTTATTGTAGTATTACAGTTTCGAATTACGAAATTGCCTACATTTTACAGGATTAACTAGTAGCCATTAGAATTAGTGCATAAAGGCGACTTAGCGGGAAATACCAGTCATGTTATTTAACTGGATGGTTTAACATGGGAATGTGACTTATTTGAGTAGCTACACCTTTGGTATATAAATTATTTTTTTAGAATTTTAGTTTTACTATTTTGTACGTAGACCAGTCTAGTCCATAGCGAGATGAGTCTGTGTCTGCTCTACAAAACAATCTGATGAGCATTATTCAAGTTTGGTAACTTTTGTAAACTTAATATACATGGACGGGCTGTAATTTGTGTCTGTGTGTTGCAGATGGAAGAGAATTTGAAACTTGTATTTTTTCAAGAAATACTACCAGCCAGCAGTAGACTTACTAGAGTATGAATAATGAATATCTAAGTAAGTGTTTTATAGACAGTAGTATCTAGGTATGTAAGTAACTATGTATGTGTTGAATTCAGTCATTCAGTCCAATGCCAGACTTGCTTTGATTTTTGATTCGTTTGCAGCTAAGTTAGGTACATAGTTAGTCAGTTAGTTAGTTAAGCATGTTTGCAAAAATATTTAATGAAAGGTTCGCTCGACATCAACAACAACAACAACAACTGATTCTAAAGAGCAAGTTACACCTAAACTTGTGTAGTTTTTCTTGTTTTCTTGTTTGTGTGTGCGTATACATTCAGGAATGAGTAAAGTCATACCATACCAGAGTATAAAACACTGAGGTACCTTATATTAAGCAGATAACTTATATATGTACGTATTACAACGGCATATAATTATCTCTGACTGACTAGACAATGGGAGTGCAGATACCTACATATCAGACTGAGAAATGTGAAATCGGAAAAAAATTTATAGGGTGGGCTCGGTACTGCACTTGTATTAAGATACTATGCATATTTCTCCCCTATAGACAACATCTCATCTCAATAGGTTAGATTCAAACTCAAATCATGTTGAAATGCTCAATGTGTAACAAATAATTACCTATATATGTACCATATATAATACATAATTTAAATTACCCTTAAAAAACAGTTGAATTGAATATTGAGCTATAATTACATATAAATACTATATATTTTCCCAATCTCTATCTATATAGTACAAATACCTAATTATAATATTCTAATTTCTGTGGGATGGTGCAATTACTCTTCTAGTATCAAAGAATATAAAGTTCAACCACACAACCCTGAAAATATACCTCCATTTCAGTTCGCCGGACTATACATTGGTTTCTATACTACATACTAATGAAGCCAAACAATTAAATGACAGATTGTAAGCTTTTGCCAATGGATTAGCCTAATTGTAATAAATCTAATTTTCCAAGTACAGAGAGAAAAATAGGTCTACAGCACGCATATGTAGTTTTTATTGCTTTATTTTGCAACAACGTAACTATCAAGATGCGACCACTTCTTGACAAATAACAAATTTCCGTCATTCCTGTTCTTTTCCTTCGGAGAATTTTTAAACTTTACAATTTTTTTGGAAAACTGGTTTGGAAACAAGAATCGTGCTTTTAAATTTTTAGCAATAATATAGGTAGGTAGTGCACATTTTATAATGTCTATCAAGAGCAAGCTCAAACAGACCTTGTTCTTTCTTTCTTGTATTGGATAAAATCATAGTTTATTTATTTAGTTTTTTAAAAATTGCTTTTTCCGAAGAATTGGGTGCTGGACCTCCTACCTAGTGAATTGTAACAGATTTTTATGGAATACCAATGTCTCACTTAATTGAACGAAATGGTATTGCAAATTGTCTTACTACATTGATTTTATAGATATGTTCACCCCCAGGAATTTCTTAGTAACCCTGTATGCAATAGGGAAAGCGAAAAAGTTAACCTGGAAATCATATAGTATTAAAATATCATATCCTTATGGCACGGTTTGTCCACTTTTATTCTTGATATGATTGGCTACATTGACCTAAAATGACATCATTTATTGATTTTTCCATTTGTAAAATAACAACAGAGAGAAAATGACCCGATAGTCATGTGTCGCTCTCATGGTTACACATCTCCATTACAATAGTAAATAATTACAAAATTAATGGGATGTCATGGCTACACATGGCACACAGGAGCACTTTCAGGATTTTCACTCTCACTCTTTTCTCTCTGCGCAGTCGCAAATCTATTTTTCGCGATCATCCTTTCTTTGCCCGGGCGGCATGCTCTCCTGCTCCTTCATCACCTCACTCGCATTCTTCCTCCATTCTCTCACTTTGATGTTTGCTCTCCGTCCTGCCGGTTTTGTTTCTTTTATTGTGGTTTTCCGTCACTGCTGAACCAATATCGTCACTACTGAGCTAATATCGTCACTACTGAGCCAATATCGTCACTACTGAGCCAATATCGCCACTACCGAGCCAATATCGTCACTACTGAGCCAATATCGTCACTACTGAGCCAATATCGTCACTACTGAGCCAATATCATCCCTACTGAACCAATATCGTCACTGCAAACCTGCAGCACCCGTTCCGTCACTACGCCATACGTAAGTATTTTTTAAATTGAATTGACTACCTGTACAACTGGAAAATGAATTACATCTTTTCATTTTCCAGTTGTACAGGTAAGAAATAAGATTGCAATTGTATTTGCTAACAGTAAAGCAGGAAAATGAAAAGATGCACTTCATTTTCCAGTTGTGCAGATGGCAAATGCAACTGTACATTGTACCATTGTTATCTGTAAAACTGGAAAATGAAGAGCATCTTTTCATTTTCCAGCTTTACTATTAGGAAATACAATTGCAATTGTATTTGCCATCTGTACAACTGGAAAATGAAGAGCATCTTTTCATTTTCCAGCTTTACTATTAGGAAATACAATTTCCAGTTTTACAGATAACAATGGTACAATGTGCAGTTGCATTTGCCATCTGCAAAACTGGAAAATGAAGTGCATCTTTTCATTTTCCTGCTTTACTGTTAGCAAATACAATTGCAATCTTATTTCTTACCTGTACAACTGGAAAATGAAAAGATGTAATTCATTTTCCAGTTGTACAGGTAGTCAATTCAATTGCAATTGTATTTCCTAATAGTAAAGCTGGAAAATGAAAAGATGCTCTTCATTTTCCAGTTTTGCAGATGGCAAATGCCCAGTTTCTTTTCATTTTCCAGTTGTACAGATGGCAAATACAATTGCAATTGTATTTCCTAATAGTAAAGCTGGAAAATGAAAAGATGCTCTTCATTTTCCAGTTTTACAGATTATAATGGTACAATGTACAGTTGCATTTGCCATCTGCAAAACTGGAAAATGAAGTGCATCATTTCATTTTTCAGTTGTACTGTTAGCAAATACAATTGCAATCTTATTGGGGTATAAAAATAAATAATTTAACCTTTTCATCAGATTTAAAAATAAATAATAGTTTAACCTTTTCATCGGGTTTAAAAATAAGTTTAGTTGATTTTTACATTATTGTTATTATTATTGCTATTATTATTATTGTTGTTGTTATTATTGTTATTATTACGGCTGTTATTATTATTGTTGTTATATTATTGTTATATTCCAAAGCCTTGCGCAATGGAATTATTTATTATAATTTGGGAATAAAAATTGCAGCGGACGGAGAGAAAATAGAAGCGAGTCGTAGCGAATTGCAGAATTTACTGGAAAAACCGCAGCTGCAAGGCATTTTGGTTTGCATTTTTTAAATTTATTTTTAAATTTGTAATTTATTGACGGGAAATTTCATAGTATAGACCTTTAATGTCATTGTGGTTTATATTTAATATATTTTCAGAATTAAATGGAGTTTACCCAGCACCTTCAAAATTGTTTGGCTTTCCTGGCCGACAAACCTGTTGACAAAATTCTTCCGCAGAAAAGTGCAGAGAAAACTCTTCCGCAGAAAGGTGCAGAGAAAACTCTTCCGCAGAAAGGTGCAGAGAAAACTCTTCCGCAGAAAGGTGCAGAGAAAACTCTTCCGCAGAAAGGTGCAGAGAAAACTCTTCCGCAGAAAGGTGCAGAGAAAACTCTTCCGCAGAAAGGTGCAGAGAAAACTCTTCCGCAGAAAGGTGCAGAGAAAACTCTTCCGCAGAAAAGTGCAGAGAAAACTCTTCCGCAGAAAAATGCAAAGAGAGTTTGTCCTGAAAAAAATACTGACAGAATTTGTCCTAAGATAAATGCAAAGAGAATTCGTACTGAGACAAATGAAAAGAAAATTTGTCCTGAACAAAGTGCAGAGAAAATTTGCAATAAAAAAAATGCAGAGAAAATTTACGAAATAAGAAATGCAGATGCAGAGAAAAATTATTCCTTTGGAAAGGATCCTGAACTATTTCCTAAACTACCAAACATAGGTCATTTGTCAAAAATACCTAAGTTTAAGGATGCCGAAATAAAAAACAATGACTGGTCAGCGGCTTGGAAAAAAACTGCTAAAGAACAACAGCAAGAATATAAGGCCATTAGACCGCAAAAATTGGCAATTCAATGGGAAAACACCTATACCCAGCTTTACATGTCAAATTCAGCTGTAGTTTTACACAAATGTGACCAGTGTTCCTGTTTCCTCAAGAGAGAAAAGGTCATTTCGGTTAAAGAAGAAGAACTACTTAAGAGAGAAATGCAATTATTAAAAAGAGAAAGCGAGTTAAAATTATTGGAGACAAATGGGAAACGAAAAAAAAGTATTGAAAACCCATCCAAAAGTTTTCCGTGCACAATTTGTGATTTGGCTTTCACCCAAAAATGTAATTTGAACCGTCACATCAAAACAGTTCATGAAAAGTCAATGTCGTACAGTTGTAAATTTTGCCAGAAGAATTATACTAGCAAAGAGAATTCACAAAAGCACGAACTAAAATGCAATACTTCGTTATGAATGTACCAAACCAAAAATTTAATTTAGCATAGTTCTGATTGTTAAATACAGTTTTTGCTAACCTTTCATGAATATTAAATACAGTTATCCCTGACCTTTTAGGAATATTAAATACGGGTATCCTTAACTTGCTAAGATAATTAAGAACAGTTATCAGTAATTTACACTTTAATTATTATTTTTAAATACTGCTATTTCAACATTTTCTGATTGCCAAAATGTGAGTTATCCTCCCGTTCGTAGAACGGGTTAAAAAGGCTATGTTATTATTAATTACAGATATTATTAACCGATGACCGATTTATAAAAGGTGTGCATTTAAAATTTCCCTTTAGAAAATCGATGGGAATTACTGATTGTTGAGATGGAGAATTTAGAAATTGTTGGAAATTATGTATGGTGAAGTTACTTATTATGATGTTTGGTAAACGGAAGAAAGGAGTGGTCAGTGATGAAGGAAAACCGATAGGTGAGTTAGTATTAGGGAATGTGAAGTGTGAGAAACGTGAGGTTATAATTAAAGACTTTACATTGGGGGAAACGAAAAATGGATTGGGATTAAAAATTTTGTAGTCGGAGAGTTGGAGGAACCGAAAGTTTTAGGAAGGAATAATAGTGTAAGAAATTGGAGGTGATAATGTGTGGGATTCTTACAATTAACCTTTTCTGATTGCTAAATATGGTTATCCCTAACATTCACTGTTGCTAAATACAATTACCCGGTATCCCTAACCTTTACAAATATGGTTTTCTCTTCTCTTAGCCACAAAGGGTTACTCCAACATTTTATTATTGTTAAATACGATGTTCCAATATTTTCGGATTGCTAATTACTGTTATTCCCCCGTTCGGAGAACGGGTAAAAAAGACTAGTATAGATTATATGGAAACATAATGTATGGAATATATGGAGACACAATATATGGAATATATGGAAATATAATAATATATCTGGAAATAATCTACGTCACAATTGACCTAATAATTTCATAGAAAGTAGTTACATCTTTTGACTTAATTTTAATGTATAGGTACAAAGCAAAGTATACATACATACCTATGTATGAAAACGCAAACATGATTAGTACTATTGAAATCCATATTTAAATGGGAAAAGAAGGTCAAGTAAGAATTCCTTGGAATTCATTGTGGTTTTTCACCTGATTTTTTGCATAGCACAATACCTGAAGTATGTCGAACATAATCCAGAGTGTTAAAAAATTACTCAGAAAGAGTAGTATCAACAAGGGACCCGTATTTTCCGAATTTCATTAAGTTTAGGGAAACAGACTGAAAAAATAGTTAAGTAGTAGCAAGAACGACCACATTGGGATTTTTGCTGGAAGTGCAACTAAGATGGCTCTCCGAAACAGACGACATTTATTTTATTGTTACCTGTAATCACATTAGGTTTAAGTAGTAAGTGATAGTTAGAAGATATAATGTGACTGGCAAAGCAGTAGAAATCTGACTGGACTAGTCTTGGTCTAACAGGATGTTGAACGAGTTTTTCACACTTGTGTCGTCTCCTTTTGCCATTGCACGTCGTACTTACTTGTACATTTCCCTCTGTCCTGTCATGTCCTTCTCCCTTCATTGCATTACATTAGATTTTATGTAAGTACATGCCTACATATTAAATGATATGTCATTCTTCCCTTTATACTCTTCATTTACAGACAGGGTATTTAGTTATCCAAGTACAACAACTTGTTAAGGAATTATAGAACAACGGAGTATCGGTCAAATGTATACTAGTGAACTGCATCAATTTTATTGCGTTGTAAATCTGTTTACTTTTCACTCTCAAAGCACAGATAATCCCATTAAATTAAATAAACATGCACTTATTACTTTAACCTTATACGGATCGAAGACAGATAGTTCTTTCAGTAGATTAGCAATGACATCACATTTTATTGATTTCTACATGTGTTGGTGGCCGTAGCTATAAATGTCGTATTTAAGGGAGTGTTTGATCATTCCTTGCAAATATTCCTATTTAAAACCGATATGAAGAGCTCATAAATGTACACTTCAGTTATAACGAAAACAAAAGAGTCGGAACGTGTGATCTGCAGTGTGCAATGCAATCTTGTGTGCATGGTACTATTCACATGCAATTTACGCTGGTGATTTGCACAAGTGAGTTTGCAAAAAAGAATCTCTTTTTTCTTACTTAATATCTAGGATGCATTTATAAATTTTGTTACGATAAGGATCTACATTTAATAACCCTTTGAACAAGGTACTATCCAATAGCGTGTTCTATTCGCCTTATTCTTACTTTTCATCTTCGATTACAATCGGGTTCATAATTCTTGCTTTGCATTGTGTTGATTGAACACGTACTTTTATAATATTTAATAGAACTTACAGAAGTTTCGCTGTTGCGGAGTTTAAGTCAGTTCATGCTTCGAGAATTAATCTAAGGTCTAAGATGAGGGATTCATTATAAAATTTCAAAGCTATCTATTGAACACTGAAAATAGTATTTCTGCGGTGGATATGATGATGACTCCCTGATGCAATGAATTACTTCATTTTAGTTCACTTTGAGACTGTAAAGGAATTCCAGAAAGAAAAGGTAAAAATTACATGATAAGTAACATAATAATAACTTAATTTATCTAAAATGGTCATAATAGTAACATAATAAAGTTCGCATGAACAGAGATGCTACGATTAATTATCCTGATTTTTGTAAACGAACATAGGTGTGTCTAAATCTGATGTGCGATTTTGTTAGATTGACATGAGCCAGTATGGTACATTATAAATAAAGATGCACAGGTAGCAGTTGAAGGTTTAAATCAGATGGTAAGTTTGTAATGACTAATGACTAATAACTATGAAAAGTTAAAATTGCAATGTTGAAATGCACCAAGAGATTGACTACACAATTATTTCTTTTGGCATTGAATTAAGTTTTTGTTTTCCAGGTAAAGTTGTGTTATGTGGTTGTGTGCATTGTAAATTGCAAAAGTATAAGGTAAATTTGTTTTAGTATCTAATTTTCTTATTAGGAGTCTATCGCTTTGTAGGGAAGAGGAATAGTTGATGGTGGTGTGATTAAATATTGCCTGTATTAAGATTATGATAGAAAAAGGATAAGATGTAAGTTGTATGGTTTGTAAATACAGTCTGTTAAGTAGTTAGTAGTATCTGTGTTTTTTCTCTTTGTAAACTGTTCTTGTCTAAAGTCAGATGTGTATATAATGGGAGTAAATATTGTAGGTAGTGTGTTTAAACATTGGAATTGCAGAGTTTTCCTAATTTTGTAGTAAAGCTATCTGTAGTAGCGATTAGCCGTAATGTTTCACGCTCTGATGTGAGAAAGAAGATATGTTCCCACACAAGTTATCTACAATTTTAGATGTACTGTAAAAAGCTAGTTAGTTCAAGTCAAGTTAACTCGCTTTGTCTTCAGCATCTCATCTCTTTCCTTACATTACTTCCTTTACTACTTAAGAAGCGATTACGTCTGAGAATCAGAACTCTTTTGTGTACACTACTCGACGCACAGACTCGACTGCAGGCCTAGACAAGAATAAAACAATACATACATAGTAAATACGTAAATTATATGTAGTATCCCTTGTAGTACAAGATAATGAAATCATTTCGTTTCTTAAGTATGTTCATTTAGGTTTATCTCTTATCTGTGGCTCGCAAAAAGTGGCGAGACAGAATCTTCTATCGTGTCTACGACTAATATGTCACAACTCACAAGTAATTTAGCGGAAGCTCAACTGTTTAAATGCTTGTAAGAGCAGACTGCATGAGGTGAACACTATAAAACTACAGGCGTCAGGTAGATTAGTATTGTCTTGTTTTTTGTCTGCTACTGACAAAGTGCTCAGTCAGCGTGTCATTCAAGCTAACAATAAGAAATACAATGCAGTTTATGAACTAGTTAAAACAACACAGACGAACAATCGTTATTAATATTATGGAAAGATAATTAAATTCATATCTCCAATACTTTTTTAATTATAAGCATTATTCATGTTCATTAGATTACCAATTCCCCCAACGCACGTGGAAGTATAGTATACAAGTTTAAATCCAACAATTTTTCTGTTGAACTTGCATTGTAAGATCACGTACCTTATACTGTGTTTTACAATATCAAGGTAAATATCATTTTCATAGACAAACAAAGGAGTTTTTACCTTCAACTGATTACTACCAACGATTCCAGAAACCTTTTCTTGTCTCCTAGGCCTTCTGGTCAAAATAACTGTAATACTCCTTTCCTATACAATTTACTATTTACTATAATATCATTTATGACTTCTTTAACTCAAGTTTCATTAAGGTAGACAAATGTTCAGAAGTATAAAACTTATGTACAAGAAAAGTACAACAGTACAAGTCTCGATATGTTTTTAACTGTGCCATCCAAGATTAAATCAAGTGTTTCTAAGCAAGTGAGTAGTTTAGGTTCTCTTTCCTTGTTGTCAGCGCCTAACATCGGTGAAGCGTAGAATTACCTTAAAAAGCTTTATCAAATGCAATGCTTTCAGTTTCAGTTGCTCATTGTTTGCACAATAAATGCACTCTTTGAAATGACATTGCATTGCAATGCAAAGTGCAATATGTATATGTGTTAAATATATAGTCGAATTTAGTAAAAGATAAATTTAATATGGTGCAAAAAATGCTTTCAATAATGTTTTTGTTTTATAGATGTTTGATTTAGAAATTTTCGCTTGAGACAACCTGACAGGAGAATTACACCAGCTGTGGGATAGGGTACTAATATTATTAAGTATCCTGTAAAACATTTTACACCTGAAACCGCACTTAAATAACTTGCAACGAGATTATTGCAGTTGTAAGGAACTTGATATACAGTCCAAATACAATGCAATTCTAAAAAACTTGTTGCAATAAATTTAGCTTATTTGAGCAGAACAACTGAACAAAATTTCGCTAATATTTGGCTTAGATAATTTTGTACCATTATTGGAAAAAGCGTATTCTGAAAAGTTATTACAGTCTGAATAGAACCAAAGATTTGATGAATGAGAACAAATTCATGTCCATTTTAGTTTATGTGAAGAGGCAGGTACAGATTGGTACAGATATTAATGAATGTTTCGGCAAAGTAACTAAAAAAGGTCGAGAAGGTCTAAAGGATTTCGGTGGGCTTTAACCTCTTGAATTATGTAACGAATCTTCTGAATACTAATATAATATATTTGAAAAAACTAGGAAAAATTGAAAAAGAGCAGAGAACTAACTTTGTATAGAGTGCTGTAAAGTGAGGAGGCGAGACTGCATTTTAGTGCACTGCAATGTGCACATTATTAGAGGTGCCACAGATAATCTAAGTTTTTTCTTCGGTGTCTCAGCGGAAATAATAGGATATGTAGTGAACCTAGAGCGGAAACCTTAGCACGAAAGGGAAAAAATCAACTTTTAACACTTACATACTATTTAGACAAGTGTTACGTATATAAAATACAGTGTTAAAAATGTAAAGGTACATCGATAGTATGCAAGTGCATAAATGTACAAAGAGATCATCGTTATATAATAAATAGGTGTACCTACATGCTATTATCCACGGTAGTGCTTTAGCTTCATCGGTTTGGCTTCACTATTTTACTATAGTCAGTTTACCTACCTGTGTGCAATGCAAGATAACAATGGTAAATGATTGTTTCGTTCCGAGTCCTTTGAAAACAGTAGAAAAGAAAGATAAAGCATATTATTTCGTTTTCATTCAGATGATGACATAAACTTAAGACTCTATACGTTGTTGCGTCTAGATTCTATAACCTTTGCACAAATGCATACTTAATGCTTCTTGCAAAGATAAAAAATGAAGATTCATCTTCACATGTGTGAGACGGAAAGTTTTATTTCAATTTGCATGCTTTTATGTGTAAGACGAGTACCAGACCATCTTTAATTGACATTTGTCTATGTTTTATCTAGATATTTATTACCTGTTTCCTTCCAGCAAGCATAATACATACCTATATGCACTTTATTACGGCAGGTAAACGTTGCACTCTGCAACATTGTTACATGTACATGTGGCAATTTAAACTTTTCCATTCTTTTCTGTCTACAATGTTTACTATCTGTACATCACATATGCAATTACTATTTTATTGTTTACAATGCGCCTTTTGCATTGAAATTGCATTTCCAAGTTTATGCACACCACAAAATATTTAAACTTGTACTAGAAAGTCTGAATGCAGAAAAAATTGCTGAGTAAGCGAATTTTACAGTACCTAAACCGTACCTAATATGCTGTATTTAGATTTAAGCAAAAATATTTGTTCTTACCTCATATAAAATATAAAGCAATTATAAAAGGCAGACGAGTACCTCACAACAAAACCACTGCAGCATACGAATAACATTGTACCTTTGAAATACTGACAGTTTGCAGTCTATTTTATACAGAGAATCTAGGTTCCCTTTTATATGTAAAACACCTGAATGAAACGTTAAGATGGCATTAAGATTGCATTAACATAAATGCAGTACGGTAAACCAAATGCAAAATACTTAGAGCAATTATAATTATGTATGTGAACTTAGCGATATTGAAAATTATATGTTTTTCGAATAAAAAGCGAAAACGATAAAAATCGTGTTTTGCAAAAGCACACGCAAAACAATCTTATATCTGTACTGAATGGAAATTCAATATCCTTAATTGTTGTTACCTATGTTTTAGTTATGTTTCACATTCACGAGACAAATCTACAGGAGATAAATAGGTATTTATTGGTCGAGTTGCGAATTCTAATGCCATGTTTTCATCTAAGGTAACCTTGTTTTAAAAAGCATACCTAACTGTTTACCTTTATGCTACCTTTATGAAAAGAACAAGTACAAGGAGTATTTAAAAGAAAATATTGCAATTTTTATGCAATAGTATTACTCTACTTTTTGGAAAATAAGTTTTGGACGTAGCACTGTATTTAAACATTTTCATCGTGTACAGAATTGAATACACTGCGCATTGCCGCATTAATGTCAGTTTTAAATACAATTGCAATATACATGTCAATACTTAATACAAATGGCACAAGATATATATGTTAGCGGCAAATCGAGAAATCAGGCAATTTCAGAAATGCCTAGGCAAATTGAGAAATTTGTATTGAGTTTTGGTTTCTGGGGTCAATTTTGAAGAAGACAAGTTAGCAGGCCATTTTAGACCAACTAGCATAATTCAAAAGTCACAGCTGAATCAGAAAAACCTCACTTGAAATATGTGGACCATTTCATTTCTAAATTATGACAATTATTAACTTTGAAGAGCCACGTCATATTAAATGGTGTAACTTAGAAATGAAATGGTCCACATATTTCAAGTGAGGTTTTTCTGATTCAGCTGTGACTTTTGAATTATGCTAGTTGGTCTAAAATGGCCTGCTAACTTGTCTTCTTCAAAATTGACCCCAGAAACCAAAACTCAGTACAAATTTCTCAATTTGCCTAGGCATTTCTGAAATTGCCTGATTTCTCGATTTGCCGCTAACATATACGTTAAATTTGCAACAAACTGCAATAAAAAATATTGCATTTGGCATTTTGGTTGGATTGGAGTATTAAAATTATGTAGAATTGCAGCAATTGTCTTAAAATAAGATCAGCCTCTGACACAAATGTGAATACTCTATTATAAAACATTAGTGCAAGTCCAAGAATGTTTTACAATAGAGTGTAAGTCCAAAAAATTTGATTGCTATTAGCTAATTGGTTAATTAATTGATCAGATGAGTAATTGCCTATAGTTTTATAACCCAATTTAGAAGAGGTGCTTTATAACAGGCCCCAATCTTTGCTTAGTGTGTAATTAATTTTAGACTAGGCGAAGGAGCAAATTATTGCATGATCCGTGATGTTACTTATTGTTCACAAAGTGGCACGTAATTTATCTAATTGAAGTTCTTTTCCTGTTCGTTTAGTTTACGTTTTATATCATAAAGATCAAGAAATCACATAGATATAAAACTTAATGCATTCGAAACATGCTTTATGTGCCTAGTTGGTACTGTATAATTACAAATACAACTATTTCATTATTGAGGTATACATAGAATCAAACATATCCGCTCGTAAGAAATAAGAACAAAGTTGAATTTGTATTTGTAACAAAAGCGATTAAAATTACTAATTACCTACTTTAAGGTGCGCTTTGTATGTATTTGTGAAACGTTACTCAATACTAAATATAGTAGGTAAATACTATTTTATTTAGTGTAGGTTCAGGTTCTTACTTTTGGAAACAATATGTAGGTATTCCAATTATTGGTGCACATTACGATTAACACTGTGTGTTGCTGCTATCTGTATGTGTAGCAATTGTTAGCGATTCGGGTATAGACGGATAATAATCATATACAAGAAAGTAATTTAGATGTTAACAGACAGATATGTAATGGTATCATTTAAGTATCATAATCGCTACATGCAAACACCGCAATATTAACGCTAGTATTCCACTTTTATAGTTTTACGACTATAATGCAATGCAATGCAACAATGAACTAATAAAATGACTAGCTCTGCCAGTTATTATGAGTTATGACCTATACAAGAACTATTGTAGTTTTTATCTTGGCTAGGCATGTATGTATTCGTGTATTATGTATCATTACTGCAATTGCAACACTACAGGAAGACATATATATGCATTTTATTAGCCACTTTTATTAGTCTAACAGTTTCAACCAACTTGCACATCTCCACCACTACTTTATCCTTCTTTCCGACTCAATTAATTGTTTCACCTTGGATTCGTTACTCGGATATGGGAGTGGGTAACTCTTTGTTATCACTGTATTCTTGGACTATAGACGAAAGATTATAAACTTTCTTATACAAGTTAAAGAGGCATTGAATGAGCAATAAAATATTTTAGTACCTAACCAAGTCCATTTAATTAATAATTGCACACCCTCTTTCGTTAAGGTATTCCCCAGTTCTAAAATTAGTCTATTAGTGTACTTATCAAGTAATACAATTTATTAACTTAATATTACCATGCAACATCCAGAACAGGCTAGAATTTTCCACATCAATTCAATCTGAATCTGATATCATAGTTAACAATACTGTACATGTTTAAATTAAAATATGTATACCTGTACAGTAAAAACGCAGTTATCAAATATCAATATTGTGAATGTGAGTAAAACTTTAAAGTAACTTGATTTCAAGGCTCTTCTTTTCTATATGAATAATTACAACAGGACAACATTGTGAAATTCAGGTACAAAATAATTCCTAGTAAAGCCATTGTTCATAGACTCATAGACGGAGTAATTTTCGGTATTGTTACACAACATCAACTGTTAAGCAATATTCCAAATATTTAGCCTTCGTATTTGCACATGTTTATCGTAACTAAAGTACATTAAAGGACTTGGCGACAAGAGGGACAGATTTTAATAATTTACTGGAAGTTTAGCAAGGTCTTCTTTAAGGTAGATGAGAAACTGGGCATAAACATCCAGCTGAGCATTTATAATACAATAACATTGTAGCACTCAGTAATGTAATATAATAACCCAAAGGTGTCTAATACACTTTACCCAATCAAACTGGCAAATGCCCCCAAACTTCATCATAATAAACTGAGGGAGTGACGAAAGCCTTAGGTGTTACATTAAATATTAAACGAAATCTATAATGCGCCCCAAATCTGAGTAATTCATTGTCATTTCAACAGATTTCCACGAAATCGTTTATCACGTATTACGTCTATTACACCATGCATGGATACATGCAGTGTGAAACCAAGAAGTATCACAAAACTTCAATCTTCAATTAATTACCAATAGTTAGATATTTTCTTCTAGATAGTATTACATTATCCAACTGAATTTTATCCAGTGTCAGCCATACATTTAAAATTGGATAGAATTGGTCATGCAATTTAAGTAAAAAAGAATTTCTTTTGTATTATTTCTGGCATACTTTTTGGAGTAATTTATTGTGTTGCCTCATTTGTTTACAATGATTGTTAAATTGTTAGTTTTCTAAAGAGGAAATTCTTTTTTGAATATTAGAACACCGCAATAGTAACATCAGTTTTCAGAATGTACTGCGTGTATCATTCTTAGACTCTTAGATTTCAGAACATTAAATTTTTTTGGTTTTTGATTGTTTTACTCTTAGCTATATTTTGTATACTTCGTAGTTCAAATCAAAATTTCCTATTTTCATATGACCTAATTTTATGACATATTTCTTTACAGTTTCTTAAATTTATACGACAATATGCATGAAATAAATGCTCTAATTGCTGGATGTACAATAGTTACAGTAAATATGGATGATATTTTGTTTTTGAGAATGTGTTTCATGGTCTTGAATAATATACGCCACTAATATGAGATATTATTGATATTATCCAGTGTAGTTGTATGGTATCTAGATAATATTATTGGATAGTATATACATAAATTACATAGTGGTTAAAAATCAGATGGATAATATAATACTATCTAGATAATATCCTATACTCCCAGCACTCCCAAGTATGCTTTACTATCTGTAACATACCTATACATACTTTTTAATATTTTTGTGTGATGAATGAAAAATGTTTGTAAATATAAAGTACAAGAATTAAGGATACTAAGTTTACAGTTTTATTGTGGATTTAGTATTGTACTGTCTCGATTTGAATGGTCAAGGAATGTGAGAAATTATTACAGACTCCAGTCTTAGTCTTAATCATATCCAGCACTTGACTTCCTTCGGAGGGACTAATGACTTGAAGCCCCTGATGTTTTGGAGCGAAGATGAATTTTTCATGGAACATTCAAACCAGGACAAGTTTTCGATATCATTCATCAGGAAATTATAGTTATAATATAACAGCATTTGTACTGCGCAGATTTACATTAAAATGTGGACATTTAACTGCCTATACCTAACAACTCATTTAACTTTACTTTGAATAGAACTAGACATGGAGACTTTCTTAATTCCAAGCTCATTAATGTGGGACAGATATTTTGCGAAATATCAGAACTAGCGCATTGCAAACTACTGTAATAATGTAGGAAATTCGAAATAAGTATACAGCTGAAGCACTTTAGTTAGGTTGTAAATATTAGTAGCATGATATATGTACAATATCGAGGAAATAGATATAGGTATCTACTTTAGCGTAATTCTAGATGTATACCTTATACCTCCCTAAGAGTCCCCAAGGAAAACAGAGTGGAGGAACCGTCAGAGCAAATCAATAATACATAAGGAAACTGACAAGATACTACTTACTTGTTTTGGTTTTGGTTCCTGGTTACTTGTCTGCCATGTCTGTGTCTGCATTGCTTAAGTACAGGTACAGAAATAGGCCTTTAAAATTTTTCCTGGATCTTCACGTATAACTCAGTTCGTCGATGCAGTCCACTTCACAATCATTTTGTCGGTCGAGCTGTCACATCATCAATCCAAATTTTTCCAATAATTTTACTTTAAGCTTTTGAAATAGGTAATGCACCATTACTGAATATACCGATGACCTATTAAAAATTGTGCTCATTATATTCTGTCTCAAGTATGATAACAAAGGAGGCTTTTAAACTGTATATAAGGGAGATTAATTTGGCTCATAAATTTGGTTATGTGCCCATTTATTATGACGAACGAAAAAAGATTTTCGTAGAAGAAAAACGTCCAATTCGGAAACTTATTTGGAAAATTAACGTTTTCCTACTATGGGTTTACCTTACGTTTGTAATTTTTCGATTCGTTCAAACGATCGCCTACGGGGAGAAAAAGAATAACATTGTCACGTTGATTATACATTTTCTTTGGGCGATAATGTTTCAATGTGTGGGATTTGTTGATTTAACGTATACCATCAAAAGAAAACCATTACTTCAACTACTTAATTCAATTGTTCTTTTCAACAACCGGTTAGTTGGTAAGTTCAGCTCAAAAGCATTTGTTTTTCTGGATTGCAGTTATTTATAAAGTTTATTCCGTAAACACGCAAAGAATCGAATTTATGGGAAGTTGTAAATGTAATATACGTAGTATACGTATGGTTAGTGTAGTTAGGTAATTATAATTTTATATACTAAATGTAATAATAAATATGTAAATACATTTTTGTAATGATTATGTAGAAGAAATGAAGAAAACCGGATTTAAAGGCTCAACTGATATTCTTAGACCTTTTTTCGGTTTTTCGTACGCCAGTATCTACGTCAATCCTTTCGCTACTTCCTTCATATTTTTCTTGGCTCCATGCAATCCAAGATTTTTCTCTTCTGTCTTGTACAGCGATTGTAAAGAAATGTCATTTGGTGAACTGATTTTCTTTTACTTTGTAGAAGTTTATTTTTTTGGCCATGCATGCCTTGCCAGTTATTCTTTGATATTCTCCGTTCCATTGGTGCAATTTCCTCTTATTGATACTATCAAGTACTTGATTACGTAAGCAACAAATTAGTTTTCACTTTTTTGCTCATAACTAACATTGTTCAGCAATATCTAATAGTATGTTATTACTTTTATTCATTATTCGCGTTTCTTTTAGAAAGCCGCTGAAATCCCCAGAATGTTACTTGGAACTGGAAAAGCAAGCAAAACTGTATCGACAGTTACAGATTCTAAATATTGAATTTACGGATTGCTTTAGATATTTGTTTCTACCATCAGTAACAGTCTCCGGATTACTTTGTACAATAGTTCCATTAACAGGGTTGATAAAATTGCATAATGTGTTAGGATTCGCGGGGAATGCAGGGCTCCCATTTTTGGGGTTTGGAGGTATTACTGTTTTATTGGCTCTCATTTACATAACAGGAAAATGTGCAAAATTATGCGAAGAAAAGCTTTTTGAGCATTGGAAAAAGGCGATTCCCTGCCACCTGACGAAATGGATGAAGAAATTTCGAATTTCCAGTCTCCCGATCCGTGTTTGGTTTGGTTCTTTTTTCTATATTGGTACTACAACTCTCTTGGGATCTGCACAATTTTGTGTTGATCAAACTGCAAGTCTTATTCTGATGTTCTAGTTGGTAGCCAGTACGTTATATCAGCAATCTGCATTGTTAGTGTTATCTACCCTAGAATCGAAAGGTTTAAATGATTTTCTTTATGATTTTTATTACGTGCACAAATTTTTAATGAAAAATTGCATTAATTTTTGTAATTTTTTGTTCTGTGCAGAATATTTACTTTAGTTCTTTGCAAACTTTACATACTAAATACTAAACAGAAACAATTTTATTGCTTTGTTAGTCAATGACCATGTAACGTCAGTAAAATGCATGTATATAGTTATAGTAAGTGTGCAGTGCATTGACTTTAAGTTACATTGTTAAGTCTGCGTTACATTGTATATGTAAATAAATCAAGGGAAAAGCGTTGAATTCCAAATGACTCTCATCATCACAACAGTCAGACATATACGGATGCTGAAATCGTCATAAAAGCACAATATATGCAACCAATTATTAGTCATAGGTATCTATTTATTATAAAACTCATGAAAATGCACTTGAGAAACTAAAAGGTTATATTTCTACATCAAGTCAGTCAACCAGGGAATACTAGAACCATCCATTCCAGGCAAGTCAAGGTCTGTGACTTTTCTAACAATTACAAAATACATGTTTTATGTTATATTATACTTTGTTTCAACTCCAGAGACACAGCGAGGAATTTTATGGAGGGAACAGACCACTCCTTTGTTAGTTAACATCGGTAATATAATTATACTGCATCTCACAATCTTTGTGCAACCAAAGTTGTTAGCTTAATGGAATAAAAATTAAAAAATCAAAAGTAATTTTATGGGAAAGGTAATAAAAGTTCAAACATTGTTTCAACTTCGTGGAAACTTAAAAAATGAAAACCTAATCTGTACTAAAGATAAAGCTGGGACTCCGGTAATAAACCAATAAATTCGCAAACTGTAAAAATACATGTGGAGCTGATTCCAATGTTCAATCAGTTCACTGTGCACTGTACAATTTGCTAAAACCTCTTAAATGCATCTTTCCACTAACTTTAAAATTATACAGACAGGTTTTCTATATCAAATCGCTCCTTATCTATTATTTAACAAGAAATATCAAAATCATCTTTCGTCCGATCATGCCGTTTCAGAACGTAAAATCTTTAGAAACAACCAACTAATATAGTTTTCTTATCTGCTACTCTTTTCGCAAAATTTTATGCTTAAATGTAAATAGCTCTGAAACAACTGGAAAAACTTGAGAATAATGAACAACTTCAGTTTGTGCATAAAATAATGCAAGTAACAGGAAAATAAATATTTTTAGGGCAATAAAGAACTCAAAAATTTAATTCGGCATATTCCAGCCAATTCCTTGAATCGATACGCTCCTCTTTGTCCTCATATTAGTGTAGGGTACCTGAGATTATCAATAATATCATAATGAGAAGCATAGTTAACATACAATAAAGTATTATAATGTGAATCATGAATCATGATAGGCCATGCCCAGCATAGTCATAGCAAACCCTTACTCCTTGGCCTAGCATAGTCTTAACTTATCAAATGAGAAAGAATCGTATATGAAGACATGGGCGAAAAATGCCTGTCCTCAAAAAAACTTGTTTAGAATTCAATACAGTATACTTTCAACTTAAAAAACATTCAATGTGGAACATTGCTAATAAAATATACCCTACTACAATCTAACTAAATCTATGCATTACAAACTGTGCATACAGAAAGAGTACAGAATACAGATGAAGTAAAAGTACGAGCGGTACATGAATCCACACATAATATTTCCTAACTTGCATATCGGTACTATACTATTATTACATGCATGTGCCGTTACGCCAATGAATATCTAGCTGTATTGTAACATGTACCTTTTAACTAAAGCATTCATTACAATTATTACAAATTACAAAAACATTCTTTGGATAGGTTAGCATTGGACTTAAAAGACAAAAGTATAGAATCTTTATTTCAAGTAAATGTGGACATACTACTGTGTACATAACAGACGAAATAGGGAATAACACAATTTGTTTTGTGCAAGTCAATTCTTAGGGAGCTAAAACTTACAATTTGTTTTAAAGGTTTGCTACATACATGTTACACATAATATGTAAACCTACTAATGTAGGTTTAGTTAGGCTATACTTACTTTGGCACGGGTATCGTAAAGCACACATGTTATCGTTATCATAGTTTAAAACAAGGATATTCAAAATGAAATTACTTTGCTTCAGAAATTCCCTTTTATTGCACACTTAAATAATTTTTACTACAAACAGGCAATTTTAATTGATAAACTTCGATTCAGGAGGCATATTAAAATGCTAACACAAAGATTTCTAATCATGGCATAAACATAGTGTAAAACTCATTTATTACTCTTACGGAGAAACTCTTAAGCGTAAGCCGCGCGATGTATTGTCGTATTGTGGTGTTACGGTGTTCTTTTTAATGCAACAAAATGTTTTAGTTGGGTTTCAATACGATTACTTTCAAGTGACCTAAATGTATTCTTTTATTGGTATCCAAACGGTTGCAAAAACTCAAGATACGAAATTTCTCTATTAGGAGTAGACAAATATTTGCTAAGCGTTTTGCAATCAAACTGAAAATCTTAATGGTCTATCGAAAAATCGATCACTGCCTGATATGCCAATAGGTTTTGTTTCAAACGTTTTGTTTGGATTGATAAAAATAGAATGTTTTATATTGACTGACTCTATAAATACTTTATTAACCTAAATTGACTATCTCATTATACTTAGAGTGCTTTAATTACAAAAGTAAGGTTTACGTAACATAATGTAAAGGTAAAGTATAGGTAAGGTTGTAAGGTGCTGTACATAGTTGTATCTATACATGGTAGCTAATAATAGAGTCTATAATCATCTTTTTCTTTTGTCGTAATGGTGGTGTTCAATAGGTTGTAACCAATATTTGCTTCCCTTGTATTTCTTCTTTCCGTACTTTTTGGCTGCCTTTTTAAGTGCTTTGACATCAGTATGACTTCCGGCGTAGTATTTGTTACCAGGATAATAAATATTTCCTGTGGGACGATGAAGAGAATGATCATGGTAACTAAATGCATAAGGGTTATGGCCATAAGAATTTCCCCAGCCTCCGTCGTTACTGTCCCACCCTGTAGAATAATGGGCAAAAGGGTGACCAAATCCACCTAATGTTATACTTGTGTATTCATCATCTGTAGCCCAACCAGCGTACTTCCATGCAGTTTTCCATATTCCACCGAAAACAAATTCAATTGTTTTAACGAAGATTAATGTCACAATTGTTTTGAATATGAAATTAGACATTATGGAGAATCCGACATCGATATTTAAATTTCCGCGAGGCGATATATCTGTGGAAGTTGAATTTTTTATTGGTTTTAAATTCAAATTCCGGATTTCTATTTTTAATGGTCCAGGATGAATCGGTTCATTTCCAGTTCCGGTGTCCCTTGCTTTGCTTATGCGAGGGTTTAAAGTTGGGTGCAATACTTTTGCACATTGCGGAGACTCTTCGTGACAAGATTCTCCTTTTGGTAGTTTTCTATGATTAGTAGGTCTGTGATTTTGCACTATAGATACTTTCGGTTCCGGGATATTACCGGAATATCCTAGATTTCTTATATGGGGACCTAAAACAAATAAATCTCACAGTTTCACATTGCAAAGGGATTAAAATAGGAAAAACGAAAGTGATTTTGCGAACCTTCGAATGCATTTCGACTTTGACTTGATCCACTTAACTTTTTTGCTCCTACATTTGCACACAGAGTTGCACAAACAAAAAATGCACACACACTCACGAAACTTAATTTTGTTACTGCCATTTCTCTTTTCAGAAATTATGAATCGTAAAATTTTAAAATATACAAAAATAACAAAGACCCATATCCTAACTCATTTCCTGGTGCTTTTTATTCAAGCTACTGCGGAAAACTGAGATTAATCTCACAGCAAGAAAATATTGGTGAATATTGTAGTGAAACGTTTTCTGTCACATTCTCATTGGCGTCTCCTATGTATGTTTGTGGACTTGTTTCAAGCTTGACTTGACTTGACTAGACTTGATATTTCATGATGACCTCAATATCACAATATTAGTAGGCAATGTAAGTAAAATCAAGTCTTAGACATACCTGACTTAAACCACCTTAGTGTATCTCACCTTGACATTCATTCTTCGCCTATATGTACATCTTACTTATTATCCTTTGTGTTTCGTTTAGTTTCCTCTTTTGTGTGGGTTTGGCTGTTTTGCAAGTATTCTATGGCAAATGTAATTCAAATCGTACACATCAGTATTGCAATTACAGTATGCATCTTCTTCCAATATTGAATACAATAGATGTACTCTATCTCGTTTTCTACAACCGTATATTATGTTCACTACAGTGCGCTTGTAATTTGTAAACAGGTACACATATATAAATATACTGTAATAGTGCATCTTGTTTTTGCGGAACAAATACCAAAGGAAAAGAAAGCAACATTAATTTTTTACATTGTTTCATGATGAGAATAAAATCTTGTTCACTTGGTATGAATCTAGGAAAACTGAATTTGGGCTTCGAGGCAAAAACATGTTCTCTGCTGGTATAAGAAATCTTTGCCGATTCTTGAATCTATAATCCTGTATAAAACCATCCACAAGCCAAACTCAAGCTCATTGGCATAATCAATAGGTACCCACACGGTTATACTTAATAACTACTTGTTTACTAATACGTGACAGAAAACCTAAATTGTGTCTTGCTTACATTCTGTCAGGTTCGATCTCATTTTTTCATTTCTTCTTAATTCAATACCTTTACAGGCTCGACTGAATAGTTATCACTTTATCACTATTAATGTGTAGCACATTTGATTGAATATATAATGCCACTGCAACACCCATGCAAATGTGAAATTATGTAGCAAAACAATTAACCATATAAAACTAATAACCGTTATAGTGCATTATATACCATACAGAAGGTGAACAGGTGCGTTTTTGGTTCTTACACTTTTGGTAGGGAAGAGAAGACACATGGCACACTAGCAAAAAATTTAGACTCGTACCAAACCATCCTTTAACTGATTTAAATTTTCATAATGGTTTTTCTACTCCCTTCTTTTTCTACTCTCTTAATATTTTAGCGGTATTTGAGGGGAAAATCTACCAATTTTGGTCAATTATATTATCCTAGGTCAATTCTTTCCTGTCGTATTACATTTTTGTATCATTACTTATGGTCATCCTTTTCAATGAAAAAAAAGAAAATTCCGCCAATCATTAATGTCTCAAATCGTCTCGTTTTGCAAAATATATTGTGCTTTAGGTAGAGTAGACGAGATCTTGTCGGACTCTAGAACGGTGACTTTAGCTGCCTACAAGTACCTACATAGGTAAAGCGATTTTTAGATTTTTTATTGACCAAAATTATTTGTTTCCATTTAATCTTGAACTAGCCGTTAACTACGTTTTATTGCGTAAGGGTAATTGAAGCATTGTATTTAATGAGCGTATCAGTGTTCTTTATTTAAACAAAAGCCATTAAATTATATGCGTGAGTGAGTACATAACGTACTCATCAAAAAATATGGGTAAGCATTGTAGGTACAGTGTTGAAAGCGATGAAAGCAATAGGTATAGTTACGGAAGAGAGATAAGATCGTTAACTAGTACAGATGAAAGTTAGATAAATAGATATGATAAGCATGTTTTGGTATTTCTGGATAACACATCGACTTTGTAGTTGCAAAACCTGACCTACGGATTACCTAACTAATAGATTGTTGAATTGTTGTTTCTCTGCTTAATCAGCAGGCGGATAAAGACAACTTGGCCTTCTACGCTACATTTCTACATTTACGGAAGTATTTCCGTAGAAATTCGCAATTATTGAACTCACAATGAAACCCAACTCTGTCTTAGTACAACAATTATTGCGTTGTGGCCTACATCTATATACGCATATTGCTTACTTCCAAACTACGTAATTTACTTTCGAAAGTCGTGAAATATAATTCTTCGTGTTGAGTTTAGAAAAGTTTGCTGTTAACATGAGTTAGTTTAAGATAATAATGTTTATTACAACTTTTAATTATTTCGGGAGTGCAACGACTTTATTTTTGGTTATTTCTTGGTACACTGATAGGAACGCAAACCCGCGTTTTGTATAAAATTCTGAATGGTGATACAGCTACGTAATAAGTACCTATTAATAAATCATTTTTTTATGATTTCATTAGTTGCTTTTGCAAAATATATAAAAATCATGTCTGAAAATATTATTGCGTAGAATAACTTGTGTTTAATGAGCGAATCAATGTTCACTATTCAAACAAATCAATACATAGGCATTAAAGTTTTAAATGCGATGACATAATAGGTAGTTAAAGAAGAAATTATAAGATCGACAGTCAGAACTGATGAAAGTTAGATATTAAAGAGATACGATGCATGATAAATGTGTTTTATTACTTCGGGTCTTGCAAAAGTGACCATATACCTATATATTTAATTGTCTTTTTGATCAAACGGCAAGCGATTATCTTTAGATAACTTCTGCAGATAATTTCTACATTTCTGCATCTAAGGAAGTATTCCCTTTGAACTACTACTCCCAATATTTAGCCCAGCACCAACATTCTCCTGTAGCACAATATTAATAGTGCTTTAATCCAACCAATAAATGAATGTTGTTGCGCTTTAATCTAGATCTAGATACTTTGCTAAGATGTAAAAATGATAAATGTGAAGAAAAACTAATAAACACTTAAAGAATTATATTTACTTAATTAGGTACCTACTTACCACATCAAAAAATATTACATTGGTATTCATTGCATAGTTGGATTAAGTGGCAGTATAATTGGTAATTTCCTAATTCTTTACACCTGTTTCTGCATTTAATGTACCATTACTTAAATATACGAACTTTTTTATTCAAGTATATTAGGTTCTTTTTAATTACAACCAGAAGCTCATGTTTGGCTTACTACTGTCGAATCTGCTTATGCTTGTTTAGCCTATCTATGCGGGTTTAATCAAAACTAGTGGTACATTTGAATTTCATGTTCAAAACATAAACAGGCCAGACACTTTCTTGCCAATAGGGTTAATTTCAAACGGGCTTTTGCCAAAAAAGATGGGTCTACCTGTATTTTACTGAAGTGTTTTACATCCAAGAAAAGAAACCAAAATTGACTAGTATTTTCATATAAGATTGTCGCACCAAATCCAGCTAGAATTTATCTTCTATTAAAATTGCAGGAAATATTTTATTTTGATATTTCTTTACCTCAAAAGAAATCAATGACACGAAGAGAGGGAAAGTATTTTTTACGATTATGTGGAACAACCAGTATAAATTTCCTTATTTGTATAGGTACATAATTTTTCTCACAATCTTGATGCATTAAACTATTATTTTTCACTTGTATTTACTAGCACAATAGGCCAGCATGGTTCTTAGTACCTAAATATGTAGACCGTAAATCCACGCTAGACAAAAAGTTTACTGGTAAAATTTCTAATAGGAAAATAAGATCCTTTTTGATGTGGTGTGCATTCAGATAAAATAGACAAATAAAATTACTTATTTCATGTATCATTTGTATTGAGTAAGTAGTTTATTTACTTTATTATAATCAATACTGAAACTGAATACGTCCGTTGCGTAAAACCTTTGAAAGGAAGCTTCTAATCATCTTCTCAGATCTTTAGATCTCTTAAGTCCAGGAGTGCGGATCTATCCTAATCCTAAGTTATCTCCTTTCTTGAAACTTAATTCTTCTAGACCTCTTTCTTTTCATTTTTAGTATACTTCGGTTTTTAAAAATTGTGGATCCCATTTCTTTATAACAGATGAACTTGTACAATGTGAACTAAATTTTCATATGTCTTGTTTTTCCACGAACAAACGGCAAAACCTGCCGAATGGTTTTTTGTAGATTCCCTTTGGTAACCGGAATATTGCTCCCCAGACCTTTTGCTCCCCGTGAATTTTAGCTCCCCGCGTGGATTACTCCCGCGTGAACTGCTCCCCGTGTGAGTTGCTCCCCTCGTGATTAGCTCCCATCGTTATTTACTCTCCTCGTTATTTACTCCCCGCCCCATTTGCTCTCCCCTCCGCATTCTTCTGACCTGGATTCTTCAATTATTATTACTGAAGAAAATTTAATTAAAGTCGAAAAATGGAAGGTAGGGGAAGGACAGGAAGACGACATTGGTCACGAAATTCATAAATACTTATGTACAGTTAGCACTTTTGTTAGAAGAAGCCCGCTCGCTTGGCCACTCCTCAAATTGCTATAAATTATAGTCTTCCTTGTTAAGATAATATGAAAATATGGTGTCCATATTCTCCATATCATAAATTTCGTGACCAATTTCATCGTCCTTTCCTTCACCAACCTTCCATTTTTCGACTTTAATTAAATTTTCTTCAGTAATAATAATTGAAGAATCCAGGTCAGAAGAATGCGGAGGGGAGAGCAAATGGGGCGGGGAGTAAATAACGAGGAGAGCAAGATGGGAGCTAACCACGAGGGGAGCAACTCACGCGGGGAGCAGTTCACGCGGGAGCAATCCACGCGGGGAGCTAAAATTCCCGGGGAGCAAAAGGTCTGGGGAGCAATACTCATGTAATCATAAAAGGAAATGATAGCCTACCGTAGAATTAGTTATGTATTACTAGAAATGAATTACAAGTAAAACTCAACTCGACTCGGACCCAAGTAGGAGCCTCTTTCAACTCATTAAACCGGATTCATTCTGGTGGCAATTTTTGTTGATCATTTTTCCAAATCTTTTTGAATCTTTGAGGTAGTTCATGAACCGTTTAACCAGTAGTGTAAAGGTGATTTCATTATGATTTACATTTTTGACAAATGTACACATATAGTAGCTTCATCAACAATCATAATGTTTATCTGCTTTCTCACTTACTCATTTGAACAGATTTATTTGAACAGAAAATCATCCTGGTAAATAGTTTCTATTGAAATGTTGGCGATATTGATAAAGAAATAATGGCATGGTGTTTTAGTTAGCTGCAAAATACACAAAATGTAGTTGAATCTTCACAAAATGACCACAGTTGCTTAAATAAACTTAAACCAACATATTGTAATACCATTATAGTTTAATTAAATTATTCCTGCAGATATTACTATACACTAAGGATTTCATAATCTGCCTCAAGAAACCATTAGTGCACTATATTTGTTACTGGTCAGGATAACTGGGCTTAAATGTAAGTGAAATAAAATTGAGGGGGTGTATAACTTTTAGTGTTCAAAGTCAAATAAGAGTTTACTTTACAATGTCTTATTAAGGCTGAGTCTACCTATTTGCATAATTTAGAATACGCTCTCTAGGGTTAGACTCAGCCTTAAGTAGCGTATTACTGCAACTGTATATTATTATGACTCAAATTGCGAACATAAACATATACTGAATTTATTGAACATTTAAGATATGCATTATCTGGTGGCCCGGGGAAGCTTGATTTTTGGTTTCCTACTGGGGTTTGGCCAATGTCCAACTTTGCATGTGTGTAGGAGTGTTAAATCAACAGGTGATTAATTTGATTAACGCAAAGATTTCCTTTGTTTGCACAAATGGCTGCTCACAAATTAACCCAGTTTTACCCTGTAGCACAATAATAATTATTGCTTTTGGGGGGTAAGTAGGTTTCGAGCTCTGAATAAGAGTAAGTACAATGTCTACTTCCAAATCCAAATTACCTAAAAGCCTAAAGCCTTTCCAAAGTCATGTCATGTAATTTATGTTATTGATTGAGCTTAGAAAATTTCCCGATAATTCATTGACAGTTATCATTTATGGTAATTATTTATAAAACATTGAATCATTTCGGAAGTGTAATAACTAGAAGTGTATAAGTGGAAAACAAACTGAAACTGCACCGCAAGCTGAGTGCTCAATAACTGTTGAACACATAAGTGATTTAAGTTCAACGATTCGAAATATTAGGACAATTTAGTAGCAAAGGGAATTAATGTTTGTGCAGTTTTCCCCTAGATACTTATCTTAGATGTAGAAATGATAATTACCTACTTACTTACCTACTGCAATAATATTATTATTACATTAATGTAACATATCTTTATAGCTGAATTAACTGGCGAAAGGCTTTGGTATTTCTTTATTCTAAGAAAATATGTATATTGTTATTGCGTAGTATCACACATTTTATCGAAGCTATGCAAGTAACATCCAATGAAAACTAGAGTAATATTTAACTTTTTGTTTCAACAAACGCTGATTGATAGAAATAGAAACGAAACATCTATTACACGATAAATGAAATGACATCAAGAATTCATTGCAGGGTAACGCATACAAGAAATATTGTGGTGTATAAAAGTATTGCACGGTCCAATTATCGTACAACATATAAATAAGTTACAGTGTTACAGGTTGTGTCATGTCAAATCAGGAATTGTGCAAAATGCCCAAAATGCCTACGAATTTTGTAAAAATTCAGTTTTTGCGCAAACTTGAGATATTTTTTAAATTTTGTGGGGTACCGTTCGGTACGGAATTACAAAAGGCAAATTGACAAATAATTTTTTTAAAGTTATCGCTCAAAAAGTGAATTAAATACATGTTTTCTAGGGGTTTACAAAAACTCTAGTTTGCCAATGTAAAAGTGCTGACCTAATACATTTTTAAGCAATTAATTTAATTGATAAAACAATGTTATACAGCAAAATACAAGTCAGAATACGAAATATTAAATATGCGTCTACAAATGCAGGAGATTTTTCCAGATTTTACAGAACACAAAGACTTCCTACTGCTTTAATTTCTCGATAAATTAGTTACTCTTCTCATATTTACTTCCTAACATGTAAAATTGCACAAAATTACCTTACAATTCACCGGGAAGCTTTACATCTATGGTAAGGAATAAAAACTCCACTTTCATGGTATAATCCATTTCAGTTCGAATTTTTATTTCAGGAACTTTTTTATTGATTTTTTATTTTACCAAACCAAAGGTAATATTATAGTGTCAGCGCATACGAGAATATTACGAAATTGGAAAACGTTATATTAAGGAAACTTATATTGTTATATACAGACTAATAGATAGACTAATAGGCTATTTTTATCTGTTAAGGTGCATACTGTACTTTGGCCGCTTAAAGTATTGATACATTAGAATTACTAGAAGATTTGGCGGTGTATCAAGGTGTACAACTGTGGAACACTTTAGCATGTAATATTTTTGTTTATATTGCAAATGCAAATAAATTCTATAGGTAGCTATTAGTCATACTTTTTGATTGCATTTCATGTATCTCATTTTTGGAAAAAGAGCATTGTGTAAACAGCTCATGTGAAAACCGTAAATGCAAGCGATAAATTATATCTTAGATCTACATTTCCTAATAGTTACCAAGAAAAATTTCATGCAACAAAATAGCTCTTATTTTATTTTATGTATTGAATTAATTCATTGTACTGTGAGTCGAGGATGCAGAACCATTCTACCTAAGTCACCTCACTTCAGTCACTTCTGGAAACTTATTTTTGCAGTATTTCTATTGTATGAATTGCTTTCAATTTATGGTTGGCTAGATGCTGAACATCTATTTATCAGGAACTATATGTAACAATAACAATGTACAGCATTACACTGTTACATATCTTTAAATTAATAAATTGTATTAAATGCACTAAATGAAACGATTAAGTGAAACATGTTGCCCTAGATAGGTAATTATAGGTTGTACACGAAAAAAGTGAAACCCATGTTAGGTTAGATATTAATATATTAAGCTTAAATAGATAGACCATGTTATAAATGTATGTAGGTACAAAAGGAAGAAGGATTTCTGATTAGTTGCCAAAATGCAAAATTTCCAAAGGTTTAACCGCGGATTAAGAAATGATAAAATGCTCCATTAAAGACTTGAAGTTGAATTGTTCAAAGAGCTCCGAATGTATTTTTAATTTCTGATTTTATTTTCGATCAGGCTCCTATACATTAAATACATTATTATATTATTTAATTGCACAAGATTATTAAGGTGCACGCAATTGCATTTATAGTATTTAGTTTAAAGATAATCCTAGAGCTATATTCATATTAATTTGTTTATATTTCATTAGTACATAGAGTACATAGTAGGTAGAGATAGGCAGTGCACACTTCTCACAGCCTTCAGAGAAACAGTTATTCTTGACATAATGGATATTAAGTAAATTATACGATAATTATACATACAGAAAAGGGTAAATTAACATTATTAATTAGCAATGAAAATTTATACAACATACATACAAGAGCATACCATAACCATTAATATAAACCGTAGGATAGCTATTTGTAATTAAATATTATACAAGTTTTTTGTCTTTCTTGCCGAAATGTTTGTGTAAATGAGCAGATATCATCAATTAATATGCAACACAAATCATGATATTACAGTCCGTTTAACGGATCTTTATACAATTGTTAACATTTTGACGACCCGGAAGCTCATTGGTTTTATATGTGCTTGCGGATGGTCCAAGTGTGACCAAGTGTGTAAAGATCCGTTGAACTGACTATACATAGTAAAACTAAATCAGTATATCTTATATTCATTCAATCATTGTAATCAAAAACAGTTTATAATTATTGTTAATTAAACGGTTTAGTTAGGTATGCAAAAATTATACATTCAATTTCAATAGTAATTTTTCGACGATTGATCTGATGTTTGTTTTTGTTTGTATTTGTATCACTTTCACTTTCAAGTGAAAAATGTATTTTATTTCGGTGTATGTAATTTGAGTACGCATCTTGCGTAACAAGCCGAACGTTTGTATTTCCATCGGTAAAGAATACATACATAGTTGTAATTGTAACTTGTATAGGTAAATACTTAACACTTACTCTAGAACGAGAAAGGTCGCAGAATTAAATCGTTTTAAGGCTATAAGGCTAAAGCCACCTTACATGATTGCTTTTCATTCAAAATCTAATTATTCTTCGTTTCCATTTGTTTAGCACGCATATTTTATTGCTTATTACATAAACGATTAAATCCAAATCATTATTTATGTAGTTTAATAGTTAAGTATGTCGATACAGTAGTAACAGGTGATAAATTATTATTTATAAGATAATATAGCTACTTAGCTGCCCACACACAGTTAATATGTATTTTTAATACGGTTAGTGGTATCGTATCGTATAGGACTTATCTTAATAGGGTTTCCTTTATTGTTACTTAACAGTAATAGTAATAAGTGTAGTGTGGGACAAATATAATTAACAAACACCCAACATCAACAACAACAATCCAACCCAGTTACATTTACTACAATTACATTACAACGGTCACCAGTTGCTCTGTATTTTACTGTAGTAAGGAACTTTCACTCGAAAAAGGTTCTTTTAAGGAAGTCACTGAGACTGATCCTTTGTAAAAGTCTTGAGAGACTAGACAGACTCAAGCCATTTGGAATTATTTCCATTTTCAATATAGCAGTTAAGATACTAGTTCTTACATTTACTTATTTACATAGATAATTTACTTGAATAACTAGGTGTATGGCATAAGGTTGCAATTTACTGACTTACATACAGTTAGAAGGTAACTACACTAAAGAACACCACACCGCTATTAATCATAAATTTATTCTACCTACATTTAACCTGCTTGCACCCTAAACATCTATTTAGTATATCTACAATACAATGACTGAATGCTAATAGTTTCGTACATTTTTTGGCTGGAAAGCTGCAAGAGAGTGCATCATTTCAGCACTGGAACTCCACGTTTAGTTGCATAACTCACATAATACTCAAATCAGAGAATTTCTCCAAAAACTCTTTATTGTATTCACCTGTTCTGTTTTTCTAACTTTTTCAATAATTATTGTTCAATAGTCACGCAAAATCTTTTGTGCATCACATGGTGCACTGTATACTACAGAAAACAATTTTTCAGCTATATACCTAAGCACTACAAGTATAGAATCACTGCTACAACTACACTATGTATGTTTTATGGGAGAAATCCGGTAACATTCTTTCAAATTGAAAATTGGTTGCATACAGCCTGTATTGTTTATACGATACATTTTCCTTAATCTAAAAGTTTTATCATCTAATAGAGTTCAAGTTACATGATAGATAGATGCAATCGTAAACAATCTAGAATTACGCTATAGGGGTTGCTAAAATTAAAAAGGTTTGATATACATAGAAAAGATATGAATGGATGAATATATTGTTATACTTATTTTACATAATATTACACATACTATACACAATCTGGCATTCTTCGCTGGTTGATTTGACATTTCCTGTCCTCCTCCTCATTGAAACATTAGCCTAGACGTACAATGAGACAGAATGAGTGAATTATTTCTAATTCTACAAGTACAGATATCTATAAGCTAGAAAATTGTCATAAATATTAATATCTTCCTAAAGCTACATAAGTTATGTTAATATTTATGTTCCGACCACAGAACAAGATTATTGGTATTTTATTGTAAATACAATGAAGTAGTACAAGTCCCAATGGTTAGTAATTAGTTTTTAATTACTGTAGTGGTAATAGTACCAGTATCATCTAAAGAGCTACAATAACAGTAGAATTAGCTACGAAAGTGTATTAATTAGTAACCTTTCTTATTAAGTTGCAACGGGCCTGGCCTGCCTATTAGTAAAGGTTGCTTATTGTAAAAGATAAGTGTCTACAGTCTTTAGTCTTATGTGCTTGACATAAACCGTCTAGTACAAGTGTATCATATCCTATATAAATTTAGTACCATACCAGCAATAGTACATAGAATCTCACCACAGAAATCAATTATATCAATTACAATTAGAATTATAAACATATAATATTGGTCTAAGCATTTATACTATTGTAAGTACTTAATTAGCAGCTCCCATTTGGAAAACTAGAATTGTTATTACTTAACAACATATTTTCTCCATTTACGTAGCATAACTATTCTACTGTTTTAGTGTATATATTTTTGTATTTTAAGTAATTTTCTATAAGCGTATATAATGCAGTGAAGACGAAGACTCACACTGTTCGACCACATAAATTTTATGAACCACAAATTATCATGTCCTATTTTCGTATTGTTTCGTTAATAATACACAATGTTATAAGTCCAATTGTATTGTATAGAGGTATGATAAGGTACTAATAATAAATCTGTAATGTAATATTATATTGCATAATATAGTATTTAAAATTTAATACATTTTAACAAATGTATGTATGTATTCATTGTCAAAGTGCTTGCATTGCATAGATTTATAGATGGATTCGTTTCACTTTTCGCTATATCATATACTTTTTATCAAGGTTAAATGAATTCATTCTCAATACTTTCATTTTTGTATAGATTTTACATTTGTATCATTTGTAATTATGTGTAAGAATACTAATGTGTGAATGTGAACTTGCCAGACCACGCAAATTTCGGTTAATTTAAATCTTCATCCTGATAGTGGATATACTTTTAATTTACTTAGTAATTTGTATATACAGTATGTACGGTAGAATATAACAGCGGATTTTCCTACCTGAGAAATATATTGCAGATTGAGAATACATTTACATTGGTACTGAAAATGGTAGCAGGGTATTTCTTATTGTGTTTTTGATGTGAGGAAATTAGTAGATACTGTTTTGACATCAACCATAGAAGAGATAGGAAAATTCAATACATGCTTACAGGTAATTTACATTTGGAATACATACTTGGTGGACTTCGGTGGATATACATACATCAATATAGAATGCATTATTTATCTTACACATTCGTTTTCTCTTCATCAATTTTTCCAGCTTTATATTATATTTCTTCGGGTAGGTAGTAAATATTGATGACATCATAAAACCTATGTGAACATTTTAGGATATAGGTATAGGTTATGCTGTACAATTAAGATTTTTGATTGTGATAACACTTTCAATGCTTCAATATGGAGGATGATTCCGGGGTAGTAAAATAAAGTGGTCATGGAAGTGCTTAACATAATAATATGGATATATCTTTGATTTCAGGGTTTTAATTAGGTAGTACATAGTATAATACGGTCTAATAGGTTTGGTATGGTGTTTTAAGGGACGGTTAGCATATACATTGTAGCAATTCATGATAAACACAATTTTTAATGAAAGAATACCAAATCGTATAGTGTTTCGATAAACATTAAGTGTGTAACTTATATACTTAAGTATTTACTTATAGTGTAGTTAATTACGAATTTTGAGCCATGATCTGAAATCGAAACTTCAATCATTATCGTCGTTTTTAGTAAGATATTTAGTTGGTTAAGGGATATAGGGAACAAGGGTAAGGGAGGGCAGGGACAGAATTATTTTGATCTCGTCAGGATTCAAGACCGAAATTTCGCTATTTAAAGAGATATACAATAGTAGTGATGAAGAGTACAGAATACAGTAATTTATCTGTAATCTTGATTCTTAATTCAGTATAATATAATTTTATAATTTATAATACATATGATTTATTTATGATTATGAATATAGATAGGAAATGGTTATATTGTATTTTGATTATTTTTTCTTTGAAGGAATTAAGGTAATTTGGGGAGGGTAGATTGTTTTTGGCTTGAAAAAAGTCCAATTTACAGTTTGATTCATTTGTAAAGTTTGCGGTGTTTTTGGGAAAACTCTCATTCATTCAATCAACAACTGACATAATTAGGATTCACATTTTATTGAATGACGCAGCAAATGGCACATGGAATCGGTTCACCCGCACTGTGAAATTTACTGCGAATGATTTTGGCTTGAGGAGTGTTATGATTGAACACATGATCCACAGATGGGGGTGACTCGTAAGGAGGCAATGGCTCCGAGTCTACATCCCATGTGTCCGGAAGTGGAGTTTTTGTTGAACTACTGGAGGAAACCAACTCAGCAGCCAAAGACATTGGATTTACGTACATATGAGTAGAAGATGTGGAGACTGTAGTTTGGGCAAGGAAGTCATCGTAGGTGGAAGATGCAAATGCATCTTCTATATCTTCTAATTCCTCATCATCATCCTCTGTTGACAATGACGAGAGTTTTCTGGTTGCGGTGGAACAGGGAACAGTAGTTACACAGTTAGAAAATGATTTTCTCTTAGAGTTACTATCAGTAGTATATAATACAGAGGAGGAATCACTGTTTGAAGAAAGCGGGGTGATGAAATTGTCAGAGTTGACGTCCACACGAGGACATTTGTCAGTATTACAAGATTTAAAACTATTTTTTCTTCGATTTAATTTTCTCGGATCAAAAGTACCAATTTCCTCTTCTTCGTTCTCATCACAATAGCCTTTTAAAATCACTTGTTCATTAGGTTGACTGTGTTGTGTGGCCACAGTTTTTGATTGTCGTTGTCCCGTGAGAGTTGTCGTCGGTGCAAAGGTGTTTGCAATAACAAATTTTGCTTTATTTTGTCGTCCTGTCGAATTATTAGCAGTGTGTGAGAATTTCCTTTGTTTCTCTTCATTATTAAAAGTAAATATATCATTTTCCATATTGGAATCTTCTGTGTTGCTAGCATCATCGATCCCGTGATCGTGCTCCTTGTCAAAAACAACACCGAATTGATAGTACTTGGCGAATTTCTGAGGGTCACAGCTCTCCGCGTGATTTCTTTCATCGATTGATGACGCTGGAGTGGGAAGTGCTGATGAAACTGGAGGAGAAGTTGGAGTTCTCTCACTGCAATTTTCAGGGCTTATTGAATCTGAATTTTCAGCCTCTTCCTCTGTCTTGCCAGAAGACAAAGTCAATGTAAGTTTATTATTTAGAGACAAGTCTCTTTCCTCTGATTTTCTCGAATTTCTTGACACCTTTTTAAGATCTTTGTTTTCATTTGTCTCGCAGCTCTCAGGAGAACTTAGTTCTAATCCAGAGTCCTCATCTTTACTACCAGACGAAGATACATAGGCTTTTTCTGATTTATTTAAAATTGTAGATTTATCATTTGTGTTATCATTGTTACTTTGTGTGGAAGCCATTGCATTAGAAGTGGAAGCGGTAAAGAAGTTTTCAGCAGAGCCTTCGCTCTTCGGAGGAGGAGTGACAGTTGACAAAGAAATATTATTAGAGATGACAGAAGAAGAAAATTTGTGGGCAACCCTTGAGCAAACACCATCCTGACAAACACCCTTGTTAACAGCATTAATATTTTTACTAATAACTGGGCGATGTTCCCTTTTTCCTTTAAACTCTGATCGGCGATTCAACAGACGATTCTTCTTGGAAAGGGATCCAGATTTATTGGATGGTGCAACCCAAGGGTTGCCATGCACGTTTTTTTGGTTCAGTTCATTGATTCTTTGGGATTGTGCCTCTGCACTTTCATCATCATTTTCTTCATCACTGTCTTCAATATCCCCTTCGATTTCTTCTTCAATGTCATCATCGACCTCTTCGGAAGATATCGAGTTAGATGGGATCACAGGTGTGAGGACATCATCACCTTGAGTTTTGAGCCATTCAGAAACTGCTAGAGTAATACTCTTTGGTCGCTCTACCGTTTCTGGTTGAGGAGGATCATCCCGAACATCCTTTTCAGCGCATTTGGCATCAACCTCCGTTTTCGCGTTTTCAACTTCCACAGTCTCTTCTTCTACAGGTCTCGACAGTTCCTCACAATTATCAACTTCCACCAGAGGAATAGGAGACCCGGTCATTGTATTATCCAAAACGGTTTCCACTTCCTCTGATACATCTCCAACTACACTCTCCTCCTTTTCTTCACAGACAAAAATATCCACTTCAGAAACTGATACTGGAAAAGGTGTCGATTGGGAAGACTCAATGTTGGCCGATACTATTTCATCTTCTACCGCTACATCCTCATTTTGAACTTCAATGGAAGAATTTTCTTCTTGAGCTGTTAGTTTAAGAGGCGATGGAGGAGAGTACGTATTAGGAGTGGTCGAACATGTGACTGGGAGTTGATGCTCAACGGACGGATACGTTGTTTCACAGTAAACTTCAGGTTCATTAGTATGCTCAGGTGGTAAATCCTCCTCCACTTCGTCAATTGATGTTGTTCTGTTCATCAAATCCGACTCAGACACAGAAAGCGTTTCGCCCGCAGCGATTTCGGATCCTGCAACACTTTGATTAGTGTTGAGTGAGTCTGGGGAGCTCGGCTCATTATTCCCATCAGGACTTCTCTGTAAATTCAAGAGCTGTAATTCTGCGAAATTCGAAAGGGAACCTCCAGGAGGACACTGAACAGTTAAATCAACGGGTTTCTTCGAACTACTCTTCCCTCCCGATGTCGAAGCAGAAGTCACAGCTCTCTCTTCTTCAGAAACAACATTAGCTGTCGAAACAGACTCATCCGTTGTCGGGGATGTCGGTGATGCCTCCTCAACTCTATTACCGCTATCAGTACTATCACTGCCCTCCTCTTGATTTTGATTATTAGAATTATCCGAATTGGAAGTTGTTTGATTTGCTTCCTGAGCATCCATTTGCACGGTTTCCTCACACAATGTATCTGCACTATCAATTTTCCTTTCCTCACAAGTATCAGAATCTTCTTTCGGAGGTGAGGTTTCCTTGTCTAATAAATCCTTAGCTTTAGCAATGTCTTCTTGTGACTTTGATTTGACTAGCTCAGAGGATGAGGCTGAATTTGGCTCAGAGTAAGAGGAATAAGAGTCATCTGAGATGTTGTCTTTTGTAAGTGTATTTTCTGTCACTTGAGGTTCGGGCTCCAGGTGATTGTCTTGGGGGATAAGTAATGTCGGGTTTGGAACACAAACTTGTGCTATTCCAATGCTTGGCGATCCGTAGTAGTAAGTATAGCCGTAGTTTAAATCAGCGTTCAATTCTTGATCTTCGTCGTATTCACAGTCGTCTGGGTTCGAGCATGTTTCATCTGAACATTCATCTGTCAACTAAAAATACAGGTAATCCATTAGTTAGTTTTTAAATCCTTTTCAGCACTCTCTCAGCATACATACTTAATAAACTAATCCTACTATCTAAATCTACTAAATCTTTCAAACCAGTTTTACATTAGTAGCATTATTAATCATTAATACATCTTCAAAATTCAAAACCAAAGTACACAAACAGATTTATAAGACAATTTCACACCCAGACAAAAAACTACTAAATCCATTACGGTTAGCAATGGAACATTATTAGCAGCACTAAGTAGCATCTAGTGCTTTATTAGCCCCTGTAATATAAATAGCATACCTTAAACATATACTACTCACTAAACAAAACGTTGAAAAGCTTATATTTATCTACTTAAACATTGAATTGTCAAAACCACGGAATTATCTGTATGTAATTACTTTCCCATTACGATATCCCTTAAATTCAGTCCCAGTAGTAGAAACTACAAGTCAACTAAATATGGTCTGTCTACTTATTTAATAACCACATTACTATTATTACAGATAGAGACAAGACTGGAGCACAAGTGTCCATAATATACATTACGTGGACTGATATAGGTAGTAACGATAATTGTGAAGGTATAAAATGACAAAGACGGATGGGCAAGGTAAAAGACTGAAGACAAGACGAGATACGAGACAATGGTGATGTGTAAGTAGTAAGTAGGTAAGTAAAGTGAATTTGCGGCGATACTTATAGCGTTTGATTTTAGTATTGATGAATGTTTAATGCGGTCTAATGGAAGCAGAGCCCAGGTACAATAGATTAGTGGAACGAGTAAAGTACACCAAGTAAATCGGTCGTAAACTTTCTGGTATGAATTCTAAGGAGTTGGCATAAATATTTTGTTGGTTCGAATTCGACTACTCCGGAGAGTGTATAGTAAAAGCTTATCTCCACAATTCTGCACAATCTGCTTACAGAACAGACACGCTCGCTTGACTCAAACTCGACTATAGTAACATCACAAACAGAAAACAGAGCAGAGAGACAGAAAGGAAACGAAGCCATCACATTGAATATTGAATGAGTGATTTGTCTGAAGAGGAGAGAAATGGAATGAACTGGACATAACGTGGCTTGGTTGCATGTCCATTCAACAAGGAATGATTGATAAGGAGGAAGAAGAGCATTATGGTTCTGGTTCCTTCACTCGGATTTAATGAAATATTCAGAATCTTATTTAACAATGCAGGTAAAAGCATTAAAATTCTTTAGATTATTAGTATGACTCGTATTATTGATAGTTGTAAGTGAAACCAAATTATTATTACTCAATCAAAGTAGGTACAGTAGTAGTACAATTATTCGGACAAAAGAAATTCAAAATTTAAGTCAACAAGTTAGTGAAGTAGGCGGATAGAAATGATTAGCAGAGAGCAAATATTTTTGTGAGAGGAAAAGAGGGAACTGACCTGTCCGTCTTTCTTTCTCCGTCTCTTTTTACGTTTTTTTCGACTACTTGGGGAGATTTCAAGACTTGAATTTGAGGCGTCTGCAGCAGAAGCAGCAGGTGCAATCGGAACCACAACACCTATACAGTAATTACATTACAAAGTACAGTACATTCATTGGTACAATGCTCACTTTTTATGTAGTGCTACAGATTATTCAAAAAGATCAAAGCATTGACCAAAAACTAACTAAGCCCCTCCATCATCATAGCTTACACTAAAAACCAAACCACCTCAACTCAATACTACCAATGTCAATGTCGCTAATTCAAATTAGACCAATTCAACTACCTCAATAGCATTTACCCCTTTCCCGATTCATTTTACTAATCGTTCTTGTATTCGTGACCACCACAAACATGCAATGTAATCCAATTTCATACTTTACCACTTTATTCTACATTTTAGCTTAACTTTAAAGTGAACATAACATCCTGTACTGTACTTCCCTTTTTCTTTTGCCAAAAATTGAATTGCATGTAAAAATGTGATATAAATATTACCTTCTATTGTTCAATTTTCTGGTAGCTACACGAGAATCATGATTTTTGCATGCACAGTGACGAAAATAAGTTGACAAATGTACTATTTTTCTAAATTCTTTATTCAGACTAGAGCAGATGTATTAATGAATATTAAGTTAAGCTTTAGGCATAGAAAAATGCAAATAAGTAAGTGCGAAAGAGAAGGACATTAGCAAACGTGAAAATGTGTTCCAGATGCATTTTATGTAAAGTTTGTACTCTAAGGTGCACTTGCTATAGACGAATAGATATTTTAATTTTTACATTAAATTTAAATTAGAATAAATCTAGTTCTAAACTTTTATTGTCATGTGTAATGGGAGAGAGAGAGAGGAATAAATGTGGCATAGCGTGTGCGAACGTAAACGTAAGAATAAAATTATTATTATAGATTATGGTACGTAATAGCATTAAGAGAAACGTAAAGTATATTTTAAAATCAGTTCTGGTTAAATTATTCTGCTCTATTCTGTCAGATTCCAGTTCTTCTCCAATACTAATTATAATAATAATCATTCATGTCGTAAAGGAAGCAAGAGTACATTGAGGAGAGCCAAGTTTCAGTGAGAAAACAATGGAAGAGTGTCTATAGCTAACAGTTCTTTGCTTATTCACTTAAGTCCATTCTCACTCGACGAAGCATTCAATTTCAATGTTCTCCTGTCATGACATGAACATGCATTATGTAAAATAATTATAAATTTCAATGAGCTCGTCCAGACTACAGAGGAGCGCTTCTTGTGACTTGTCGCTGGCTAACTCATCTGCATTTCAATAGAATCTACAACACCTCAAATGCAAACTCGAAATTAGTGTTTGAAATGTGTATTACTCTGTAAGTGTCCTCATAAATACTATGCTATGCACTATATTCCTCTATTTACATATCCAAACCAAAATCTGCTCTACTACTATTATTCCCTTCTTAATTAGATTCTTACTTATTAGTACTGTACTAACAATAATAACCAAGTGTGAAAACTGTACCATCGTGCTATTCAATAGTCAAATCTTGTGTAACTTTCAGAGTGCACCTGTAATGGTATCGACTACAAACTAACGAGTGTACTGTCTTGTAAGACTTAATGTAATGCACAACAGTCAAAATTGACACAGAGAATGTAATTAACACAGAGTTTTCGTTTAGTACCACAGAAAAGCTTCTACAATATTTTTTACGATCGAAGCATATATAGTATAAAGTATAATTAAACCTTGCATAGAGATTACTGTGCTAAGTAGCGTAGTATTGAAAATTTTGTTAGTAGTTAGGATTAAAAGTAGACTAGACAAAGCATTCTAGACAGAAACTAACATTATAATAAAGAATTATGTATTTTTAATAACAGAACAGTAACAGTATGGATTTGTTTATTATTATGTAGGTAATAATAATATATTTCTTATGTCTACTAGGAAGAAGCTCTAGATATACAGTAATGTTCACTAACACGTAATTAGAAGAAGCCTTCGAGACACACGTTTGTCTGGTTTGGTTACGTAGTAGTCTAGTTTATGTCACCGAAATCCTGTACATACTAATAAGTATCGTATTAAGGAGTGTAACAATGTTAGTATCAAATAGCTTTGTAAATTGTATTTTAGTAGTTGAATTGAATGTGTAATTTAGTAGAACTACTATTATATTCTGTTGTAGTAAGCGTGAAATGTGATGTCAAGGCATACGACTTGCTTATCACCTTAAATTTGAGACGCAAGACTTTGTCTACTTGCTAAGTACCAGACTTGTTTACAGAATATCATTATGTAGATACTTTACACACGTTTACACGTACTCCAATTTGTGTGTATATTAATAAGTGAGCATATGAATAGAACAAGAACGAGACAGGAAATTAATTCTGACTCTACTCTTCGCACGTATATTATTTCACAATGAAAACAGAGAATGCAATAACGTAGGTTGTTGTACACTGTATAAATGGTAAATGCCTTCCAGAAAGAATTCACCCAACACATTACAGAACAGATCACAGAGCATAGCAAATATTTAAATTAATCTCCGCTATACTATTCCTATATCCCAGTCTGTTAGCACCGAGCTAAGAAAAGCCTTCGATTATTTTCCCTTCATATCTGTCTGTCTGGTTTCTGTAATACTCGTAGTAACTACCTAAAGTAAGCACAGTAAGTAGGTATCCACTTATTTCTGACATCAGAGGATTTGCGCCGTAGCTATTTACTAATTTACTCCCAAGCGACCATCTTCCTTGTAAACTTTCCGTGCAAAATACATGAACGCACTTACAATTAGTACTCAAATACATTTAGTATAATTATTACACAAAATATACATCATTTCGGCATTGTAAGTAGGTACCCGTATGTGCGCACTAGTTTTTTAACTTTCTAGGTTAATTTTCACAAAGCCACAATGTAAGGGATTGAGAGGTGGTCTTCCAAATAGACAAAATTACAACTTTATAATACACTTTTATATACCTATTAATACATATTTCTGCAATTATATAAAGAAATATGCTATTACTACTGAATATAACCAGATTGAAGGGAAATTCTCCTTTGGCACTTGAACAAAAGTCACTACGCTACTAATTTCAAAGTTAATTACCTACCTCTGTAGATTGAACACGATCAGTAGTTAAAAAAATACACTGATTTTTACACCACAGTGGTTTTAGGGAATAGCTTTCTTATTATTCACACTTTCCAGACATTTACTCCTAAAGAGCACTGATGCAAATTGCAGTACTTTGTAAATTGCAAAACAAAATTTGCAATTGAATTGAATTGGAGCAACAGAGGAAGAGGAACTAGTTGTTTTTATCTGCTGTGCTTCAAGCTCTATGCCTTTTCCGTTTCGGATAAGGTGATAAGTATAATAGAGTAAATCAGTAAATGAAGTCATTCGCCTCGGTTTGCTTTCTATGTACTTTGCCTGTGTCGTGTCCTGCCCGAACGTATACATGGATTTGGCTTCGTGTCGGTTCTGTGCAGTGCAGTTTCCCTTAGACTCATCTCTCCCAACAAGGATAGCGAAAACAATTTTCCCTTTCCCACATTTTTCTTAAATGCGTTGGCAAATCTCAACCGTGTTTTCATTTCACACTATTCTTCCTGTTTCTACACCACTTTTTTCCTTGACTTACGGGAAAAAATTGTGATTTTTACCGTTTCATCTTTGTTTATGCTCCGCATAAGTCTGTCAACGCATATGAGTCATTCGGATAGAATTTTTTTCAAACGATTTTTTTTCAAATGATAACCCACTATAGGCAATCTCAACAGACACTGCTCAGCAAACAAAGCTTAATGAAAACACTTAACAGTTTCATTAAACACCTACAGAGTTTCTAATGTCTTCTTCTCTCCGCATCCTTACAACACAAAGTACTTTAACTCCCCAGTAATTTATGCAGTAAGTAGAAGGGATTATAAGTATTTCCTATCGTCCAGAAACTTATTAGTCTATAGATAAGCTCTAATTTACCTCCGCAGAGTCTAGCCCCCAGTTTTCCCAATAGAAATAGTATAGAAGTTTTATGGAAACACATTCCTGAATAGAAGTTGCTCCATTCTGTACTCCTACTCGAACTTCGTAATTATTTCATGTCACAAAAGTTTATCGTCATGTTTCCAAGAATTATCTGTACAATTTAATCCACCTATGTATGCAACATACGTTTGGTTAATTTGCTAGGGAAGTTCAAAAATACTTCATTCACATTTCTTTCATTCATAAAGTTCAGCATGTGGATAGTATTCTATTATTTTTGTAAGCAATGGCATAGCTAATACAGAATTATACATCTATTGGGTGATTATGTATAGATATACGTATAATACAAAAATAAACTAAGGGAAAAACGTAAGTATGTCATTTTCTATAGCACGGTCTAAAAGTTTCTGTAAGAAGCTCAAGTTTGCACATTGATATGTCCAGAGGGAAGGTTTTGTGAAATAGAAATGGAAAAATATGACTGTATTACAGAAAGAGTTCTCCATTTGTATTCACTAAAAATTTTGTGTTGGTAATAAATAGAAGTAGGAGTGAAAAGAAGAAGGAGCTCGCACATTCATACGAAACGAATTAATGTTTATATTTGCATGCTTCCAACGGAGCCTATTTGCGGACAGGAGAGGATTGTGGATAACAAATGCAAATATATAAACGAGGATATTAGGTACTTAGTTATGTGAAGCTGTCATAAGTACACATAACATACGGAGGAGCAAACAGACACACTTATATTAAAATACCTTAACTCAGCAAACGCATCCACATTAAATAACAAACACACATAATATTTACACTCGCAAAGTTTAGCCCAGTGAAAGAGACAGACAGGCAGATTCATCCAACCAAGAAAGACAAGACAGATTCAGATGGATCGAGATAGATATGTCTATCTATCTCCTGGATAGACTGTGAATTTGGGTTTTGCTTGCACAGAGAGGACTAATGTAGGCCCATACGGTGTTTTGTGTGCAATGGTATGGCGTAAGCATGGCATCAATAAAAATTGCTCAATCTACTTCGTCCGACCCAGTTGAGTTAATACAGCTGCTTTCCTTTCCTTCGCTTTGCTTTGTTATTACTATGAATCCTCGAATCAACTATATTTTCCTCGCTCCACGAGTTAACTCATAAGCTTAGCTAAAGCACTTCAGACTGGAACACCATAAACACACAGACGATTCAGTCCCCGCATATCACACCAGTAACTAACTATACTAACCCTTTGCACATCGCATTTCCTTCAGTCCCACTATTTTATGGCTTTGGGAAATGATTGCAGTACTTATTGTTCTTTCTCCTTGTTTTTTCTCCAAAGCTTGTTTTACACTTGATTCCCGATTCTTCTTTTCAACTATAACAACAGACTTACTATCCTAGAAATCCTTTTACTTACCCCGTAAACAATTTACAATCAAATCACTCTTTTCATGTAGGAGTAAAAAGCATTCAAACAAATACTATCATTCTTTTTCCAAGAATTCTATAAACCCACATCAATTAGCCTCCCAATTGCCATATATATTTTATACTAACGAGGACAAAGATCAAACTGACTGCAGACGCAATAAAATCTAAAAAGAATCGCTAATTCCTTACAATACAAAACTCGAATGCAAAATCATGTAAATGCAATTAAATGTCATGTACACCATTTTATCGCCAAAAGCTTATTCACTACATGTTTATACAGAAAACCTATTTTATAACTATTCCAATACTTTTATTTCATTTGAAAACTTTCTAAATATTGGTGCAATATGGCAGAATAATGTTGCACAAAGATTTGGTGCAATTTTGTAAGCCTTCTGCTGTAATTACAAGAAAACTGTTGGAAATGATGTAGTGGTATTAAATTAGGATTGCGATTAAGCCTACAAAGAGAAGGAAATTAAAAAGTTAAAGTTGAAAAACACAAACAAAGATGAGAGAAGTGGTAAATTGTTATAAACAAGATCTCAAGGGAGGATTTGTGGTGTTCAGACAAGTAGTAAAGATAAAGGAAACGTAAAGCAAACAACTAAAGATGAGACACATTGGTTTTGACTAGAAAGCTGCCTGTTTAAAAGACAAAGCATAAAATAACATGAAAACTGAATTGAATGTAGGAACGGAAGAGAGTGGCATCACGGATGAAAAATGGTAGTGGCTGAGGAAGGAATGAAGATTTAATACAAACAATAAAAGTCGATACTTGCTAAGTACTATAGAAATTGAATGTATACTTTTAATACATTATTCCTTAAATCGTAGGATGGACTGGTATAAGTACTGCAATTATTTATAGGTTATCAGAGAGAACTCTTACGTCAACCCGTCGTAAGTTATAGTAAATAGTTTTCAAGCAGTTTATTTAGAAAAACATGCACCACGACGTGAATAAAGACTGACAGTGCACTATTAGTATGGTATAAGTGTCCATAGAAAATACATACCTATGTAGGAATATAGTAGGTATAGGTGAGCATAACAGAGTTAAATGCATCTTCCTCCTTCTATTTATCATTCTATATACGTAACTTGTATTCTATTGGAATCGGAGGATTTTTTGTTGTCGCAAGTCGATTATCTGACTAGTAGTGTTGGTTTATGTAGTCTAGACTGGGAAAAGAGAGGAATATATGGACTGCCATCGAATGAATGGGCGAATGCAGTAAAAAGTAAAGCGACTCACGCCACGCAACGCAAAGTTCCACTCCATACTGTGCTGATCTAATCTTAATCTTGGGCAAGTGAAACAAAGATAAATGTGCAAAAGAAAATTCACTTTATCATAGATTTTTGACACAACTTATTTGACCCAAGATCCTAGGTAGCTCTACTAGATATTTACGAATTACCAAATACTTTATGTAATAGTCTTCATATCACGTAGCTTTCTGCTTTCACTAACAAATACAAATACTTCCTATTGTTTTATCCCAAATACATCACGTACTTATATTTATCATAGGTGTATAGGTACTGTACTGTATATTTATTATTTACGTAGTCTAGGTCTAAGAAGAAAACTATCAATTTCAAGTTTTCCAATATTTGCAGCAATTTTATGTACGTTGTATTCATCCATACGCCATCGGCTACTCGAAACAGGAGAAATTGGCCATAAATTCTTGTTTGCTTTGGGGAATTTAATTGTAATATGAAAACTGATAAATACTCCACAGGACAGGTCACTATGTATACTAAAATAATGTTCGTGTTTTGTTTTCCCGTAGAATTGGTGAATTGGATTCTACTACAAATATTAACTTTGAGTCGTAATGGTAGCTAAATGGAAAATGGGAGTATTTGTGGTGGTGCCAGTGGCTTGGCTTGTGTTTAGTTTGGTAACTGTAGAGCGGAGCATTTATAGAAAAAAGTACAGCGCATTAACCCGGGTCTAGCTAATGGAATACTTAAGTAAGAACAATACAGTAAAATGTAAGTGCACATAAAATTCTCGTTTTGCGGATTAGTCAAGAAATGATATTAATGCAATTGCATCGATCTCTTTCGAAAGGAGTGAATTGAATTGGACTTGGCTCAGCTGAATATGGACAGAACTCCTGCTGAATTCTAGTTAGATGGGAAGGAAGGATAGAAAATTGGAATCGGCATGCAGTCTATCCCTATGCATGGTAAACTACTTATGTAAGGATTTACTTTTAGCATTCCAGAAATATTTCCAGTAGTATTAGGAATTGCTGCTCGCTATGTGGTTATCCTTGTATTATGTTACATACTGCTTGCAGTCCCTTCTGTATTAATCCATTGTTTCATATAGAACTCTGAAAATGGATATCGATACTAAAGACAGAATGTTGTACAACACAGTACAGTAAAGTACTCCGTGGCGGAAAACGGGTGGAGGTTAGCCAGGGCGAAAGTCGGATTTCGTACTGACATGAAAATGAAACGAGTGGTTGTGTATTGTGCTGTACAATGGTTATAGCCCTGTGTCAGAGTTTAAGTGAACTCTAAGTGTGGATATAAGAATTATTAATGTAAAACAGAAAGGAACTTAGGAAATGCTAAGTAATAATAAAGGATATACATATTATGTAGTACAGAGTACATCTAACTACTTAGAGGGACTATAATTACAATTACGGAAGTATCTGTCTACGTCTGAACTCTACTCTAGGTTCTTAGGAGCCTACAATTTACAGATAATGGAAAGTAATGGGAAGAGTAGTAATCCCACAGTGTCGAATACCCAACTCGTTGACTCGAGTTGGAGATTCGAATGTTAACAATATATACATAGGTATTAGTACTAATGCTAACTATTTGCAAACTGAAGGGAACTGTTCAGTTTTAATGTAATGCAATGCAAAGTACTACTAGATACTTACTGACTTACTATATGTATGAGTATCATACCATATAAGTAAGCATACACTTACATACATACAAATACATACAGAATAGTTGTATAATTATAGATAACTACGGCTGCTCTCTAAAGAACTAATCGCAAGAAGAACGTATAATGTAAAGAAAAAGATACTAAACGGAACAAGTATAGGTAAGTACGTAAGAATGATTGGAAAAGTAATTACCATTGTAGACAGGATGGCCATAGACAAATCCAGCTGGATGAGGATATAAGTGAAAGGGTGGATGTACGGGAGGAGGGCCAGCTGCAAGAGCCAAAGTAGGCGGAGGATGATGAACCGCATGATGAGGCGGCGGATGGTGAACAGGGCCACCGTGGTGATGATGGTGATTATGATGACGCGGATGGTGATGCGGATGCTGATTTTGCAAATTATTTCCAGGCATGTATGGAACTGGCGTCATATACTGATGGTGTCCGTGTTTTGACTGATACTGATGAGAAATCGGTGCTGAAGACACTACAGAGGATATTGGAGCACTCTCAACTCCTGCTCGCACCGGAGCTGTCACAGTCGTTGTCTTTGAGCTGATAGTCGCATTACTCGTTGAACAAGACGATGATGAAGACGAAACTACTCCTGGCGTAGAGGAAACGGAATTTGGGGGTTTTCCATTTCCAGAAGAAGAAGATACGATTCCTGCTGCTACTGGTGGTGTTACTACTGTCGTCGTTGTTGTAGTGGTGCTCGATGCGGGAACCGTCGTCGTCGTCGTCTCAGATTCCTCACTAACTGCTTTCACCTTCTCTTCGCATTTCCCTCCAGATTGCCCTTCGTCATTGTCGCCCTCAGCCTCTTCCCCCTTCACACCCATCGTTAGTGTTGTCGATGTCGATGTGTAGGATGTGGCTGGCGTTGGTGTCGTTGAGATTGTATCACGGTCACGAGTTATAGTAGCAGTTGTATCCACACCCTGAAAATAACCAATTACATTTTCTAATTCACTTTCCCCAATTTCACCACTGCCTCTATTCATAACCTAACTAGACTCGTACTTAAGTATGTATACCCCACATAATTAAATTAACAAAATGAGCCAAGTCAATTATAGAAAATGGATCATCTCACTTATATACAGTAGGCGCATACTTGTAATAACGCATTTAATTAATGCTTTTCTTTCATTAACCCTTTGTTTACATTACTATATCTTACTAATTGAAATCCAACTATATAGTATGCATGCAAATATTTGATCTTAAACCTACTTCTAGTATTATTTTCAGTATTCTCCCTACAGCTATCTATAGATAATTACCCTAATTGAAATTAGCCGGCACTTACTAAAATAGCACCATGCAAATAGAAAATACAATTTCGGGAAATGTTTTGCTAACCTGTAATCCGAGAGAATAGGAAGGATCTTCGATAGGTATTGGAGGAGGAGCTGCGACCACCGGATACATAGGTGTAGGAACTCCATTCCAATCTACGGTTGGATACGGAAGATGATAGTAGACGGGAGTCGGGTAGCCTGCTACCATCACTGGACTCACCGGGTAGGCATCAAAATATTCTCCGTTGCTTGAACAGTGACCTAAATACCAATTAATATTTTAATATCACGTAAACATATACATCAGGAAACCACATTTATTGGGTACGTTTTATTTTTAATGTACTTGCCAGCAACCAATCTAAATATCTTATCTAATTTATTCATTACCAGGATATTTAAAATGTTTATTGGCATCGATTGTAAATCGTAAGGAAAAACTTTAATAAGAATTGTGACCAAATTATTTTACAATTTTATAATGACGTGGATGAATTTTTTTCAAAATCTTGCAGCATAAATTTTTATTAACAGAATTCTACGTATGTGGAGTATAACATTCATAATTATAATTTATTATACAATTCGATTGGTTAAGGCAATACAGGTTATACAACAAAACAGGGGCCAGGCTAAGAGGCTAATAGCATAATTCGGGTTGTAGTATAAATTTTTTTGTAGTACAATCACGTTGAAATATTGCACAGCTATTTATGCATCTATTTATAGGGTAACGTGAACTATTGACTATACTGAATGAATGCATAGGAGCGATTCTCACATACTGGAAAATTTTAATTGGTAGCAAAACAGAAAACAATAGCTGTCTTGCATTAGAGAAGATTGTATCGAAAAGGAAAAGACAGTTGTATGGACATTTAGTAAGTATAGATTTTGAATAGGCGTGTCTATCACTTAATATGTTAATTATAGCGTAGTGTTTAGTATACTCTTTAATTTAGCTGTAACTACACAGAACATTGCCTTTCCCTCATAAATGTCACATCGATAAAATATACCAGTTTCTATTCATGTGTAGTATAAGTGCAGTTACATTTACGCTACTGTGGAAATACTACGACTCGTCATTCGAAAATAACCCATACAGCTAATAGACTTCCGATGGCATTAGAGATATCGTAAATATAGCTAGAGATTAATCTATCGTTTTTGCCTGGCAAGTTCCCTATGAAATAATATATCTTGCATAATTGGGTTTTTCGTTTTAGTAGATGCCTATCTTGAAATACGGGACGTAGGTACGTACATAGGTAAGTAGCTTAAGAATGGGCGCTTAGAAAGCAAATAGTCTGCAAAATGAGGTATTAGGGAATGTCTATGGAATTGTGGATATCTGCGGTGGGAAGCTATGTGTACTTTTGTTAAAATGAGTAGCTATGTGTAAAATGAGAGTTGCGAAATTATTTCATCCTCCCTCAATAATCAATTTCGGTTCACCCGACTGAATTGAATATTTCTAAAGTGTATGCGTCTAACGTGGCATACTGTATTGGCTGTGTAGGAATGTAGTATGATAGTAGCGTATTAAGCATAAGTGAATAAATCAACTGACAGATATAGGAAAAAGAGGACGGAGGATAAAATGAAGCCAGATGAAACCAAAGCATGAGCGGAGGATATGTGTAATGACGATAGTTCAAATGGAAATAGCAAATAAAAAAGAACCATCACACTATGTACTCTATTACTACTCACTACTCACTCCTCACTCACGATTACTTGACTACTATGGAGGAGAGCATGCAGAAGAGTCGAGTAATATTAAGGACCGGGTATTTTGGATAGTGCCATTATACAAGCCACTTGGTTACAAAGTTTTCATATATTCGCTAGTCCTTTTCCAATTTTAGGGTTTCGTATGCCCTGAGTTACTGCTATTATTGATTTTGTACTCGGGCCTAGTAAAAGGTATCTGAAAGTACATAACACACGAACGGGATCTGTACAAAGTATGTATAAGTTAGATTGAGTATGCTAAATGCTTTGCTATTTTCCGTGGACCTGAGCCTGGCCTGAGAGAACGTAACTTAATACGTCTTTTACGCAAGGATTCTTTTACCTAGCATGAAAACAGCAATTCAAACAGCCATACTTATCTAACTTAAGAGACTCTTCCCTCACGTTAACACTGCTACACGAATATCTCACAAAACTTTCTAATATATATTATACTGTCATAGCTAAGCTTCTTTCTGTTTTATGCAGTCCTTCCCATTCTTTTAATAGCAGTAAACTCTTGCTACACTGCACTGCACATTCGAATTGGATTCCTCTTATGTATACAATACACAAACTAACATCTACTCCAAACTATTTTCCTACACACATTTCACAATGTTATGCTACACAGAAACCAAGTTTACAAAGATTCATACAGCATAACTCTAATAATACGGATGTATGGAACTATATTTCCGTTTTTTCACGGGTTTATTGCAACTATCGATTAAACCTACCTAGGTAAGTCCTCCTCACAAATTCTCTGCACATACCTACCTCAATACTCCTAATATGCGATTTTACATATTATATAGGTATCTACTTTACACAAATGCACTCTTATACTTAGTTTCGTTACATAAGCGAAAACTCATTTTTCGTATTTACTTAGTTTTCTTTTCTACGTACGTAGCAAGTAGAAGTAGACCTTATTTTGTACTGGAGAGTGAAGTGGATTCTATTTTGACATTGCCTTTTTCCTTTTCTTCGCCTTACCTGCCTACATAATTTTCTCTTTTGCTTTCTCCTGAATCGTGTGGAAAGTTCGTATTTCTTATCTCATCACTTTCACTAACTTCAAGCTTTCTTTCTTTCACCCATTTCCTTTCTCATTGTTGGCCTTTCAATTTTAATAAAGAAAGTGTAGTCAAGTGCACACCGGATGCTCTATAGCTGCTAAACGAACGCAGATGTAAAGTAGTGCACGAAACCATCCGTTGTTTCTATTGAAGGTGAATTGCGAACTAAGTACAACTGTACATGCATACATACCTAAGAAACCCTTATAAACAAATAAAACTATTCCCAATATATCTAGTTACAACTAAACTGGAGAAATGTTAATGCAATAGAGAGAAACTTACGTGACAAGCCTCCGCTTTCTATACCTAATAAAAATCATTATAGCTAAAATGCAAGTAGAGTCTGGAACAACATTAGAGGATTGAAGGAAACTTAACCAGCACAGTAAATAAGTAAAGCCAAGCCAGTAAACACAAGAGGCAATACGTAGTAAAATGTGTGTGGTCGTCCCAAGTAGGTTTTTACTATTCCCAGTCCTTATTTACTTTCTGGTATCGTACAGACTATTATTCTACTCTATTATACAAAGCTTACGAGGAATACGAGAAAAGAGTGGATGTAAATACAAGTTTAGTATTCATGTGATGTGATATGATATTACGAGATGCTTTTCATATCACATGCCAAACAGTCATACCATTTCAGATATACCACCTACATATAACATATTCTAAGTGAACTCAACTATTATTAGTACAATCTAACTCACTGTTTATCATCTAGTACCTTTATGTTTTCTCCTTAGGTACATGTATTCCTACACTATATCACAACCACAAGCATTCTCCTTACTTATATCCCTTAATAAAACTCTACATTCAAAATGTTGAGTGTACTGTACAATTTAAATCATTTATAATAATGACAAATGAGAAGCACAAGTTTTAATCTGACATTTCATGCCGGCTAACGATAAGGAGAAATTTTGGCGAACCTTTCCTGTCGCATTAATATATGCCACATAAGTACTACTATAGAATCCTATATTCTATACTATACTACTACTACAGGGAAGAGTGGCTACCTAATAATAACTACTACACTTGTGTTTACATTCAGTCAAATCATATCTGCCCATAATTTTCTTCGTTCGGATATAGGTTAGTGAATGATGGTAGTACGTATACATATAAATAATCTACGAGTTTACTGTAGTGCAGTAGTACACAAAGAACTCAAGTGTATCGTAAGAGCTTTCTAGCTGTAAGTCAACCAGACCAGCACTACAAAGCAAAGAAGAACGAACAATAGTCCATTGAGTCAAGAGAGTGCCTAAACTAGAGCAAGACAAGGCAAGTTAAAATTCACTTCAATAATACTCCACATTACCAGATTACTATATGTTTTCTCTAGCCTTGCTTTTACTAATATTATTTTCCATTGTTTAGCTTTTGCTTAATGATGGAGCGTGATGAAGACATTGGGCGATGTACTTCGCTGATTGTAATTAAAAATAATTATCCCATTATTCCCTACTCATGTGACCTTTCCACTCTTCGTTAATAATTTCAACCAGAATACAGCCATCAAAAGAAAACACAAAAGAGCTACTGCGGAATCGTTTTATATACTTCTCTACTATGTGTGTGGCACTAATGCAATATAAAAAGACATTAAAGATACTAATACTTGTATATCTCTGTAATTACTATAACTATAAGTATAGTTTTGGTATTTAAAAACGTGTTTTTGTTTGTTAATCCATTGTCAAGTTGTATTGCAAGTCTCGACAGTAGGAATTTCATTTCACTATCCAGCTTACAACTTTATACATATCATAAGAATGTTTATTATCTGCAGTATCAATCTACACCTTGATATAAAACAGCATTTGTAAATAGTTTCTTTCTGTGATGTGTAACTGCTAATCGCAAATGTTGAAAAGTAGAATGATGTGACGGTTAAATATTTAAAATGCAAGTCTCACTATATAAAATACTTTGTCTTAGATCTCCGATATATTTATAACCTTTTCATGTTGTGACATGTCAGTTACAATTGGAATAGCTGCGCAGTCATTGGAAATACGCATCTTCAAACAAATGTAAGCAATCCTAAAACCTACAATTTCATGCTTACCTACACCTACACAAGAATTTAATGGTCAATTCAATTTTGAATTCTTTGTCTATTGAAATTGACAGAAGGGTAATATAGAACTACAACTGTCTGTACTCATTCAGAACTCTATTCTTCACTATCGCTAACATCAAGTGTGGGTAGTTCAAACAGAGCGTAATGGATTTCATTCAATAAAGTGCTGTGGGAATTGTGGAGGTTGCCATGTCCTGTTAGTATAACTAGAAAGTCCATACTTTTCAATGGATGCGGTTTCAAACATAACTGCCTATAAAACCAATTCTACTTTCTTTCCAACTTTTCGCAATCCCTTTATGAACTGTCTTTCGAGTCACTTAACTAACATGAAAACTATATTTAATAATTTTTGTGATACACTCAATAATTCTTTTAAAATAATTTTCCAATTGGGACATTATATTACAACTTGTGTTCCATCACATTTACATGTAATTTACCAGCCTATACCATCTATTGCAGATATTACAACAAAAATTTTAAGTTCAAATTAGTTTTATCTATAAAAAAATGGCAGAACCTATTAAGATATTAATTAAATTAAATCTCAGAAAATGAGAAAAATGTAAAAAGCAGAAAACTTTGACTAAAGTAAATATAAGTCTTTTTTTATATCGTGAGAGATGCCGATTTAAAAACATTATTTGATTAATTATGACATGACAGCGGTATTTCTTGACAACTAAACTAAGAATCTGTTTTGTTTGTGCTATAAGTTCCACATATCGTAATATTCAAATTACTAATGAATTTTCTTCACAGTTGCCTGCACTGCTTCATTAATTGTCGTACTGGTAATTAGGTCTGTTATTTCACGAATTTGACTAATTTTACATTTTCATGAGTTTATGAGTGTTTGTAATGCACATGTAAACATAATGAAGTCATCCAGCAGAATGGGGGTATAAGGGACAAAAGTTTATGACTATGACTATTACCGTAGTACACTTGGCCAGTATTAGGATCAGTGAAGACAGCTTCGGGGGGTGGACCGTAGTATATTGTGTCGTCATAAGGTATCACGCAGTCAGTCTCGCCATTCTCATACCCTTCGGAGTAATCTGAAAAGAAAAACGATTTTCATGTACTTCAATTTCTAATTTTATTTCATTTATCATTGTATCATGTATCCCATCCATAAGGGATGCTTTGTCGGGAAGTGCTCTTGAATAAGATTAGAAGATCAATATTTAATATGCTTCCAGCCTTGAATAACATTGTAATTCATTTTAACGGAAAAAGGCTAACAACTTTTATTATACTTAAAAGATTCCCAAGCTTTCGACAACTATGCTATTGTCATCATCAGGGTATAAATTGGAAACTGATTTTAAACTAATATATGATTTATGATTCTATTGTTTGTTGATAAAAGTTAATAGTATGATAATGAAACGTAAAAATTAATTGTTGACATAGAGAATGCTTAAATAGGTAAACACCAGACGTAATTATCGTTAGCTTCACTATTTTGAGTTGCAGGTTGGGAGTTCTGTTGCTCATTTGTCACTGACGGAGTTCTATTTAAAGGCGATTCCTGATTAGCAATCGGTTCTTTTTCCTCGACAGGACTTGATGGAGAACTTGGGTTAACTTCGCTTGGAGGAGTGTGAGGTTCTGAGGAAGGACCTGATTTTGTTGTCCGTTCACTTGGAGGAGTTTGAGGTTCTGAGGAAGGATCTGAATTTGTTGTCGGTTCATTCTGAGGACTGTCAATTGGAGTGTCGTATGGTTCATCAGGATTGAACTCTTTAGGAGAATCAGGTGGAGACTTATTATATTCTGGAGGATTTTCGTCGCCACTTCTTCCTCTTGGCAATGACCTTCCTAATGGTTTTACAGATTCCGGTATATTAGGGTCACTTCTGTGTTCACCTGCAGATCTCACTGGGAAAACTAATGGAGTGGTAGTTGGCTTTCTTTTTCTGAAATTAATTTTTTGCGTTGTTATCAAACGCCTAATTTTCATTTTACTTTCATTGCCGCCTAATGGGTCACTAATTTCTGAGGCTTCTTCTATGTCATTCATGATTTCTCAACACTCTAATGGTCAAAACTAAAGAAATACTAATGTGATATACAGCTTGTCTTCAAAGTTTCCTCAAAGGCTAGGTCATTTTTCAATAAACGGGTTTTATGTAGTTCAAAAATCAAGAATTTTAAATCCACAACAAAAAGGAAATCCTAAAAAAAGAATTGTACTTCCATTTATTGGTAATGTTACGAAAAAAGTTACTAAGATCCTAATAAATAACCTACAAACTGATTTTGGCTTTAAACCTGGTCCTAAACTACAGAATCTACTTTGCAACTATAAAGACACCATTAAATCTGAACAATCTGGTGTTTACAAGATTAAATGCGATACTTGTCCATATACGTACATAGGAGAAACTGGACGAGACTATTTAACTCGTTTCAAAGAACATAAAGCTGACATTCGTCACAGAAGAGTTTTAACTTCAGCAGTTGCTCTACATATTGAGGAAAATCCTTCTCATTCTATATCGGATTCATCTATAAATCTTATAGCAAAAGAAAAGGATTCGTTTTGTAGAAAAATGAAAGAAAGTATTTACATACGTAACACTGAACAAACGATGAATCTTGATAAAGGAATAGAAATTAACCCTATTTGGATTCCTTTACTTTCCTCTTTACTATGCTTTTACTTATGACTTGTCACTAGCAACGGATTATGAAAGGGGGTCAAAATTATATACATTGTCAAAAGTCGAAAGCAGGATACCCGCAAATAACCTTTAACTTTAAGTTAATCACCATCACCATGCTATTATTTTAAGTCCCCATGACTAAATATAGTGCTAAATTTTATAAACTATTACAGACTAGTTTACTACCTTTAAGGTTCATTCAGAGCGTTTAGTCAAGAGATGTAGATATGAAATTCGCCGAAAAAGAAATAATATTTCGTGAGAGCACAAAACGATGGGACTTATTTCAGTACTTGAGAGGAAGCGTAGATGTAAGACAAACAATACGTAAGGGATACTTAACTTATTATGTATGTACACCGTGACGATAAACTAAGCGGAAGAACCAGAAGTAGCACAGCAAAACTGTTTACACCAATCGAAAGCCAGTACAAAGTTACATTGAAATCCAAGTTTCCATCAAAATCGGTTAAAATAAGTGGGTCAAATAATTCAGCAAAGAGAAAAAGTCGAAAAATTTGCATAGTTTGGTGATTCGGATTTTTCACGGCCGGAAAAAGAAGTTTTGTGAAAAACTATTTTCACAGCGACAATCTATGTTAAATGAGGGATTTTTCCTGAATTTTTCATAACAATCGAACAAGGTTGAATTTTCAACTTTTCTTGAATTTCCATTAAGATTCAAGAGAATTGCAGAAAATTCCAGGAAAGTTGAAAATTCAACCTTGTTCGATTGTTATGAAAAATTCAGGAAAAATCCCTCATTTAACATAGATTGTCGCTGTGAAAATAGTTTTTCACAAAACTTCTTTTTCCGGCCGTGAAAAATCCGAATCACCAAACTATGCAAATTTTTCGACTTTTTCTCTTTGCTGAATTATTTGACCCACTTATTTTTAACCGATTTTGATGGAAACTTGGATTTCAATGTAACTTTGTACTGGCTTTCGATTGGTGTAAACAGTTTTGCTGTGCTACTTCTGGTTCTTCCGCTTAGTTTATCGTCACGGTGTACATACATAATAAGTTAAGTATCCCTTACGTATTGTTTGTCTTACATCTACGCTTCCTCTCAAGTACTGAAATAAGTCCCATCGTTTTGTGCTCTCACGAAATATTATTTCTTTTTCGGCGAATTTCATATCTACATCTCTTGACTAAACGCTCTGAATGAACCTTAAAGGTAGTAAACTAGTCTGTAATAGTTTATAAAATTTAGCACTATATTTAGTCATGGGGACTTAAAATAATAGCATGGTGATGGTGATTAACTTAAAGTTAAAGGTTATTTGCGGGTATCCTGCTTTCGACTTTTGACAATGTATATAATTTTGACCCCCTTTCATAATCCGTTGCTAGTGACAAGTCATAAGTAAAAGCATAGTAATACAAAAGATAGATTAATATCCTATTTAAGCATTCTCTATGTCAACAATTAATTTTTACGTTTCATTATCATACTATTAACTTTTATCAACAAACAATAGAATCATAAATCATATATTAGTTTAAAATCAGTTTCCAATTTATACCCTGATGATGACAATAGCATAGTTGTCGAAAGCTTGGGAATCTTTTAAGTATAATAAAAGTTGTTAGCCTTTTTCCGTTAAAATGAATTACAATTAGAAGATCATATTTTTAAGCCATCATAAGAAGATATTTAAGTCAGTAGTGAAGGGTGTCTGAGCGTATTCTTTGTGTTCTGCTTTGAGATAGTAATTAGAACGATCGTAAAACAAAATTCCGTAATACCTCTTTTAACTAATTAATCTGCAGACATTTAGAGACAAGCTGCACTTTACAACGTGGCTGTAAAACCATTAGAATTTCTTGGAAGCATTAGCTCCTCAAATTACCATCTTCCTCACCGCAAACTGAAGTGAAGCCAAGCCAAGCCTCCTAGACTGCAAGTCAAGTCAAGTGAACCTTGCGAGACAATATCCTTAGTCATTTCAATTCATTATTTATGAAATGTTACAGAAAGATAAAGAAAGACATAGGAAACTAGACTGTACTAGAATATCTTTGTTATACTATAGAAATAACTATACTATTATAGTAGTGGAGTGGTGCACAGTGGAGGCGCTTTTGTTGCAAACAAATTCAATTGTACACTGTGAATGTGACACATTGCGATACAATGTACAAACAAAGATACATACATCTCTGTCTCTGTGTCTAACTGTGTTATGATGTTTCTCAATACAAAGTAATGCTTTATGACACCAATACACACTTACAAAGAAAAACAGTCACAGTTTCCCCTACAATACTTACATACATAATAATCTACATTTCTGCTTACGTGTAGCACATGTCATAACGTATTACGAATATAAATCTGCAAATATGCTTTATATTATATGTTTTACTACGTAGTATACTTTTTCTTTGTTCGTGAGCAAAAACGAGCAATCTTCACTTTCTGTCAGTTGAAGATGAGATGAAATCTCTACTAGCTACAGTGCAGACCAGACAAGTATCTCAATATATGGTACGGGAAGTAAAGGCAAGAATCATCGTATTGTCTCTAGGTAGAAAAGTATTCCTTGGTGTTTAACGATATGTAAGTATGAATTTAGCCGTTATGTTTAGTTGATAATACGTAAACATAGATTACATAAGAAGTAACTTAGGTAGGCTAAAACAAGAAGTGAAATGAGTTGAGCAAACGACTTTCTATTTTTGTGTTCAACTTGATTGATCCCAAAATAGACAATGGAGTACGCATACAAAGTATTTCACTCAGAGGCAATCAGTCCCCTCCTCTAAACTTTACTCAGCTCCACTCTCTTAACAGTTTGATTTTCCTACAGTTTACACTGTACAAATCTCCCGAGTCCTAGTGTCATACTCATAGCCGTCTTTTTCTCAACAAAACCATACGCAGAGAATAACAGATCCACTTTACTTTTTTATTCCTTTCTTTACAATTCCGTCACATTATAAAGTGTAGTAATCCGTATCTCCAACACTACTGTATCCTTATATTCCTAAAAACTACCTGCAAATTACATATGTACCTATTCTGTACCATATAGAAAATATACCTATCCCTATATCCAATTTAGTTACCACCAAACAAAGTAAGGCAATCCAATGATTACACTTACACTTTCCTTATAGCAGTAGCAATCTCACGATAACTACGAAAACGAAGAAGACGCCTTTGGAATTCAACGCGGAATTGCAGTAGGTATATTTAAACGATCCGAACCCAACTCGGTATTATCTCTATATCTACACACTCTACGTTCCAAAACCAAGACCCTTATTTTACTACTTGTCATGATTTTAGTATCTATCAGTATGTACTGCAAAGCAATATTCCAACTCATTTCTTCACGTCCCATGAGATTTTCATGTCAACTATCTCAAAGAACTTATTTAATGTATCGTCCTAAATTACAATCCAAGAAGCAATGTTACTACGTACTTGGAATACTGATGCAATGTACCTCCACAATCTATATTCCCACATATTGCATAACCTTACATATACAAACATAAGAAACACTTAATTTTCATAGCCTTTCACAACCCAAAGACTCACAAAATTGGCAAAATTTAAATTGGCAACAACTCTTCGCACAAAGTTTAAAAACAAAATTTTGTTAAATATTATCAAATTATTACACCCGTTAAAAACGATTAACCCTTATATATTATATTCCTAATATAACAAAAATAGGTTTATATGACTCCAGTTTCTGAAAGATCTTGAGTTTCGCCATACTTTACTAATCAAGTTTTTGCCAACAAGCTCAGCATTTTGCCAAAAATTTTCCAGCTGAGGCGAGTTGAAGGACTGAGCATACATATACGTATTACCATAATGTTCGTAGTAAAATTTATGTACAATATACTGTTATGTTTAGCTTTAGAAGATTGGATTGAATTCCGACGTTCATCCGTTGAATCCGTTCTCACACTTGAAACAATACCTAATGGCATCCGAAATGTCACGAGTCAAATTTCTTAGGAAAGGTCTTATGTCTGTAAAATACATTTTCATAATATTGTGTGGAAGTACATGCAATCTCTGTCGAAACTTGCTCCACCTTTCTAACACTTTACTTTTGTAGTAGGTATACCTAATACCATGTATATCGCACACGTACCAATCTTACTATTATTGTATAGTAGAGGTTGAGACTCTAGTACAATATTATGACTTGTATTTCAGACTCCTTCTTGCTCGAGAATTCCCATCAGTCAGTCAGCCTCACGAAGAAAATTCAACTCTTTACTCTATCCGGCATTAGTGAAACTATTCTGTACAGCCTCAATATGCATTTAAAGTTGCCCTTCGTTCCTTCCTGGTGAGATTATGAGATCTTCCTAAGCTTCTCTAGACTTTTCCATGCCACATCCTATTCTTATTCCTTCCAGGACAGAAGAGAGTGATGGCTTTAAGTGTAAGCTTCTCGGTTTTATTTCCACTAGGTGTAATATACTGACGATTATTAAATGGAATGGAAAGTTAAGCGTTAAACTATGTTTTTCTCCATTTTAGTTTCAACTCATCTAATTACTTATACTAAATTAAATTAACGTGTAAGTATAAAAGATTATTTGCGTCATTCTAGGTATTAGCAAACGCTTATAGTATATGAAAACCGAAATTTTGGGTTTAATAACGTACCATTTTCATACAATAGCCTGGAGTCTGAGAAAATTGATTAGAGCTCCCAAAGTTCAAAGTTACTATTGTACTATGAGTAACTATAGGATGCTGAAAATTGGAAAAAGTGAAGCCTTCACAGTTAATGAAACAGGTTATTACAACATTAGAATCGTTCACCTATTTCAAGCAGCACCGCATCAATCATTTGAAACGTCTACAATTGGCATCGTGTTCGTCACAGAAATGTTACACATACATAGATCAGACGCGAGAAAGTATAACCTTTCGAATTTCTCGACATTTCAGGTATGTAGGAAAGGAAACTAGCTATAAATTCATTTTGCCTGAGTTGAGTCAGCGAAATGAACTAATGTTGAATGTTAGGAGGCGAGCTGAGCCAACTTCATCAACAAACATCAGATGCAGATAATTTACGATCCCCTTGCTCTTTCATGTTTAAAATTCAACCTAGAGTGTATCTTGCCTTGCAATCCGCTCCCATTCCTTTAGTTGACATTGCATTTAAAATATACATATTGCATATAAGCTATGCAAACTGTTTGGCCACGCTTAAACTTGATAGTTCATAGTTCACATCTTCTAAAATATACAAATTACAAACCTAGCCCAACCACATACATCTATCCCTACAGTTTATTTATATTTAAAGTGTGATACAAAAACCGCAAACGCTTTGACAAATTAAACATGAGTGTTTACTCATCACAACTACTCGCCACCCCACTACTGTCTTATTAGGATTCATCAAGGAGTATTGTAAACGTAATTTTATCTACCGAAATGTATTATTTACCAACCATGTTACTCCAGTGTGAATAAAGCGGTAAACATTTACATTTTCTGTGTATGTGTAATACGCAAGGTAAATTGACAGCCCGTGACTAAAATGTAGTTGCAGCGCAATTCAAAGGAAGGTAAATATTATGTACCTCCGTACTGACTCTAGTTTACACTTTTCACGCCTACGGGCCTACACAATCAAGTTTGCCTGTAGTGGAGTATAAAATATATGAATTTGAATTGAACCGTGTAGGTTGGAAGAACGACTTTAATTTAAGTTACAATCACACAGGAAATACTTATGCCATAGAGCAAACGAAGTTTGAACTAGTTTCTTTGTGTTGTGATATGAAATTCCATCTGTACATACATACTGCACACAAAAGAATGAATGGTACAATTCGCGTCTCTCACTCTTACTTTTCGGTGAGATGCTTGTGTAGTGATCTCAGAATGGAAAAAGTGAAGAGACTGACTATTGCATTACACGTTACAATACATTAGAACCGTGGAACGTTGTGCAGTGCATTCAGAGCTGTAAAAGTACATTGGATTCATTGGTCCTAAAGAAGAGCGAAATAACAGAGGTACTAAAATTGCATCAGAGATGATAACATAACAACACAGAGAACAGAGGAAAAGAAGGATGGAATGTGCCGAGTGAAGAAAATAGCATTGCCATTATATTGCAGTCTACCCGTATAGCCCATATGCTCCGTAGAACAATATTATACAGTGTATACGTCTTTGCAATAGTGCTTGAGTAGACTTTGACAATTCTGGTGAGGAGAACAATAGTTTAGCTTTAGCTTAGGAAAGGAATCCGACGGAAAGCTAAGGAAGAAACGGAGGATAGGACAGGAACTAAAGTGGAAGGAAAAGTAAGTAGCAGGAGGGAGCGAGCTGTAGGCTGCTAACACAACAGAACAGACCCGAAATGTGCTGCAAGAGAAAGAAGACAAAAATAACCGATTCTCGTGACATTTGACATTTAGCTTTCGTCCTGTCCTGTCTTTCCTTCCTTGCACCATCTACTAAATCCTTTAGTTGGAAAGGGTACGGGCACGCTATTCTCCTTACAATCTACCTTAAAAACTTTGTAACCATACACTTCCTAATAATATTGTTTCAACTATCATTTCCTTGTTCATCCCCATATTATATAAGTAGGCCGTCTCGTCTCACGTCTAACTGACCATACCCCATATACTACTAGTTAGTAGTACCCCTCCAAGGACTTCTTAGTAAGTATAAAATAAGTACTGCGATCATAACGTACCTTTCTAATATCATTTCTCAACTCCTAAATTGACTTAACTTCAGTATTCTCAATTCAATATCGAATTACAAACGACTCATGTCGATCCCATGCCTTTGGCTTCCTAAATTAAATTCGAATTAGTTTCACTCTACTAATACCATAGCACAAACAACCACCACTATATAATTATACACCAACAAAGACCAAATTCATTTTCTACCTTTACCTTGCCTTTCTCGGAGACAAACGTAAATAAATGTCCCTTTCGTTTACAACCATTCAGTGACATTACCAATTCCCTCTTTCCTTTATAACCTTTAATGTATGTACCGCAATACTATTTCTGTCAAATCCAAAAGCAACCATCATTCAATCAATGTTACCTTTTGTGTACTATAAAAGTATAATGCAAACGTATCTGCACTACGCTAAAATGCTAGCCACGCTACTACTAAATGGCAAGTCGAGTCAATCCAAACCAAAATATTATTCTGCAATGCCTCATCTAAGATTCCCCTTCCTTCTTCAAAGTGACAAGTGCAGCAGAGGCCTATTTAACACATTTTATAAATATCATAGGCGTTCCCCACTAATTAATTCTTCTCTTTCATTTTTCTTGTTTGTGCTGCCTCTGTCTCTTGCATCTTGGTATAAAGAAATAACCTCTACGCCTCTATCTATGCATGCAGATGCTACAAAAGTTCTGTTATAAATAAAAGTTTCTATAAACGATACTTTTTACGTAGTATCAGTATATACAGTTGATTTGTCTTAGAAGTAGGATAGAAGTCTCCGCATCCACGACAATGACAACTACAAATATTTACCGAAGGAAGAATGGAAGATTGTGTACCTCTGACTTGAGATTGATAGCACTCAATTTCTCTCCCCGTAATTCTTGCCTTTATCCTTAATGCCTACAGTAACACTACGGACATCTGTAAGTAGTGCGGTAATGTATGGTGGGAAGAGCTACATACAAAGGATCTCCGCTAAGCCTTGTTTTTCAACTTATCAGACATAATATACCTTGGCAAGTATAATAATGCCGTGCAGAGCTTTTGTACATGTATTTCTAGGCAGGATACTTTACTATAACTAATATATCCCATCCTACTGGTCTTTACCACACAGAGAGAGGTGATAAGTGTAAGCTTCTTGTATTTCCTTTGGTGAAAAATCCTTTTTCTTCCAAAGTATCATCTGCGTCGGACAAAAGCACACAAAACCACACCGAGTTTCAGTTATCACACCTTTCCCCATAAAACACGACCAAAACGCATTCTATAATACCTAAAAGGAAAAACACTACCTGTACATTCTTAAAACTAACATAGACATACTTTGTATACATACACAACGGATAATCGCTTTCAACAAATAGGTATTATGTTTTCATGCTAAAGTGACTAAAATACATTGTAAAACTGTTACATAAGTATTTCGAACAAACAGAACACCCACAAAATACACCAAACAACATGTAGCACTGAAGTTTTGAGTTTGAAGTTTGAAGTACCTTTCCAAGTAACATATATTATTTATCACCTAAACCACTAATGCATAACTAGGTAATAAGTTAATTGTAAGTATGCTATTCTGACTTACATATCTATTTTAGTCAGCATTCCACTCCGTATACAACTGACATGACACAACTCGACTATGCACAGACAATTTCAGTATTCGTATTCATTCTAGTACAGAGTAGCTCTATATTCATAAGACATATGCTTAATAAGCTACATATTGCACATATTTCTATAGAGAAATCGTAGGCAAGTTGAAAACAGTCGGAGGAATAATAAATGTGATGTGAAGGCGGCTTTCATCATTCACACACATGCAATACTTAGTCAATCCACTCAACTACAACAAAGTCATTTGGCATGCATTTTCCATTTTGCATGCTTTTCTGTCTGTCCTGTCTTGCTCGTCCGTAGTTCTCTCGTAAGTAGTAAATGTAAATATATTCCATATGTTCCCCACTGACTATAATACTCCACACACGATAGAATATCCTAAGTGAATTGAAAAGATAGCAGTTTCAGTCAGAGCAGTGGGAAAGGAAAGGAAAGCCTTCTTGGTTGGCCTGGTCTGGTATGGCCTGGCCGTCATGTCAAATAAAGACAAGCCAAAGAAACCAAACCAAGTCAGGCTGGCTCGAATGCTTGACTGTCTCTCTGGCTTGGTCTGGCCAAGCTTCAACTCTCATTTCTTTGCATGCATAGAAAAGTGAGAATAAGTGAGTGAGCCTAGCAAGCAATGGTACACTAGAGTCTCCAAGTGAGAAGAAACTCATCAAGAATTTCGCCTTGCCTCGCCTTTATTCCTATTCTCTGAGTTGCAGTTAGTTCGCTTCGCTTGGCCTTTTAAACTGCACGTACGCGTATACGTACATTACATTGTACTATTATGTGTGACTGAAGCCGAGCTGAGTCAACTCTAGCCCAGCGCAACTCACATTACACTCACATAGTCCTCAATATACCATAAATACGTATATTCACAAGATATATAGCGAATCTGTCTTAACTACCGTAATGTAACGTGGAAATAGTGAAGAATAGAACTGGCTCAGCCATTATATGAAATCCACACATCATACCAAACCCGACAACCCAAGCAAAACAAGTCAAGCCATGAGAGGACATACTAAACCAAACCACACAGTGCAATATGAGAGAAAAGCCATTACCGATGAAATGGATAGGTTACATACATACATATAATATGCTATACATTCTAAAACAGTCAAACTCAGCTCTTTCACTATTCATATAACGTCCACATAAATATAATCGTCTATAGATTATCCATATAATATTAGTTTTACCTATATTATGGTATGCCTTACATCTACATCATTACTATTATCATTATGAATCGGTACGTGTAATAGTACCTACTATGAATCGACTATATATAGCTTTTTGCACAATTTATAACTTTACATTCAAACTATAATAATATAGGCGTAGACGGTAGACTTTCAGTTTTTGCATGTATACTATGATGTAGGACCAGGACATAAGGTACTACAAAGGTAGATATAATATTAAGAGTGATATTGCAAACCGTAGAACATTCATAGTCCTGGCACTGTAAAAAGAAAACGGACTCGAGTGGAGTAAAGTAAAAGAGGCTCAGGGTATGCATGTAAGGAAAGCTTGGTTTGCCTCATTTTGTTTTCTTTCACTAAAGCATATCGAGCCCTCATGCTGTTCTGTTCTTTGGAAGCGCAGACAGAACAGAGGAGAAACCTCATGAAGTATACATTGTGCAGTTTTGCACGTACAACTTAAACTTGGCTTATAGAAAGAATAATCCGCTATATTTCACAGAGAACCTATGGTGGCTTGGCTTTATGAAAGTAATCTATGCTTTTATAACTATATAATTTCAAATTTCTATAGCACGGCCCTCACTTAGTTAGTGCAAGTATTCAAGTCATAGAATGGAAGTTTCCTTTTCAACTGCCCTCACTTATTTTACTCTCTAAACATAGACGTCGGCTGAATGATGAATGATTGGTCCGTCCTATTGCCAAAAACAAGTAAAACCTTTCCTAAATATACTTGTATGCAGGTACGCTTTACTTTCCACCAGATATGTCTATAGATACACTCCAAAATCTAGTAGTAAGATAAAGAAAACGTAATTTGTGTTATTTTGTCTTGTGTAACATGGCATAACGCAATGTTGCATTATGCCGAGTCTCCCTGCTTTGACTGACTGCTTTGTTTATAATGGATTTCTTTGCACGACTTAACATTCAACAACAAGAAATACAAAACAACACAACTGACTATCACTCGTGTCTAGTGTTATGCATGGCAAGTGCATCACATGATAAATGTCTTATAACGTAAATACTCCCTTTCTATTCCGACACACTTCTTACATTGTGCAGTCAACATTTTTATAAAACCTCCTTTGAATTTAATTCAGAATTTTAAGTTCAATTCGGGAAACTAAATGGATTACCTCCTGAAGTGGGACACAACAACACAACTTAAAACTAAACTATTATGTAATGTAACCCAAGTCACAAATTTTAATAATAACCCCATGCAATTTGTCTTGTACTCGTATCTTGCAGCGTTCTTGAATTGTAATTGTATACAAACATGTAGTATAAAGCAAATAGAGTAATTGCAAAAAATTGTGGATTCAAAGCTGTCAGCAATTGGAATTTAATTTGTTTTCCTTATCCTTAGGTAAGCTAATATTCTCGTTATAACAACATTCGGTCTAATTTAATTGATTCTCGTTCCAATTACACTGTAGCAGCCAAGTCAAATATTTTAATGAGTTGACAGTATCTGTGTCACTCTCAGTCCACGATTTTGAAGTAGGTATGTGATGTGCTATGAAATTCTTCAACTTTATTTAATTGAATTTTAAATTAACTATTTTCATTTCAATTACCAACTTATTTATATACTTGTTACTTAGAATTGTGGAATTACATTCTTCGTTGCAACATTTGGCTTCAAATTAAGATACTATTGCTTTTCAAAGCAAATGTGTCTACTATGTACAAATTGTAGTAGCTTTGCGTATATTTTGTTTGGTAAACAATGTAAAATTGATTGTACGAAAATTCTTGTAGGAAAAAAAATAAAATTCACTTACCAGAATTGATCCCATTAGTGGACTGTGTGTCAGGAGTGCCATTGGTAGAGGCGGACGGTGTCGTCGTAGCCGAAGCGCTGTCCACCGAAGACGATTTCTTCTGCGACAAGTATCCCTTTTTGAAAAGAACATCTTGCCGAGGGGTTGTTATTTTCGTATACTCATCTGCAAAATAAAAATTAAGATTGTTAATGAAAAACGGTGATTAAATGTTTATTATTTTCTCGGAAAATCTGCTTAGAAATAATGTATAGGTTTCTTGTAATTGCTGAATCATATTTCAATAGTAATTATGTGTCATATCACCATTAAAAAACTGCGCACTATAATAAATAACAATAACTGGTCAGATTTAAGTGCTTTCATCATGCACTGCATTATTAACATTGAGATTCCCTAGTCTGCCGAGCTTAAGTGTAGTAAAATGAAAAGTAAAAGCTTGCGTGGGATGTTTCTTCCCTTGAGAATGAAATTATTAGGTTTAGACTGAGCAACTTTATTACACAGTATGTATACAACAAGAGTATACACATTATGTACCGTTATAAAACAGACTGGAGCAGTTTATGCCATATTTATTGAGTTTTGTATGTGAATTTGCAAATATTAGAAAATACAGTTAGAGAAATGCATGGATAAGATACTTTGAGATGTATTAGGAATCTTAACCCACATCTGTGATACTAAGCCTTTGCTAATAAATCCCACTACAAAGCCTGACTTTCTTAGAAGTGAGTTTTATCGATCTCTCCGTACGTAATCCTGTGCCATTAGGAAAGCCGTTCGTTCTCTCAGTATGAGGATAAGAAGTGATAGATCAAGTTGCAATACATCACATCACCAAGAAGAGAAATCAAATACTGTGGACCATAGCGCACAAAGCAGAAAATACTTAGATGCTCGCCGGAGAAAGTTTGACTGAAGGAAAGTGTACTTTTATAAGATGACACATAAGATTTAGACACACAAGTATGTGTGTAATGCAATGCCAGGTATGATCTATAGGTATAATAGAATTCTTGGGGATATGTACAATCGCTAAAAACGGAGAAATCAAAGCAAGGAAATCATACGCCACGCCATGCTTTGCTACAGTATAAATAGTACGGAGTAAACTAACTCGGCCAATTTTAGCTATAAAGAATACTTACTTAGCGTTGCTTCCGATATCGTGAAAAGTTGGCATTAATGTTCCCGTGGGTATTATTATTGCGATGGGCTATAGAAGGAAGCTAATGCATAGTGCCCAGAGCTTGGACACAAAAAACTTCTGGCAAGAAGACATACTTCTACCTTCCATAATATTTCACATACTCAAAACAACCTTCCCTATCCGTATACTAGCACTTTATACATAAGAAAAAGGAAAATAACTAGTTAAGTATACAGTTAAGGAACTATGGGTAGGTAAGACGTAAAAACGGTAAAGAATCCACCTTGAAGGTTTACTATGGCCTAAATGTCTGCCTTGCAGCAGTGTAATGAAAGTTTTTAGACGAGGAAACCTTGCTTGCATTTTGGCATATCTGGGTTTCGTTTGACTTTGGAAAGCTAAGAAATGGCATACTACTACAACTTAACATTAATAAGAGAAGAAAGGGACTTATCTGAGACAGAAGGGATACACGTAGTTTCAAGTTGCTAAAGAAGCAAACTTTAGTTAGTACTGTACCATGTGATGTGATTGTAGCATCCATACAGGCAAACTTTCCTACTTGCTACTTATAATATTGGTAATACGTAGATACTTACTGTATGTTTATATGTGCTTGGCAAAGGTAACATGCATTTCGGATTCTCTTCCTTACTTTACTTTCCTACACGCTATAGTACAAACGATCTCACACACGAGAGGAGACAAGACAACAAAAGTTCCCGTCCGATATCACCAATCCAACTCTACATTACGCTACCAGCTTATGACTCTATCTTACAGATACAGCTACTACAACCGGAATAATACATGTAACACGAGACTACTGGAACATTTTTCTATTTCCTCATATAATATCCTTATAAAATACATACCTTTATATTTATTAGTGGAACAAACACTCAATCTGTATTCTGTATACTGTACTTACTATTTCATAAAAGTCAGACTCGCTGCATAACATATTAAACCCATGGAATGCATTTGTATTTGAAAGGAGTGGAATGAAGTGGAGAGAGGGGCTGACAATGAGACGCTGGAAAAGTAAGCTTCATGAATATTCGATTAAGATTTCCAACTTTGCTCAATTCAGTTCAGTTCCTCTCTTTTCATGCTCCTGTTCTCCATTCTCTACTCTCTTTCCATACAGTGCACCCAGTTCAGTCTCCTTCCGTTGTCTTGTCACTCCTGAGTAGTTCTACATTGTGTACTGTCAAGAAAAAGAAAACTATTGGCATAGACAGCTACCTATACGTATAATAGGCCCTAGATAAATTATGTCGTGTCTTCTGTCCTAAAGTGGAGTGGGACATGTCCAAGGAAACAGAACGACGTAGAATGAATCTCTTCAAGAACATCTTTCACAAACCAACTAAACTAACGATACCATACTCTACTTCTCATTGTATTCCATTCTCTTCCCACACAATGACTACATCCGATCAGTTACGTCATTTCACTATCAAAACTTATTTGAAATAGAGAGGCAATATCTAGCACCTATTATATTCTATGCTATCAAACATTTCAGTGTGATGAAAATGAATTCCCAAAATTATCCAAAGATAGAAAACATTTTTCATAACCACACCAAACTGTCATCAGTATTCATAAATACTGTAGTTGTAAGTTTCAATGCCATAATAATGCTTTCACAGTTTAATATTAATATCAATATATTAATTGCCAATTAGATTACCATTTCTCGTAAAATTCCTTTCTTACGTGGACTAAATCAAATTATTTACCTATACAAACTCTTAAAGAGGTTAAGTATTTAAGATTTTGTCTCAAGTGAGATTTTGTGTAGTTGAGGTACATAGAGTCATTCGAAGCGTTTTTAAGTTATGTAAGCACAGACGGTCTAAATGAACAAGAAAGAATGACTATGTTAACACTTGTTTCTAATGGGAGTTAAGAAATTGTAGAGATGAGAGAGTATTATGTAGCAAATGAGGATATATTGTTACAAGCAAGTGTTACAGACTTATAGGTACTAAGATGCATAAGAGATTACTTTCATTAGAAAGGTACATAGTAGGTATATGGAAATATGCATAACAATGTTGGCTGCTATTGGTGGTTGTGTGTGATTGTGAAGTAGTTAAGCAAAGGAAAGGTTCTAACAAGCAGGTTGGTAACTTAAGGTTCCAAATGATTGCATTTGGTGCGGAGAGAGTTTGTCGATTAGTTAGCTCAGTATAATAGAGTCAAGACAAGGGACTATACCTCCAAAGAAGGAAAGAATCTTATTATATTCCATGCACTGTCTGTTAGCAACATACTTAGATACATTATTACAGATAGCAAGTAGCTAAAGACTAAAGACAGAAGAACACTCACTACAGATACCATACTCTAAAGACTCTACTGGAGCCCAATTTTTAACGAGTGTGCTCCAGTCACCACTAATCACCATAATGAGAAATAACAACAGACACGTCTCTAGCCGATCCAAATCCAACAGAGAGAACGCACCAGTTAACTAACAATAAGTAGCGTACACACACTCAACCATTACAAAATGTTCCGTAAAAATGCAGAGCAGATTTAGTCAACAAACAGTAAAGTACAGTCTCTAACACAAAATAAAAGAACACTAACTATAATTACATCTGTTTCATGCATGCATGTCTGTTGTATCAACCAAATGTAAATACCTAGCTACCTTTACCCTGTAAGTAGTAAATACCTACAACTCTTAATAGAAAATAACATTGCATTCCCTTCTTGTCTTGTGTAGATATGCCTTATATCGAGTATAGTTCGTTTTTAGATACCTACATAATTTTACATTGAGCTTTAGGTCTCCCCGTTAGATTCAAAGAGTTGAAAGTTGTTAAATGTTAAGTACATAGATTTAAAACTTGTTTGCCAGTGACAACTGAGAAGAATTGAAGGTTTTATTCCATAATATAAACTCTTTGCACATTTTACAGGGCGCTCCTTTGTTCTTTATGTTCACTCGTCTTGTTCCTCGTTCTGAATGCAGCATAGCTTATTTTTGCATTTAATACAAAGAAACTTTATGTGTCTATAGTAAGTATCTACAGAATGTTTGTGTCGTTCTTTAGCATAAAAGCACAGGTCCATTTAGAATCTTATTTATTCTCACTTTATTTGTTCATTTGGAACACAATACATACAGTGAGCACGAAAAGCAGGAGCAATGTTCATTTCAATTCTCCCATCTTCCAGTCTAAGGCATTGTGTTCCGGAGTGGCTCCTACTTCTAATACGTGTGTTCACTTAAACAGAGAAGCTCTGGTGTCTAAGTAAGTAAAGGAATGATATTTGACCTTACTTAAACTAAAGTGACATGGTTTCACTGCTCAATGTTTTCAGGGAAAACAGCACGAAATGGACTTTTCTTCATATTAACACACAGAAGATAGACTAAAGAAAATAATATGGATAAAATCTTCTAATGCAATAAAAGCAGGCAATGTAAGACACAGCCAGGCTTTTATGGCAACTATGTATACCTAAATCATTAGACTCTCTTTCTCATCAGACCCAGTATAAAATGCTTAAATACCACTTTCATGTATCTGTCGACTAAATCATCAAGTCTCTCATCTTCGAGTAGATAGTGGTGCAGTCTAATGTATTCTATGTTGCAGTCTAGCATAAAAACCCCGCCGGTAGACACTGGGGAACTCATTCTTACTCGAAACTTTCTTATAAAGTCTTCTAACATTTCCTTTATATAAATTACTACACAAATTAGATTTTCTCCTTTCAGTATTTATCTACTGCCTTATTTCTCGTATCGCATATCGCTTTCGTATATCTATTGATATCCTTGGGTGTCGTAATTGTAATTAAGGAAAGTTCTAAATAATTTAATACTCAATTGGTTTAACAACCTTCACTTGACTACTCCGTCAGACATTGACATATACATGCAATGGAATACATAGTCGAGTTTTGTTTTCTAATTTCTCCGTTGTAGTTGGAATAATTTATGCCTCTAATTCTAACCTATCGAATTGCTAAAAATATTTGAAACAATTACTAGCATGCAAGAAGACAATAATAATAAAAAGACAATCCAGTAAATGCTCAAACAAAGGACTAGGGTTTTACATTTCAGTAAAAAATGCTTTACATGCACAACTGTAAATATCTGATGAACCTAGTTTGTTTGGTAGACATAGAAGGGAGCATTATAATAGTAGTATCTTAATGTCTGCATCTACCCTATTCTTAATAAATGAGTTTCCCTCCACCGCGTTTAAGAATTGAGCAAGAACAATACCTAATTTTCGTGAAAGAATGTGAACTGTGTGTTGAATAAGTTTCTGTAAATTTTTTTAGTTTGGTTTGGTTGGGTAGGCATACATCATAAAATAGAAATCCCGTTCGGTGCGTACATACTGTGTAGCTATCTGTACCTATGAATAACTAAAACTGTACGCATTTATCACGAACTACTACGATTACATTATAGTAGTTAGGTAGCTAAAAATATACGAGTAAGCTTTAAACGCAAGTCTACTACGGAAATAATTCATTCATATTTCTTGTCTATGGCCGTATCGTAAGAATTGGAGTTGTGTTGTATACCGTGTAGTAAATAAATAACTCGTGTTGGTTTCCCTTCATACTTCACTCTTTCCTATATTGCAAAGGTATATTTGTAAAGTTCTATTTTAAATCGGTTTTTCAATGCGGAATCTACGTGGATATTATTTGATGTAGTAACTTTACTTATTGTTAGACCAAAATTGGTTTTGAGTAGTGTATATTAGTATGGAGTAGGGTACAATACACCTAGGTACTACTATTGTAAAGGTTAGAGTCAATAATCGATTTGCTGACGCATGTGGATTAAAAGTAAACACTTAAAGTCGAATGCATGCAAAGGGCAACTGAAAGCTAATCGTAAGTCAAGCCAAGTTAAATGACATACTGCAGTGTACATAGCACACGCATATACCCCAATACACAAGAAATACTCCAACTCAGTTTGAAACATTGCATGCAGTATAGTACTTACTTTTATTAGTAGAGGCATCTTAAATACAATTTCGTTGGTATCACAGGATATTACAAAGTATAAAGTATTCGTACCTAGAGAGGAAACTACTGGAATGTTCAGTATAACTATTAGAGTACAATAGTTTAATTGTAGTAGCCGAAGTTGTAAATGTTAGGCAGGCTTTACACAGTGATTTGTTTCTGGCGTGTCGCAGTAGTAACCAAGTCTCATTGGCTTCTTTGGCACTGTGGCCAATTTGTATTACACAAATGTTTTCTGATAAGAATAGTAGCCTCTTTCACATTTATTTCTTCTGTGGCATGCATTACTCTGTCTATTTGCTATCCCCTACGGTTTAAATAGTTCTCCTTCCTTTGACTTGCATCATGTGATTCAATTGCATTTCTAAGTTGCATTCAATGAATTAGAGTGGATCGGCTCCTACAATTTCATGACTTTATTTATTGTGTTTATGCCTTTAATTTTGATTTGTATTTATAGTCACATTAATACAAGTCAAGTTTATGACATTTGTTCCTTACCCTTCAAAGTGATTTACATCTCAAGCTATGTCATGATTTATTAGTCAACGTTAACGTAAAACTTAGTTTACCTACATACTACAAGATTCCCCATACAACTCCAACTGATCTATTTATAGTAATTATTTCTGTATTCTATTTAAACATTTTAGTACCTCTCTCCCTTCTAAAGATTCGCCTTTAGGGACTCTCTATATCTATAAATAACTTATACACATACCTAGATATCTTTCTTCTAGAGACACACTACTAACATTTCCGTCCAATGCATAAACCAACAAAACTACAATTCTTATACGCAAATTTTAACAGTTATAGTGCTAAAACACATACTAGACTCCACATTATGTTATCGTGATCATTAGTATGAGTGAAAGACTCGTTAACACACACGTAGTTTAACTATCCAGCCTTAACTATTCCTATTAAAGCTAGCCTTCACTTCACAGGCTCATAAATCTAGCTTAAAAATATTCATGGGCTAGTGGCCCATATTAATCCATGTAATCTTACCAATTTAATTAATTTAATCTACGTGTTTACTATACCGTACCTATCTATTTTAATTGCTTTCGCTGTTCTTGACTGTAGTAGTAAAAAGTACTTGTATTGCACTTATGCATGAGAGCTTTGTCTTTGTACTATATAGTTGCTAATTTTAAAATTCGAAAATGAAAGCACCTTCATTTTTCTATAAAGTTTTTCTAACAACTGCGTTCACGGTCTTTGACTAATTATAAACACTTCGTAAATAGATGCGAAGACTCAAAGTACCAGTAGAAAACACTATAAACTAAAATCCTTGTCGTCGCCTTCCGTTCCTGTGTTATTTAAGCTATTAATAGCTTAGAAAGAGTGCAAGACTTATTTATTTATTTATAAATGAACGCACATCTGATGTGTTATGTGTTGCGAATACAGATATGCCGCTCTCAAACTAATCGCGATTCGGTTGTGCACATTACAACAATAGCATTGAAATTTTCATTTCATGAATAAATTACGATGGTTGTAGTTTTAGCCAAACCTACACTTACAAACCATTAAAGTCTATTAGCTCAGACAACTTATTTTCCTACGCTTAAACAAATACGCGGACAAAAACCGTATAAATTCTTAAAAGCATAACTTTTTAACCACAGGTTACAGTGCTAAACCAGAGTTTCGCTTTTCAATAGGTAAGCATAGGTATTTTAAAATCTATTATTACAATGTTGACACTTTCGACGTTTGGAATTCAATTAGGCCAATTAATCAAATCTCCCCTATACTAGAGTTAAAACTCTAAAAAACCCTAATATACAATTGTAATAGTTTTTAAATACATTTTGCAAACCTAATTGAGTAGTTTATACATAAGAATTTTTTTAATGTGTAAAAGTTTAGACGTGAAGACTATGAAGGATTTTCGATTTTCCATGTAAAGTTTGTACATAAACCATTAAAGAGTATTCTATATTGGGAAAACGGGCATTTTAATTTAGCTTTGGGAAAGGTACATTTAAAACGGTATGGCATTCGACAGTTCTGTGGGTATTACATCAGCTGAATAGACTGGTATGAAAGAAATATTTAGAGTAGACATAACATAGTAAATGGAAAAAGTTCAGTTAAAGGTTACTATTGCACAGTTGAGTGAAATGCTGAGTTTGTTATCATTCCAACAACAGTCGGAGAACTACACAGTGCAGTAAGTCTTAATGGGAAGCATTATTTTGATTACGATTAGAAGCTGACGGATCGAAGAAGTACGCGGGGAAAGGGAAGCATAAAATATCCGATTTTTTGGCATAGAGAAACGAACTGTTAGAAGTAGTAGCCGGTATGGCATCCGATTGAACTGGATGAAACCGGAGCCAGAAGCTCGTGAGTTTTTTCTTTCATTTACAATCACAATGCATGAGTCACAGCACAATGGCAAACCTCTTGTTTCTCCTTCATTTGACTTTTTAGACAATAGAAAACTCACAATCAGTTAAGTTAAGCATGATTCCATATATTACTCAGTATACATTATATATGCCTCGATTGTAAATAGTCCGGTTTCTATCGAATCAAGTGAAGCAAAGCAGGGGAAGCCAAGTCTTAAGAAAGTGTAATATACTTAGAGCCCTAGATTAATTCAATAGTGCCTACACTTTATAAAGGTACACGAACAGAATTTAAATAGAACTAAAGTGAAATCACTTTGAATGCGGATGTTAAATTGTAACTTGTGCAACTCAATTCATGTGATATGCCTATCATTAGCAACTAACTGAACATATCTACAGATTCGCTGAAATGCGGGAACGAACTACTAATGCTTCAACAATGTTCTCATCTCTCACTAATTTTTTACATTTCCGATGTGCTTAACAACACCCCTTTACTTTTCGGTCTTGATTCTTTGGCAAGCAAGCGGTTCAATTATAATAGCAAATGTAACGCAACTTTTCTCAATGAATTAATTGCACATTGTCAAAGGTCTTGTCTTTCCTTGTATTAGTTATATATTCTTGGTATACACTACACTACAGGACATACTACTCCAAAATCTCATTCTCTTGTATTGCAATGTCTTGTGGTAGCTTATAGAACCACTACCATCGCACTATGCATAGTAAGCAGTGACTGACATAACAATGACAAAGATAAGGAACATTGAATTAAAACAGATACATATTCGTCCATAAGCCAACTCAAGTAAATGCACTTTACTACTTTAATTATGTGCAACTATAGTACATTTTAAATTTTACAGGATAATTCCACACTGCTATACTGCTTCCATTTAGATTAACGCAGCAACTATTAAAACGACTACACGTACATTACTTATGTAAATTAGTTACAACTCTTCCAGAATCTCACATCACAAACATTGTTCATACGTATAGTTCCACTTTATTAGACTTATCCTAGTGTTCCCTAGACTTATTTTCATACTATTAGTAATATCAACTAGAATGCGGATTTATCTTTTAAACTCGAATATAGAACAGACTGTTTTACTTTTATTTACTCCTATAAGTTTCACTTGAATTGAAGAATTGCAAAAGAATGCTGTTCCTTTCGAGAATGCTTCAGAGAAAATACATTCATTTGACTTTGACTATCAATTCCCTTGCTTCGATTCTCTTACAACTTACGTCACGCCTGGTCTACGTGGAAAAAACTAGTCAAGTCAAAGCCCCACCAAAACAGATCTCTTTCTACACTAAACACATTCATATACATAAATATCTCAACTGCCGGCTTTTTGGCATTCGACTTACATTGATGAACTCACATCACATCATTGTACATGTATTAACTCTTTACTTTATTACTATCACTTTACTTCTCAAATAAAACACATACCTACATACAACTTTCAATTTAAGTCCACAACTACGTTTACACTATCATTCACCATTGAATTACTACTATTGGCAAAATACCTAAATATACAGAATTCACACCTATCTCCCCAACACATCTTAAAAATCCAAATACCTATCACACTATGTAACCAAAGCTAACTCTCTCAGTTAAATGCATTTCTAAATCGATTACTTAACCCTAAAGATAGCAAACTACAGTACTATCAACAACAATAAAGTTTTAAAATTGTCCTAGGTTCCCTTGCTATCCTAATGTTTACTCTGTATATTTACCCGATTTATAATTATTGGAATATTAATGAAATTGAAATTGAAGAAGTTTGGTGGAAATTCATAAATGAAAATCTTTAAAAGGTGAACGAACCAATGAAAAATACATTTATCATTTAGGTCTTTTGAAACACCTTTATGAAACTGAAATTAGAAAGATGAGAAGGCAATTGACAATTCTTTCATATCAATAAATCGTTATAAATCGTTATTGTTATCTAATTCTATGTGAATTACATTTAACACCACAATTCTTTTTTCGTGGAATACGTATTTTCTGTTCTTGATAAATTTATACAGATGAATCCATCACTGGTTAGTTGATGAAAATTGTACAAAACTAAATGATAGCAGGAAAATAAGAGAAAATTTACCTTGATTGTAAGATGGCCGGTTTGTATGGTCACCATTGGGATCCTGAGAAGAGCCATTGTTAGAATAGTAATAATTGGATGGAGGATAGGATCTTGGCTTTCGATAGCGTCCACCACCATAGGAGCGGTTGGAGGGGGAATAGTGATAGTCGGATCCATTTCCGTGGTAGTGATCTCCTCCTCCCCCTCCTCCTGAGGAACTTCTACCGCCGCCGCCGCCGCCTCCACCGCCGCCTCCACCCTCTCCATTGTTGTAGTGTGAGTTTCGGTAATTGTTGTACGAGTTTCTACTTCCGTAGTAATTATTGTGATACCCTGAGTAATGTCCCCCTCTGCCTTCTCCCCCTCCCCCTCCCCCATTACCAGATCCATTCTGGTACTCTTTAGTATTATTGTAATCTTTGTGGTGATAGTCACCTCGTCCACCACCACCACCACTGTAGTGATGACTATGGTGAGGATTGTTGCCTGAGCCATTGTTGCTGCTGTGGTGGTGGTGACTGTGATGGTGATTCGGGTGGTAATAGTCCTTTTGGTAGTAATCACCTCTGGAACCGTTTTGGTGAGTGTTATGTGATGGGTGGTGGTGGTTACTACTGTAGGAAGCATTCGGTTCAGCAGAAGCAGCTCCTGAGGAAGTGCTAGAGGAAGAATGATGGCCATTGTTATGAGAATTGTTCGGACTGCTTCGGCTACTGCTATTTGTCACATCATTGGAACCATGATAATTATTGTGATGATTCGAAGCTGCTCCGTTGCCTGACATATTGTTGGCCGAAGAGGAATTTTCCAGGGGAGATGCGGAGTTTGTGTGCGTCATTGTTGAGCTCTTGTCCACCATTTGTTTCACAGGGCTATGTTGATTTCGGCTCGGGACTATCACGGCTCCTCCAACTTCCACATCTTCTTCTTCTTCGTTTGCTGAGATTTCTCCTGTGTCACATAAAAACATGAATGTTAAATAGGTCAGCTCATTATATACGGTCCTCATACATTACCCTAATACTCTGTTTATGTTCTACTAAAATACATGAGAGAAATGTGCAAACTTTCCATATACATTATTATACAAAATTAGGTAAACGTAGTAGTATTGCACCAAGTAGTTCTTTAGGCGTGTAATGTTTTGCAGCCTGTGTTGTCTACTTTCCCTTGTGTTATGGAAAATGTTTTTACGTACTGTCAAACTTGTTTTCTCGGTTTTTTATTCAAGAAAATTGCATTCTGAAATTTAGTTTCTAAAGAAGGAAAACGTAATATGGGGAGACAAGGTACTGTAAATGAGGAAACTTTATTTTTTTCCGTAAGCAGCATGGATTGAATATCATAGATGTGTACCCTACTAATACCGTGTCCCATCTATGTATAGTTTTTACAGTCCAAGGTTAGGTTCATTGGAATTGGCAACTGCAACTGAATAGGTAGTACATTAAATGTGAAAGTTCAGATTTTATTGCCACGGTTCTCCCCTAAATCCCATTGCCAGTTGTTCGGTTCGGGTGTAGTATGTAACTATTAGACTAGAAACGGATGCCAAATCAAGTCAAGGCACGAAAAAGATACTTTATAGCTATTAGAGTAACTCTGCAACTACATTATGCTATAATACATGCATAGCTACACGCTTAATTTTGAGTGTCCTACTTTTCATCTGCATAGAGTCGAGACAAGTAGTGTAGAATGTGGATGCCCTCCCTACTCCGTCCGATTTTTTAATGAAATCCATTCATCTTATTCATGGATTAACTCACAAGTTACGATACTTTTCAAAGAGATTACATTTCGAAGGAAAAACATGTTGTTTACCCAACGACACAGCGGAAGAACATACACACATATTTATTTTCTTTAGACCTCTCTTCCGTAAGCAGAGCTTATTTAATCGACTACGCTACAAACATTTATTAATCTCGAACATCCTACTAAACCAAGTTGGAGCACATTGTGGCAATGTGACACAGATTTTAAAGTTTTAATTACACTTTGAATTGATATTATTACACTGGTCTGCCATGGGCTAATGCGTTTTAGGTTTAATTACTTGGAGAGATTAAAAACAACTCACAAGTTTGGTAATTACGTAAAGTAATTGTATTCAATGAATCTCTTTACAAAACATTTGTCAATAAATTAGCTGGGGCACTTAACACTACACTGAATACCACTTAGTACGTATTGGGTTACAAAAATAAGAGTACAGAACAGGGATTAACCTTTTGGGACATGAAATATAATTTATGTATACAAGTCTTGCATATGAGATCGATTTTCTTAAGATCTAAAGGAAGGAGTTTTAGGAGTACATAAGCATAAGAAAAAAGTAATACTCTACACACTACGACACTGCGACTACGGCAAACAACTATTAGCAGGATTTTTATTAAAAATCATAAAATGTAATGTGGAGTGCAGTACGAAGTGTACTAGACTGAGTGTAGTCAAGGAAAAGTGAAGAGTCGAATGTATAGCGTTTACATTTAATAAAGTCATGAAATAGTTTGATGAAAAGGTCGATATGGTTGAATGAAGACAGGCGGCATCAATAGATGCACATAATAACAGGCTTATAGCACTAATAATACGGTTGCATCTTTTGAATAGAAAATCGCATGGAATTATCAGGAAACTGATGTAGCATGAACATTGTAGAGGAACTAAATAAACTGACGAACGGCCAAAATATACGTTACAAAAAGAAGGAAGGTACCATAAAAATGAGACAAGTGTTTATCCAGTTTTTTTATCATCTCTCTTATGTAATCGAATGACATTCACTGTAAATGTGTGTAGACATTACTTATACTTAGGTTTTGAGAAAGCATGGTATTAAAAGGCTGTTTTGTGTAATATGACTTGGTACTTTGTGTAATATAGCTATGAATGCGAATACACATGTAGAATGTTAGAGTTTACGATAATCTTAAAGTAAAGTAAACCCAGCTCAACTAAGTAAATGCATTAGATAATCCAACCAATTCACTCTATCCGAATATGCACACAGGAGTAGTAAATATATCTTTACAATACTATCTTTACACAGAGTTTTCCTAGATAGTAAGGTCATGAAGTGTCTCAAGAGTAGTGAATTAGAGATAACGTTATGAGGAACTCAGATACATACGAGTAAATGGTAAGGGAAGCTACTAGTGTGGTGCTGGTGTTACTGTTTTCACTAGGAACCACAGTACATGGTGGAAGTTAAGTGCAGATAGATACTAGCAGACACCACACAAACGATAAGATGTTTTTTAAATGTTTCCTTAATGTGTTTGAGGGGAGGGCTCTTGTCTTCTGTTAACTTTATGATCTTTCTGTGGTTGGTTTGCAAGAGTATATCTTCAGATGTCATAAAGGCCTTGTGTCTGCACTCACACTCCAAATATACATAGATTTGCAATGCATCTGAAAATCTTTACTCTCTTCTGCACTAGGCATACATATTCCTGAACTCGTTCGCCTACTTTTACTAATGGTTACAGCCAACTGTTATTCGCTTCACCAACCATGGCCAAAACACAATCAACAACACTACAATACAATGTATGCAATCCAAACGGAATTAAATCCATAAAGCACAATTTCCCTACACACCAAGAAGAAACTTAGTTAACTTATTATGAGAGAACCTGTACACAATATATCATGCAGGCTACATTTCACTTCATTGCATTTAAATTGCGAAACACTAATAGTAGCATCATTTTCTATTACTAGAATATGTAATTAACTATCTGATTGTAATTGCTCGTAAAAGTAATGACACATTTATGACGTAAAAGCTTTTAGTACAAAGCTAGCCTCGTATTTTTCCACAACTATCTATGAAATGCATAAATTAAGATTTTAATAATTTTTGCAATCAAAATGTGTAGTAATACTACATGACTAATGGTTTTTCGAAATTAATGCAACTTTATGCATCTGTGTAGAATATACTGCTAGGTACACGATTACGAGTGCATATAAAACAGAGGAATGAAATTAAGTGAAAGCATCTAGATGTCCGCGCACTAATTTACGATCCGTAACTTACCGCCCATATTGCAAAGTTGGGAATACTAGAATACTAATAAAATTGTCATATAGCTCTCAGCAAATTTTCAACGACTGCATAAACATATGAAAGTATTTAAGCTCCATAAAAACAGAGGAGGCCCACTTTCGGTAACTTCGTGTTATACGAACATAATAAGTATAAACACGGTCCTCCTCCCTATATCCGTATATAGTAAGCACATAAAAATTGCTAATTTTAGTACGCCAAGTAATATCACATAAAAATTAATCAAATTTACAGTTACCTAGAATAAAAGAGTGCCTAAGGACGTGGAAGACAATGCCAAGCGAAAGAAAGGCATTCTACGTGAAACGAAACGAATAACCCATTATCTTAATTTCTACTCTACTAAACTCAGTTCATATGCCTTGACTACTAAAATAGTGGCCTTCTAAAGAATTATTCCAATCACGCTATTGTTTAATCCTAAGTTTCTACTGTATGGAGTACTAGAAGTAGACCCTTATTAGTTTATTTCCCACGAAATGTATTTAATGCTCAATTCACAATCACTAGTGCAGTGTATCTTCATTACTAAAGATAAGTTACTAACTACCTTGTAAACTAAAAGTTAAATAAAACTCATCTAATGCATGGACAAGTAATGTAAAGTAAATGTCTCATGTGATATGATGTGACATTAACTCTCTGCCTTGAGTTTCTATACAGTTCACGTAGACAATAAGTGTTTTATGCATTATATTAAGTCTTTTCTGTCGAGACTATAGTACCGTGACTTTAGCAACTTTTGACTAACTAACTAACTCGTTAACGACCTCATAAGTAAATACTGTCGTGTGTCACATCACAAAACACTCTAAACACAGTTCAGATATATGTGGCATACTTTCCAGCACTAACACTAACATACCACACCTCATAAACCCAGTGCACGAAAACAATGGCAAAGTTATGTATTTTATTCTTAGGGAACTTTCCTACGTACGTACTTACAGTTACACTGTATCTAATGTGACAAGACAAAAGCAATTCAATCTTATTTGTGTCTTTCGTCGAATCATAAGAAAAGGAAACGAGTTCTCGTAGCTCACCCAACAAAATGAACTTCAGAGGAAACAAATGACAAGGTTAGGCAATTTAAAACGATCATCTATCTAATGATGAATGAATGATAATGGAAAGTTAAGTATGTGCACGGATATGTACCCTGGAACACATATTCTTAACAATAGTCCTTTTTGATGAGGGTTATACGAACCTAAGTCATTACCGTAGGACAATAGTCATAACGTAGTGCAGATATTATACTGTAAATACGTAGTATCCTTCAATATTACTATATTACACTCATTATTTATGTACTCACTGTTAGTCAAGCTTTAACTCAAAGATTAGTCAAGTTGAGTGAACTGACAACGAGAAAAAGAATAGGAAGGAAGGCGAGAAGACGAGGGAAAAGCAAAACCAAACCACGAAAAAGAAACAGAACTCAGAACATACACAAGACAGGATGCGAATGGAAAGAGACGACACTGATGAGTTAACTACTCTTTCTTTTTTGCATGCGAGGAAAATAAATATAAATATGTTCGTACATACATTCTATATAATCTATGTGTAACTTGAATACATTTTCTTTGTGACTTGCCTTGTTTTGGCTTCTCTGCATGCAGACAGTGCGTTCTGCTCTTCAATAATGTATTTAGTTCAGTAGGAGTAGATACTACTTAAACTATTCTATTATACTTATGTCTCTCCACATATATAGTAATACTATCTCTATAGCTCGTGCTCATCAAAGTCTTAGAGCCACGCTTTGCCATTTATTTCTTTAGGGGTTTAAAATTAGCCACGCTATGGTATTTCATTTCCTCTGCCTTGTTGAAACTCCAGTTCACTACCATCAACACAACAACCTACCACTACATTACATACTTAAGTATCTTCACTCTATAATTGTATTGTGTAGGCATATTGTTCTATTCTATAATACGCGTTTTTAACTACCTAATTCTAATCTGATGCATGAAAACGTATACTACAAGTACTGAGACAAACTTTCTGCGTTACACATTTCTCTGTCTGAGTGAGTGTTGTGTTGATTAAAGGAAAGTGACTATCTTTGTAGTATTTTCTTTAGCTCATCTTACAATTCCATGTCATGTCGTGTCCTGTCAGTTGAAGGTATGCAATAATATTCCATTTCCAACAGAGTTCGTCAGATAAAATTCTAGATATGAGTGACAGACGAAAAGGAAGAACAACAAGGGAGTTCTTATTAATAATTTAACTGTTTATGTTGAAAAAATAATAGTGCTTTTTAAAATACATAAGCTACAGGTTAGGACTTAGAGACAATGTGTATGCATTAGATTGCAAACATAGAGATAGGAAGAGGAAAAGTCTGTTTTCAATGTAAATAAGCGATTGCAGTAGGAGAGTAGTAGTACTTATACATAATACATATTGGAACGTATGTGCATCTAAAAGAAATCTAGAGTTTTTCAATTCTGGAAGACTGCACCATGATATTACTAAATATTCTATTCTTCACTTTTGTTTATAGATATGAGTTTCTGGTTGATATGAGGCAGACGGCAGACCTGGTTTTAATATTGTTTTATATCTAGTATATAATGAAGTAATATGATGTAGTTGAACAAGTCCACCCTCCCAAGTCACGAGAAAGTTGGCATTAATAATGTATGAACCGTGAAGTAATATTACTTGGTGTGGAGTACAACTAGAGTATCTGTAAGAGTAGCTCGTAGAAGCAGTTAAGAATATCCCTCTTGAGGAATTTATGGCTAGCGTCAGTGCAAGATATATGAGAAAGTTGAATCGTAACGTCTGTTTGTATGCAGTACAGGATCTATCTTTATATAAGTGCACCTGGACGGTTTGACTGTGGCTTTGCTTCACTTCGCAATCACTATGTGTGTGGCATATTCCAAACTTGACTTATCCTCTCTGCACCGGATATAAGCAAAACTATAGTAATGACATGTAGTGGTTAAAAGGACCAGGATATCCAGAATTTTTGCCATTATTTTAAAGTACGTCATTCACTTCACTTCCTACCATAACAGAACCTGCTAAATAAATCGACTTTCTCCAGCTTAACCCACGCCAAGTGCTGGACATATTCATGAGCCCTTCCTATAATGTATAAACCTACTCAGATAGCACAGACTCCATAAAGTAAACAGTTTCTAAAAGATCATCCAAAGGAAGTCTCTACGGAAAGGGTGAAGGCTAAACTTACACTTGCAATCTGCAATGGGGATTTACAATATAAAATTACACAGATTTCCAAATTATATAATATTGCGTAGACGTAGGTTATGGAAGCCCGCAGCTATTACTTAAGGAATCATTCATTTATTTACAAAATTCATTATATAATATAAAGGTACATAAAACTCGGTTCGGATTTCACATATAATTTAGTAGTTTTGTAATAGGTACTTCCATGGTATGAAATGGCCTCTTCTATTATAAATCGTTCCGCACGCTAAATGAAATGAGGTACTTTGAGGTGACTAAAACAACATTACTTAGAAAAGTAAATGCTATCTCTAACTAAATTGCGATGAGATCTAACAGCAAAGCAAAAACCTAACGCACCAGATTGTTTTGAATTCCGTCAGAAGCACACAGACCAACTGACTGAGAGATCCGATTTTCCGAGGGTATTAACAGAGTAGAGATTTTTCTTAAAATGGAAATGCTGTCGCTTTCCAGTAAGCCTATTTTAGCTTCTTCCTTCTCCTCTTTCAAATGCGATTTCGTACTGTATTCTATTCTATTTTCCTTCTATTGTCTCGCTGTGTGTTTGAAATTTTTATGTGTTTAGAAAGTCTGTGTCTAGTTGCTCTGCTTCCTTTATTTGCTACGTAAGGGTAAATACAGAACATAACAGACTTGCTGCTTCTCTATGTGTATCACAACTTGGTATTACATAATGGTATTAAACGAATAGCTAAACAGAGTGTACATACGTCAGTGTTGTATCTAATGCAGACTTTTTAGACGTAATGTTTGAATGCGTACTGGAATACAAACGTGAGTTATACAAGGTTTCATCACAATCGATACTAAATGGATTAAGCTAACAATATGCAGAGTCATGCACAGTCTTCATTGATTTAGTGCTAGTGAATACAACTGCTTACTAAATAACACAAGAATAACTAACTATGAATTACTACATCTACTATGATACATTGCTTTATTGTTATCACATTCTTTTATAGTGCATCTACATTTCTATCTATAGTAATGTACTTGGAAAGTGATTTAATACTCATCTATACTTATTGCCCTCTTGAGCATATTTTAGGATTTCCACTGCAACCCTGAAAACCCAGGGATTGTCTGCATGGCCCCACATCCGGAACAACACCCTACTTGACCCACAAACAATATATTGAATTTTCAAAAGTCCTAGATCAACCCAAATGCCTGTGGCTAAGGCACCCGCTAGGAATTATTGAGAACTATACTTTAAAATTAAAATTAAATTAAACTTTAGAATTTTAAATTACCTACTTTTAATTTATAATAAAAATAGAAAAATATCCCTTTCAATTATTCAGCAGTTATGTCACGCTAAATTGAATAATGAAACAATTAGGAAAATCACATTTGGAATCAGTCAAGATTTAAAGCCAAAGTCCGCCCTGCTCCTGCTTAAGTTCCCACACTGAAACAAAGGATTCGTTTAAAGCAAAATCATTTCACAAGTTTACAAACACTCCTGAGGTAAGATGTTCGGCTACTGGAATTGCTTAGTACGTCCATGAGCACAATAACACTCGGACTCAATGGCGGAGGGGAGGATAATGAAACTTTTCTTGAGAGACCTATTGATTTTGAGTCAACTCTGCAGAATAGTTTGGGAATTCTCTTTGTCTTCCGTCTGATTCTCCTGGTGAGTTCTACAGACGGGTTCTCAACGGTAAAGCAGGAAATACTTATTTTGCAGTCTGCTCCGTCTTCACTTTGCCCAACCCAAATACCTGTCCTTTGGTATCTATTTTGCGTCTTTTTCAAGGAAGAGATGAAGATGTCAGATTTTAAAGTGTTTCTGCACTGTTCACATGTATGGGTAATAATGTAAACTGATTTGTCCACAATTTTTATGAAATATCAGGAACCTAAGAGCAATCTTTAAAAGTCTGAAAGTGCTATATGCAAGTTGATAAGTAGAAGTGACATAGAAATGAGAGTCACAAAAGAATTTGAATAAAAGCATGCCATATTATTATTGAAATATCATTAACCAGAAAACCGATATAGCCGAAATTATCTACGTACACTTTCGTAAATAATTATGGGACAACTTAAATTAATTACAATTGGAATTATTGTAATTGCATTACCCTTTCAGTTTAAATTCGAAAAAAAGGAAAAAGTTCAAGTATCATTTGGGAAAAGACAAACGAGAACTAGACTGACAAAAGCAGATTATTTACAAAGGGGTTATCCGTACAAATAAAAGAGTTAACGCGGGTTTGGAACAGAAAGCTTCAGTAGCAGAGCTTCAGAGCAATCTCATTACTTGTTTAGTAAACAGATCTGACGATCGTGTAGCTACACAGTTAAGAATCGGATGAAATTACAAAATAAAAACAGCGTAGTGTTCATGTAACGTGAAGGAAGGACATAAACGTTGCTCCTCTCATTTGATTAGATAGAATTGACTGGAATAGAACGAAATGAATTTATGGGCTGTGGGTAATTTGCATTTAATTTAATTTAAATAATTGTCTAGTGTAACGCTTGAATGTTTCTCGTGTGCCATCTCCACTTCTGTTAAATACTCTGGTATTTCCATCCTTTGTTGATTCTCTGCCCCGACCCTGCTTTCCAATGCTACTTGCATCTATCAACCGGATTAAACGTTTTTCTAGACTCCACTCCACTGGAAATGCACAATACTATTTATTTGTGTACTATTACATTATCGGGAAATGTGCATGCGATCCCATTCATGAATAGTTAAACCAATTGCTAACACTTGTTTCTACAGTGCATACCGCAGTCGTAATGTAATCCTCAGAGGTGATTCGTAGATACCAATTTAAAATTCGACCTCGCCAGTAACAAATATAATAGACGAAGCAAGATTATAAATGTTACAGAACAGAGTACAGTTATTTACATAAAATAATTTTATATAGATAAATGTAAGACCTCCAATAAAAGATAAAGAAATCGCATTGATGCACTAAAATAATCTGCCCTGAACCGGTTAATACCAGAAATGATATCTCAACCTGATTGTTTTTTATGTGTCAAAAATTTCCCGACAGCACAATTGTGATTTTATGTTGGGTACTCATGCCGTGGCATATAATAATACTGTCCAGAAGTTTGGCTTACAACTAAACCGACAGGAAAGTTATGTTATGAATGCTTGAACAAACGAATTCCATCATAATGCAGAATATATTAATCATGAAAAACAGAAGGAAAGATTCTTTAAGGTTTTAACGAATTCACATCTATTTTGAAGATATAACTCGTTAGATTCTAACTGGTACACAAATATAGAGCATAAAGAGCCCTTTCACCTATAAAAACATTCATCAACTATGTAAAATCATCCAAGACCGTATAGTTGACTTATTCAATCGTAAAACTTAGCCCAAGAGACGGATAAGGACGTCCCACGCACAGTCATCTCTTTAGACACCTATTCATGTTTCATTTGGTTGATGTATGAAAAGCTATGGTTGTAACTACTTCCTATCCTATATACGTGTAGCATTTACCTTGTACACTACAACAGTTACAGTACAATACATAGAGAAGACAGAAGGTTGTATTGTAGCTAATGGTAGTAGGATACCTTGTCTACATATAATATAATGTGTTCTTTGCTTTTGGTGTTAAAACGAGAATGGTGAGAAAGGAAAGCGCTGAGTCGGAAGGAAAATCCATAGCCTTGCTTTGGCTTTGTCCTACAAGTACAACGTAGTGCACGATGTGCAACGCAATATGTACCTTCTTTGGAGCTTCTACTATTTCCTTTGCTTCTAGCTAGAAAATACAAGGCTCAGATCTATCTGGCTGTTATGTTGTGCTTTAGCTCTATTTTCAGTGTCGGATATTATAGGAGGAGTAGTAGAATGTTCTGATACTTATGTAGTACTCTGTTGTAATGCAGCGTGCATATAAAATAGAGGAGAAACATTGTATACAGACATTATACTGGAAATGGTAGTAGGGAGGCTCAGCTGAACAAGACCATGAGTCTTTGTGGATAGTTGAAGTTAGAATGGAACATGGAACTTTCGACTCACAACATTATATACAATTCAGGCCTCAGTCAGAGTCAGACTGACTGAGTGAGAGTGAGCAAAGGAAGAATAAAAGGGAATCACTAGGCCAGCCAGACCAGACCAGACCAAAGCAACCAAACCACGCCAAGCTTTTGCAAAGACAAGAACCTAGCGAAACTAAACGAGAGAAATAGTCTGTTCCGTCCGCCCGTACCTACACAAGTGGCTATACCTATAGGCCATCACCCACATACCTTCCTAGGTACTTAGAGATATGTACACAGTATACATGTACAAATGTCTACTATCTAACTGAAGACAGGAAAGGAAAGGAAAAGGAGAGTCGAGCCGAGCCCATCCATTTCATCCGTCCACATCCATCCCATCCAACGAAACGAACCATCTCCAACGTTAACATAACACATTTTCTACTCACAGCAGTCCTTTCTATGCTCAACCAGCCCCTATATACTTTAATGCACGTAAAAATCAATGAAATCGAATTTCTCCTTCACTTTTCTCTCAGACATTCCACAATTCACATCACATTCCTGGTTCCCTTAGCTTCACTTCGATTGCATGGTCGGGACTACTTTCTTCCTTTCTCCTAACTACTCTGTCTCTGTCTAGTATGCACATTCATCTAGGTATCCAACTATCTACCCAGTTCCTTTCACTACGTTCTAGACATTATTTTTCTATTTGTTATTGGCAGAGTCACTGGCTATACCTTCACTTCTTATATCTCAGGAACATTATACATTTACGTGAAGATAATGTATGGAAGTCTTTAGAACATTCGTCTCACTCTTAAACAGTTACTCTTACTGCCACCATCCAATTAAGCGAGTTTCCTGTATTAATGTTCCCCAGGAAGTCAAACCGTTTATTATTAATGGACAATTAGGTACAATGCGGTTCGATGTGTAACATAATACGTAGTATCACATTATAAAATTGTTACATTACGTATTTGCAGAATAGAAAGCGAAATAGAATGGATATTGTATCGTTTTACAGGTAGGCAAATAATCTAATAACAGTAATAAGATATTTTTCATTCGTTTAACCATTCATTTGACTTTTAACCTCCCACCACTTAAAATCCCTCGGTTTACTTAATGTAATGTAATGCCCCAGTTTATTTTCTGCAACCGTTATTACACATATTGAAGGTATGGACACACATTTCTATCAGTTGTAACCGTTTGCCAACAATTTGTCATAGTTAACTGATAATTTGATCTCTACTTGAGATACGTAGCAAAAGATAGAAAAGTTGACTAGGTTTGTGTACATTATAACCATTTGGTAGCGTAGGCTGGTTGTAGGTATACGAACATGACATGCAATGAGACTGACTATAGGGCAAACTCACTTAAATATATCATTTAGACAAGTCACCTAAATAAATTTTCAGCACCACTTGATAGCTAGGAGCGCTAACCTATTTCCTAGCTGACGAACGTGCTACACTAGCCTTGCCTATTAAGCTTAGATACTCTGTAGACGTGTAATCGTGGCATGTAATGAAATGGCAAAAACATTCCGTTTTCATTACAGAAATAAACCCAATTACGTGCATTAGTAGTAAGAGTAATTTTCGGATGATACTCACTTGCAGTGCATTTCAGAATGCAAGTACCTAGGATGTACGAATAGTCTCGTCATGGAAGTCCAAACAACTTCCTTTGCACAATCGGATACCTACTATCATGTTCCCTCTTCTACATTATATATGAACCACTCATACAAACAAAAGGAAATTCCATTTTACTTTCCTACAAAAACCTACAGGGATACTAAAACTAAAATAGGACACACTAAAAGTGATAAAGTAATAAACGCAGAGTACCAGTGCGAGCTTGGTAATTATATTTTCTAAAAATTCTCATGTGTATATCAGCTTGTGGAATCATTACTCTACCTTCAATAATACTGGGAAATAATAGGTCATATAAAATGTATACAGACCTGCTATCAAATTGCACTGAGTAATAAATGTCTTGCAGAAATGGCATTCAAGACACTAAACTCAAATGTCTTTTCATAATTATTACCATTGTGTGGTGGGGGAGAGTTAATGTAAACTGAAATGAAAACCCTAAACCCTTAAAACGGAAAATTCTATTAAATTTTATTGTTTATTTAAACGATCTTTGTAAAACTGGTTTTTTTCAATAAATTCCTTAACCACCAATTACTTTTAGGTTACATCGTCTCAACCATGTTTGTGGTAGCTTTTGGTGGAAATTTGGAGTAGGTATTATTTCAAGGTTATTATGGATTGGATTTTTGCGAGGTAAGAATTATTGTCGAGAAATGGTGGAAGATATATTGTCTGTTGGAAATTTTTGGCAGAAAGTAAGGAAATGAATTGACCGGTAGGAAGTGTATTTCTGGATGTAATCGTAATAACGTGTGAGTTTATAGAGATTGTGAAAGTGCATTTGATAGTTGAGCATCTGAGCATGGTATGTGGGATATAGATGGTTTTTGATGCGGAACGTAGAGGAAGGAAGGAAGAGCAGGGAAATGTGATGTCTTGGTATAAGTTATGAATTGCCAGCGAGTTGTGTAAATGCGGAGATGAGTAGCCAAGTACGTATCAACTGGGTATTATAATTTATGTATTGTAGTAGTGGAGCTATTCCACGAAGGAAGAAGAGAAGCGTAGTAGGAGAGTGATATATATCTGAAGAGAAAGTGTGATTTGGTATTCTGTGTAGTTTAAGTGGTATAGACAGTTTGGGTTGAGTATATGTAGGGAAAATGTCAATGCCTTCTATTCTGCAAGCTGAACTGAACATCAAACAGGGAAACGAGCCCAAAAAGGCAATTTGTGATGTGAAGTGAAGGCAAAGGGAAGGGGCATCTGAAAAGTTGTATCTTGAGTTGACACAGTATATTGGTTATAATATGGGGCTGCTGGCTTGGCTTGGCTGCGGTATGGATGGAAAGGGTTGCGAGAGTTAGGTTAGTCGTGAGAAAGTTTCTTTTCTTATATCAGTATTAATATGGTAGCTGGTACATAACATACTAAGTAAAACTTGGTTGGACTTACCAATAGAAAGACGTCTCCATCTTGTTTTCCTTTTGCGGCCCATGAAGATGGGAACTTTCTAGCTGCACTCTGCTCTCTTTTCCTGAGCTTTAGTAAATGAATAGTATAAGTGGAACAGAGTTTCAGTTTCTGAGTAGATATAGTGTATAAGTAGTGGTATAAGATAACTACACGAATAATGTGCAGTATAGATTGTATGTTTCAGTAGTTAGTTCTGTTCTATCGTGTGTACAGATATTGGCAGTGTGCTTTCTTCGTGCACCCGATAAGGAAAAAACAACAAGAGTTCTTTGAAAACAATACAATTGAATCCTAGATTTTTCTTCGGTTCACTACCGAATAGTTTAGTCAGGCAAGTCAGACTCACACGTTTCTTCTTCCTTTCGCCTTCTTTTTTGTCGCCTAGCGAATTCAGCTTTCTCAGTTGAATTGAGTTGACGAGAAGAGTATGTAAGTATACAGTTGAATGTAGTTAAGTCACATTTTCCCTTCAGTCAGTATACACGGAGAAAAGGCTGAGAGTCAACAGAGTGAAATTTCATAATGGGCACACACTGTATTTGTAGAGTTGTATAAGTACATCCGTAGAATATTATGCTTCAACTTGGCATCTGGGATGTTCAGGTTTCATGTGGTATGGTGTGGTGGTGTGCAGAATAGAAAATAAGGAAAGAAAAGAAAATTAAACCAAAGAAAATGAAAACCTACAGTCTAAGGATAGGGAAAGGATGGGACAGGGAGGGCTTTAAATCAAAATGGGGAAACTGGCAAACGGATATTTATGAATTTGTAATCAATCAGATTTATAGATAATTTCGGAAACTTTCTCAAATAAGATTTGACAAGAGTTATTACTATAACCTAAAACAAACCTAACTTTCCCGTGATACTTTAGTTCCTAATTTAATTTAATCTGGAGTCTCACTCAAAACTTCGATCTTCATTTTATCCGTCTCTATTTGTTTCTATTGTCAACATTGTTCTATAGCATTCTCACCATACTACTAAATCATTGTTCCAGTTTCACATTTTATATATTGCTCACAACATTTTCCTATACTCAAGGATTTGCCAACTCAAACTTTTCCCCTCTTTATAACTACAGCGTCTGCATGAATAGTCTTTACTGTAGAATTTCTCAAGTAAAAGTGCTAAAGTGTATTAGGAGACAAAAAAGTAGAAAATAATTGGCTATTTCTATTCGTGCACAGTTGCTAGTGTTAGCCTAGTGAACTGCACTGTATTGTATAAGTCAGTTAAAGTTACACACACACAGTTATAAACTGTAGAGAACGCTTGTTTTTGGTTTGGCTTATCTTTAGCTCTTGGTAGTACAATGGTAGCGTGCGATCTATATCTATACAATTGTGGAGTGAATTCAATTGAATTTTTTCGCTAGTATAAACACAACGCACTTCCAAATGTTGTTCCCTCTTCCTTTAACTTTTTTACTTTGCTCTTGACTTGACTCGACTCGACTTCACTTCAATTTAGTTCAGTTCAGTTGATGTCAGTTGAACTTTAGGTGATCCAAGGATGTTTCGTCAACTAAACTTTCCTTTCTTGCCCATCTGACGAGATCAATTCCTTCCCAAGGGTCTTCTCACTCTAACACTACATGCAAGCCGCTTCTCAGCAACTGAAATATTGCCAAACAAAACGCAAATTATTATTACCTACTTCTAAAACAGACTAACCCCTTAATGAAATTATTGCACACCATTGTATACATTAGCTTTCCTCTTTTCCCCGTGTATTTATTATATTTAACAATTCACTCTCTCGCCCTCATACCACATCACAATCACAGCGTGATACCTAATACATTATGGCTCACTTTATTGAGAGCTGAAAGGTATACGCTCACATTGCTTTTGTCAGATATAAACTAAGCGTCCAATAACATAGTTAAGCGCAGTTAAGTGGTAAACCTTGATTTCGCATTACTGTACACCAAAAGTCAACTATAAATATGCCTTTATAATGTAGATACATGGTAATATATTCGTGCATACGTATTTTATCAGTTTTAGACTTCTTTAACAAGTTCGCTAATACTGCAGTGCATAAAATATCATATTACACCGCATTGATTTCTATTTTATAGCTGACTAAGATTCTTAGTGGTTAATTGCTAACATTGCACCGTGTTTTGCGATTCTTAAAACATTTGCATTGCATAGCTACTGTAATATTAAACTTCCATTCCTATGTGCACTACTGTATGTACCTTATTTGCACAACAGAATATTTCAATATTTAGCTAACGCTACCTATGTAAAAAATGCCCTTCCAGCAATTTTATGGTAACGATATTTTAGAAGGTTCTCTAAAAGTGAACACTTACATTCGTATGCAGTTTAGGTATATGGGGTCGTTTATAAATATTATATCTGTATGAATACAAGTAAAACTTACCAATGAAATAAGACTCTCACTCTCTAACAGGAAAACAGCATTAAACACTGAAACTATTGCTACTGTCATAAACCTAAACGGAAACTTTAACCTTTGCCCTTTATGATTATGCCCAGAGTATAGACACGATGTGAAAAATCAAATGAATACAGAACCCCTCTATAATAGTTCCAGCCAGACGGACTACCAACTCAATTTTATTCCCCATGCAATGTAATACCCTCAGACCAGAGACAGGTAAGTGCTACGTTCCTTCTCTCTTGTGTTTAGAATTTATACTTTTCCACCAAGGCAAGCAATGCAAGGTAGGGTGAATGAGAACCATGCGGGATAATGTTAAAACTGATATAGAGCTAAGTAACATAACACAGTAGTACTAAAGAACAAATATGTATAACTTCATTGCACTGCAGATAAACGAGTATAGTTAACTAGGGTATCGTAAACATACGTCGTTTTTAGATACCCACAAACATCATTCTATTCTACATGAAAGGTTATTCAGTCCTACACCTTACTTCATTTTGAGACAGAGACAGAGACAGGCACTGTTGTACCAGACAAACAATTAAGCTAGATGATAGCAAACATTAAACGAAACGTGAACTTACATATCTCACCTGTCCCCGAGTCGTGTAACGTCTAATCTATACCAGGCAGTACAAAGATAATTTAAATATATTTACAATCCAGCCAATACACAACCAAATACAATATTATAAGCAAACAAGAAACTGAATAACTAATGTAAACTACATGCCTACCTAAGTGAATTATGTAAATAGCAATTCAAAGATAAAAACTAACACCAAGCCGTAACTGAAGTCAGCCAGAGTTGATAAAGCGAAGTATACAAAGATTTGACAAGACGTACTGCTTTTCCAAATGGGATTTAAACATTTCTACACAATTTTTTCTTGTAGGACTTTTCAAATTTACGTTTCTAATCAACGGAAGCGTCGATTATAGGAACTATAGCTCAGAGATTTCTTGTATTTAGGTGACATAGTGAATACACTTTTGTAAATACCTTTAGATACACAAATTTTGTACATTTTGGCTGTGAAACATTTTCACATTTTGTCCTGCAGAACTAAGGCGTAGGGAGTACAAATGCTTCCTGTAAGCAAAAACACCCAAAAAGCTAACTTGGCGCTTCCTTTAATTGGAAGCACCCAAAAAGTTAGCTTGGCGCTTCTTAAACACCCAAAAAGTTGGTCCTTCAAAGTAGGAACATTTAAAAAGATGGTTCTTATAAGCAGAGACCAAAAAAGTTAGCTTAGCGCTTTCTTTAATTGGAAACATCATTTAAGAAGGTCATAGAAGCGGTGTACCATACTTTCCACCTAAAACCCATTAACTTATACAGTATAAAGTGAGAGCAGAGTAATAAAGCACTTTTTAGTATACGGTTAATATTACTATTAGAAGCGGTGTATATTTTAATGTCCAAAGCCCCATTTTCCTATCATATTCAATGTAAAGTGATCGCGCTGTATCTCAGTAATGGGTGGCTCACGCCCATTTTCAATGGGGTTCCAAACTAGATTACGATAAGTTCAAACCCGATATTTATCCAAATCGGTCATTTCGAGTTGTGTTGTAGTGCATGCAAACGTACAGACAGACAACAGGGTTCCTTGAGCTTCTGGCTCGTTAAAACCAAAGTGGGCAATGTAGATACATGGCTAGACGCCTAAAGATACATCCATGAAAATCTAGACTATACTTACATAAGTAATCGACTGAATAAATATAATATTCCTTCATACTTCATACCGAGCTACGCATAATTTCATATCACATTCGCCGGTACAAAATATTTTTTTAATTTTCAATTACTTTTCAACCTGAATTTCAATCTGATCAATTATGGAATGCAGAATTCATTATCTGAGTTCTACTTTCATTCCATCACTCGATTAATTCATAAAATAAACAAGTGCTGTTTGAAATAGTTGGGAAAGGACATTATGACGCGTCAATTCAAGCGCATGTACTTCTCTATGTGCACTATACGCAAATCTTAAATTCTGTTGTGATGATGTACCCTTAATGACCAAACTTATTCTAGCTGTGAGTGAGACACAAGAATACTTTTAGAGTATAATCTTCTCAATTGCAATTTGTGCAACGAATGATACTTAGAATTATTGATTTCCATATAGTTATTATATACAGAAGGCCAAACGGTAAGTAAAGTTTTATTTTTATCTGTTTTGAGTAAATACGGAAGTTGTAAGAGTGAGGTGCACACTTCTTAAAATTGGTTACATGAACCGACCGCCGCACAGAACATACCGACGGAGGATTTTACAGGCGCACAGAAAAGACAGGCGCTTGCAATCGTTGGGCAGTACGTAGGCATTATATTGCATGAACTACTTGCGTGTCCTTTTACCTTTGCTTCGTAGTATTTTGCTTATTTATATATTGCCTTTATGTACGCAAGTTGAATGTGAAACCAATAATACCATTGTTTCTTGCGTTATTCTTTCTTGTACACATTTGTAGAAATTATGGATTTCCATAAACATACAAGGATGATGTAAATTTTAATATTGGAAATCAAGTAAAATAACAACAGAATATCTCATTTCAATAATGGTAAAAATAATGGTGTATGCAAGCTATACAGGAGTATTGATATGCATTCTTAACAAATTAGAATAAGTTAATAAACAGCTAATTTGTTTCATGCAGTTACTTTAAGAAATTCATTCCAATGTCAGTCTTACCAGATTTGTTGATATGCTCGGTATTCTTTCAAAATTCAACAGTTTAATTATTGTTATTTCCTAACGTTCATTCGCTCGCTTGTGATATTAACAAATAGTTTTATAGTGTTATCGAACGGGTTTTTGAAATCTCAGTCAAAAGTAAGTAAAGTACTTATACTTTATATATTCATACTTATGCATTTGTGAATAAGCATACAAACATATTAGCGCATTTAACTTTACAACAATTTTAATACTTAAAACACACAGTACTTGTACTATGGCATTTCGGCTTATCAAAAGTGCCAGGGGGAATGACATCTTGGTGGATAAGGAAAATTACACATATAGACTACACAGCACATCTAAAATTGGAACAAAACACTGGAGATGCACAAAAGACTACGCAATTTCTTGTCGAGGATCGGTACATACTTTAGATGACCTGATTCATTATATAAAACCTCATAATCATGTTCAAAGTTTAGAAGATGTGAGATATAGGGAAATGAGAAACTCCATTAATAAATCAGCAGAGTCATCATACGCAACTACAACAAACATAGTAGCTGATGCCCTTGTAAATGAAACTTGCGAAGCCGTTATAAGTAAACTACCGAAATTGGAGTCAATCAAAAGTCAAATTCGCCTTCGAAGACGAAAATCGAAAAATGCTCCTCCTAATCCTACTGATTTAGATACATACAATGTTCCAGATGCATTATCAATTACTTCTACTGGAGCAAAGTTCTTGTGGTCAAATATTGAATTTCCTGATAGCAAAAGACTACTTATATTTACTACTCAGGAAAACTTACTCTTCATGTCCAATAGCCATCTTCATGTTGATGGTACATTTAAAATAGTTCCCAAATATTTTACGCAACTGTATATTGTCATTGCTTACAAAAATGGCCACTCAGTTCCGGTTGTATATGGGCTACTTCCAAATAAAGAAAAATCTACATATGAAAAATTTTGGGGTGAACTGAAGAGAATATCTCCAAATCTAAGCCCGTTGTCTCTAATGGCGGATTTCGAAATCGGAGCTATAAATGCATTTTCTAAATATTTTCCCCATAGCAGAACTCGCGGTTGCTTTTTTCATTTCGCTCAGTGTGTTTGGAGAAAAATACAATAATAATAATGTAATTATGTAATAATGTATAGCTTAGATTCAGCACTAGATTATTAGAGGGCATTTACACAGTCATGTATACACCCTGTATTTGTGTTTTTGTAAAAATGATATTTTATCTGCAATTTAAATAATATTCAACTTTTCATAAGGTACATAGTTGTAACTTCAGTAATCAAAGTCATTAGTTGTCTTATCTTAAAGGTTTCCTAACTATTTTCCCCCAATTCCTCAATATCCTAAACCAACCCTGGAGCGAACGCTAATCAATGATGTGATAAAGCATTGTAATTATTGGTAAATATTTGCTTATTTGTTTTAATTGCTTTCTTGTAGTAATAACTAACCATTGCTTTGCGTTAGACGAAGCCTGCACGCTTGGCCGCTCTGCACATATTTTTTAAACTTATTGGATTTAAAAAATGTGACTGATTCGTCTTATTTGTGATCAAGCAGTTCTCCGATAATAAATCAGCTCTAAAAATATATAGCAGGAATTTTTAAATATTAGCTGCTTGTAGGAGTGCTACATTGCATGCAAGTATTGCTAACTAAGCTGGCTTGCAGTAATACAATTGCAAGCGCCGGTAATTTCTGTGAGGATAAACTCTCCGCCGCCTGTAAAGTCACACCGTCGGTAAATATCGGTCACCTTAAAATTCGTGTAGCCTTGATCGCTACATGTATCATGTATGATACAAATACATACAAGGTTTGGGTGTGCAAAACGTCTACTGGAAGAACTCGAGATTTGCAATTTACTGCGATGAACTCATGTGCTTACATATTCTGTATACTTTGTGGTTCGGCTTAATTACTATACAGATGTAAAATAAAAAGAAATTAGTGTACAGTAATTAAATAATTTTAATGAAACCATTCATAAGTAAATATAACTGTAGTTATATATTTAATACTGGCATCTGGTTAGCAATAAATGTGTACTAAAGATTTAGATTTATATTTAAATGTTTAGTATATACCAGTTTATTGCTTACACATTCTATTTTACATTTACTCACCATAAGTGAATGGTTGTACATTAATTGTTTGCGTCATAAATCCCTTCTTAAGCTGATTGAGTACAGTACAGCAGAACATTAAATAAGTTAGCTACTTAAGTATACCTCAGTACTAAAACGCATTGTTAGCCATTTGAAATGTATAGAGTAGTGGTGAAGAATTTTTATTATACTTACAATTTGTATCTGGAAAGGCAAATGAACAGTTGCATGTAATTGCAAGCATCTAATGTACACATAATACGAAGTGAATCATTAAAGACCAAGTGTAAACAAATTGGCTGTCGACAGCAAAGAACCTGGATGTACACTAATAAATACAAATGGAAAACTTTGTCTTTACGTGTGAGCAGAAACTAAAAATCACAGCAAATAAAACTCTATCCATGCACCATACTTTGAGTTACAGTAGTTGTGCTGTTCCAACTGGCGAGTTAAACCAAACGAAACGACAAAATGTGTACGTATGCAACTTTCACAGCAGCACAACTATCAGTAACGCAACCTATTCACATTCTTTATTTTACTTGGTGAAGTAGGTATTAAGAGTTTTGGCTTCTTCTAGCATAGAGAGACCCTAGTAAAATATATCCAGTCGAGACAGAATGAAAATCGATGCCAAGCTAACTGAAATAAACGAACTTAACGATAAGCAAAGTTAAACTACATAAGTATGAGAAAAGAATTAACAAATGGAACACAATTGTGAACACCTGCCAATTATCATATAGATACAGAAAACTATTTCTCAACTGTTCGTCAATGGAACAACCAAACGAAAGGTAAATCCATTCCTATGATGTAGAAACACATTTAAGTGGAAGAGTACCTATACTGAAGTGATTTCAGTATGTGTTTATTAGCTGGGATTGAAAAGTACCTGGGAATAGAATAGAAAAAATCAATTCTATGATAAGTAGTGCTTATTGCTTATGAATGCCAATTGGCAAATTTTAAAATCTGGTTTGGTTTACATCCTTCACTTGCACCGTCCCTATTTGAATGTAAAGTCAGTGTAAAGAACAGTACAATAGAATAATATATCAGGTAGGTACACTGGAGATAGTAGGTATATTTATGTTCACTGTCAGTATAAAGATAAAACGTGATGGCAACTCAATGCAAACTACCACGTATCTGTGCCATGTCATGACATGCCAGGCGGATATGTGATGATTATGAGTTTTAGTCTTTACATGCAATTACCTGCTTGCAGGTAGGTAGAAGAACAAAAAACCACATGTTGAAATAAGGGAGAGGTGATGCATGCAAACTCTACTTACTGTCATTGTGTACAGAATATTCCAGGTTACAAAAAGTAATTAATTTTAAAAGAGAGAGCGGGTGCACAGAGCAGGTGTGAATTCAGGACGTTTCCTTTACTCTCAATGCATATCCAAGAAATAATTTGCAATTTAGAACTTAAAAGTGGAAATGGCCAGTGTGCAGCGTGCCCAAAGGTAATTTTCCTTTTAAATTGAGTAGCGAGCCCCTAAACTCAAACATAACGTGAATACTACTTCCACGAACAGAAATAACTAGACAAAATGAAAAATACAATCAATTAAAGGCACGAGAAACAAAACCATCAATAGAAATATTCGATTAACTCATTTAAAAGGGTAAAGTACACACGACAAAGTAGCAGGGAGTATAATTTAGTATATCTTAATTTGATCGATTCATCTAATATGCATGTATAGCAGAATATAACTGTCTGTTTTTGATTTGTTGCAAGGGTTCTGTTGTGGGACGCAATGGTCGTTATGAGTGAATGTGGAAATAAGAAATTATCTGTTATTGCATTGTCCTGACTTTTTCTGATGGGATGTCAATGCCTTATGTTATGTCATACTGCGTGCAACGCTCGACTGCAGCATATTACACTATAATAAATGTAGCCACGTAATATATCAACTAACTGTTATACACGTGTCGCCTTTCCTTTCTTAAATACTTATATTGGTCCAAAATAATGGTATTTCTATTGATTAATCTTAATAATGAAAAAATAATGGTAATATTTTGAATTAATTATTACTATTACCATAATTGCAATATCGGTATCATTCTTGCGAACGCAGATGTACTGAACTGTACATATTCCCAACTTTAATGTGCTAAAATAATAAATAATGCTTACGTGTCATATGAGGTACAGTTTGTGTTGATGTCACACATGATTGTATAATCTGACAATTATTTATCTAGGAGAAACATTATTCTATAGTGAATATATTGTATATGCTTTCTGCACCAGGGTACATTATCTGACAGGCGAAAAGTTTCACAGGTAATATTCTGTCAGGAAAAGCGTAAAAGTGACCAAGACTTCCGTTGACAATGATATGTTAAATGCGGTCTCCGGTCCACTCCCTGTTACATTTCCCCAATCAATAGAAATGCCAAATAGGCGACTGTGTTCCTAAGTAGTTTCCAGGAAGACAAAACTTTTCTAATAGCAATGCCCACCAACCTTCTCTTATATTGGTATTGGTACGTACAAACACAAATAGCACAACAACTTGAAATGGTAATATTAAACGTACCGAATGTATTTGAAGTAATACTGTGTTTGCTATATCCAGAGTAGTGGTTACTTTTTCTACATCTTTGTTCACTCTCAGTCCCTAGCCTTTATCGATTTGTAGTTGTACTAGTACTATGTGCTCTCCTTTTGAAATTTATCTTGTGTACTGCTTTCTTTATGTTACTCACAGATTTCACATCTCTAGAGTATGAACATTTCGTTCTCACGAATAGTAATAATGTAGGTATCTGAATGAAGACATACTGTATCTTGTTTCAGTCAATGCTATTTTCTTTCTGCAATGTGAGCGATCAATACAAATATAGGAATGCAAAATAACAAATTAATATTGAGATTGCTTAGCGTGAAGGAGACTATTGAGGTAACTATCCGAATACACGAAATGTATATGAAAATGCAAATGATGGATCTTTAATGTAGTAGAGAGATATGACATGATGTAATATGTACACTCTATTGGGTATGTTTCATGATGCCAAGTAGTAATACATTGCTAAAGATGAAAACGATGCAGGACAATTAATTGCAATTCATTTAAATTGTGATGTTGACTGAAAATAGGAACCGAACGGTAGAAGTGAGCAAAACAAGGAAAAGCCTCTGTTTTCTGTTGTTGTGGTATACCTACATTGCACAAGGATGATAGTAGTGATATAGACACTTAGTTGCAAAGAGATAGAATAGAAGCGAGTTGACAAAGACCAGATTGGAAAATATCTGAGATAAGAAGAGCACTCCACAAGATAATTTATTATTTGGACATGTATTCACGTATCTCTTTATCTCTGCTCTCGGTAACTACTATATCAGTATTTAATATAACTGTTTAATTCGTAAGGGAAGAGTTTTGTGTTACTCGTTGTCTCCTAAAGTATAGGGAACTGCCTGTTATATGAAACCAAGTGTTACATTGAAGAAGACAAGAGCATCACAACCCATCAAGTGCAATTACTGTGAAATAGCGACAGACCATACTAAAACACATATTGTATGCGATAGGAAACATGGCTTTAGTTTAACTATGGGGCAATCAGTAAGGCCAGAGAAAATCTATGGAACGCATGTATGACAGGGTAAACCTACATGATATGACATAAATTGAAAAGCTATCTTTATATAAAAATAATAGCGCATGTCCATATATTGTGTGTAATGAACTACACTACTGTTTTGAATGTATGTTCGCAAGAGTAGATGAGTACAGTAAAGAAAAAGCAGCATGGAATTCGAAACGATGTTGTCAACTGTCTGAATGGGAGATAGGAAGACCACAGCAAAGCCAATGTATTAGTTACTTGCGTGAATAAGTTGTGCATGTTACATATAAATGAGTGTACACACTGGAATCACAGTTTTATGCATTACTACATATTATAATAATATTACGGCAAAGCAAGTAACTTTGACACAACCCAAAGGAAACAGAGCTGAGTATTATTCTGCGTTATTGACGAGAGAGCGACTGCATTGAATAGCTGTGGTTTCCAGAGAATAGCGTGCATGCTTGGGCATGGCCAGAACAAAGTTTCACAATATACTCATACACTTTGTAAACTGAACGCACATAAATATCTGTCTGCAGAAAAACTAGAAAATACTGATAGGTAGTAAGCAGCAGTAGGTAAGCAGATGATACACCAGAGCAGAGAGAGCGAGCGGGTAATGCTAACTTATACTTATACATACATTACATAATGAATATCTCTGTTATATAGCATCATTACATTAATGCATACCTCCACTGCTTATGTATGTATGTACGCAACACATAAGTACGACCATATTAACAAAAATTTAGTTTAGGTACAGACAAACAGATAGTGATGTGATGATACAGAGTTTTAGCATTGGCTTTTGCTTTGCATTTCGTTGCTTATATGAACACTAGTACAGTGTAGTGCTCAAGATAAAAATAAATGTTCACTATGATAGTCTCGTCTCTCTGCAGTAGAGATATTTTTTCATACAATGTTCACGAGGTCGCAGATAGTGTGTGTCTTGTCTTACATGTCGTACACAGACACACTACGTTATATAGCTTCCCATGCCGCTCCATTAGGAAAAATGCAAAGGCAAAACAGCCGTGGAGTCGGGTAGATTGCTCTTTAGTAGATTGTATTGCATTGGATTGCTTCGTGAATACATCTCTGCTAAACTGTACTATTAGTTCATAAGAGAGAATATGAGACGAAGCGAACAGAGAACTAAACAGACAGAACAGTCTTTTTCTTTCTTGTTCTATCCAGTATTGGTACACATTTACAGAACATTACACCCCTAAAGTAGGTACTGTTAATAATCTCACTACCTTGGTATGATGCTGTACAAATGTACGCTTATACTATGATTAGTTAATAGCGATGGTGCAAAGTACATTTATAATATATGCGTACATATTATACAACAATAATTCTTCTACTTAGTAATGAAATGAAATGCCTATTTATTAACTTTGTACTATAGGTATGTCATGTACAGATGTACATACTAAAATTATCAGTAGCCCTAGCCCTTGTAGTTAAAAGTTAAGAGAAGGTGATGTCGCATGTGGCATTAGTAAAATAAGTTGACTTGTCGTGATTTAAATGTGGTTTGTCTGCCTGGTCCAAAAGTTGGGTCTGGCCCGGTTTTAGTTGGTGATGAGATGAAATGAGAGGCATTGAAAATGGAAGGCAAGAAAAGAAGTTAGCAACCGCATGTTTTGACTCAGCCTGATGCGATGTGAGATTAATATCAGGACAATAAGTATGTATCTATGTACAAATAGTTTACGTACAGTGTATCTGTATCTACCAAGTGAAACCACCTAAATTAACGACTTTGTATATTGAGACTTTGAATAATAAAGAAAGTAACCAGAAACTTTGGTTTTACATATTCTGAGCTGTGTGTACCAAAGATAATAGATTTTACTCTACAGAATAGTCATTTAAGTAATGTTGTTTGGTTTGGTTAATTGTGGCATAAGTATGCAAATTACAAATAATACTGAATGAGTAAAGTAGTTAGAAATTTGCTCTTGGAGTAACTTAACTACAAACGTGGTATGCATTATATTTAGGTAGGTATTATAATTCCTTGAAGAAGATGAAGTAAGTATGTACATTATGTATTATACGGAGCTGTTTACAATATGGTTAATTTGAGTTGACGCTTCTCTAAGGTATATTAATGCTATGCAGATACTCTTTGTAAAAGTAGGTTCTATGTTCTAACTAAACTAATACCGCATAGCTACTTATATATTGAATAAGGGCACAGTTCATTACATTTCTGTTGCATAATACTACAAAATATACACAATACAATTCTTACACTTTAAAATTCACAAAGGCAAGACAAGGCAAGTCGAGCCATGTCAAGTATACTTTCGATTCTTACATTAACCAACTTAAGCTGGTAACTAAGCTAAAGTAAAGAATCTCATTCTCTTAGCTCTCCTGCTGCACTCGTAATATTCCGCAGCAATGTAGATTAGTTATACTTGTACAATGTAATGCACTGTTGTGATGTCCTTTGTGTTTCTGTGGAATGGGATAGATGGTTTCAGTTCGTTTGGTATACTCCCAAAATATGACGACAGGCCAGGCAGCTGAACTCAATATACTACCTATAACTTAACAAGTTAAATCAAATGAAGAAATGAAGAAAAACTAATACCAACAGACTACAGACAGTTTTAGAGCACTAGATATTGTAATGCTCCCTCCACTAATGTTCTGTCCTTTTCTACGAACTTAACCCTAAGTACATAACATATTGCATTCGCTATATACTTATATTCTGTACATTATACATTAGGTATTTATGTAGCATTATGTTGACGGTGAACCAAGAAATGAGTTCATGGTTGGCGACTTAAGAAATAGAAATGAAATAGACTTGAGAAATGAAGTCGGAAGATTACTTTAAAATATGCACGGCTGAATTTGAATAATATTACGAACAAAACGGAAGAGAGCGAGTCTTTGTAAAATAAATTGGACTTTTCCAGAAGAAGACTGCTTTGTTCTGACTAAATATAAATGTTCATAACTTTTACAAGATCCTTTTTCCAATATTTATGTTTACATCTTTCATAAATATGTACCACAGCAAAACTTTGCATTAAATACGCAACTTGCTGTACTTTCAGGTACATGATGAAAACCCAATATGCTATGCAAAACAAGCAAAATAACTTTTTATATCAAGTTTGCTTACACAATAGAAAATTTTAGTTGCTCTTGTAGAACTTCAGGGGACACATCTAAGAGACACGTAATTTACTACGCAATGCACAAAGGTTTGAGTTTTAGCTGAAATTTATTTTTACATATAAAATACAAGTGAACATTTAGCCTAATGAATGAAAGGTATTATTAACCAGTTAAGATACCTAAACAACCTGCAGCACAACCATCTAAAATGAATTGTATGGTATAATAACTCACAGCAAATAAATTCCTATTTGGTACGAAGCCCTACGAAGACATTGTACAATCTCCATCAAATTAATTTTATCCAGCCAAGTTTGAGAACCGTGGTTCTAGAATCTGGATAGAACCGCGGTTTACAACAGTGGTTTACATTGGGATTACTTAAATAAATGAAATACCTGTTTTCACTGGAGACGTGTGAAACCGGCGGCTGCATTTACAACATAAACCATTTAGCTTAATCGTAAAACTTTTGTAATTTTGAAATTCAATATAGGAAAAGGTGCTAGTAGGAGCTATGGTTAATTTTACTAATATTTAAATCTTAAATATAAACCTGATTTACAAGGAGAAAATTCGGATGTAACTTGAATTCAATTGTACCGGGGAACTATAGAAAAAATAATGTACTTCTTGAACAAAGAAAGAGAGACAGGGAGCAGCCTACGTAATATACTGAGAATGAAAATTGGCAAAGTTTCGATTTTCTCACCACGACTAGGAAGATTGACGTGACAGAAAACTTACATTTAGAGCATTATGGGTATATGCCCGTAAAAGAATAAAATATTGCTTGAGAAAATTGCTTTTCACGGTAGTAGGTTATTGAGCCGTTTTCTACTTACCTACTGCTGGAACCCGGAGCGGTTTTGCAGTGTCATGTCACTAGTGTCACAGTCTTGTCAGTATATAATAATTGGAAGGAAGATTGTTCGACAACTGTAGATAAAGTTTAATCTGTCCTTGTTGTCTTTTTATGAGTAATCACGGTATATGGAGAGGAAAATAAAGTCGGGGAAAGACAGCCGACTGAAAATTATCATGTTTTTATGCCGATTGCCAGAGAAAACATAAGAGAGCTCCAGTTGCCTTGAATTGAAAGAGTTGGTGGAACATGAGCATCGCAATTGTTGTTTATCGCCGTTTTTTTGTTTTCTGTTCTGTGGAGGGAACCGCGTAGTGATATATGAAAAAGTTCAGTTTTCTTTTTCTCCTTGGACTTCAGAGATGGGTTTTCTGTTTTCCGCGTTCATTTTCTTATTTTCAGCCTTGGATAGTTTTCCAGTTGGGTTATGCGGTGAAGTGGCTTGGTTTGGCTTGGTCTTGGTCCTGGTTGATGTGACGTACACTGGAAACTACAAACGACCAACTACAGCTGGATTGGAGTGCCTGGAAATCTGGAGACGATCTCAAACGTGTACTTGACTCTTGAAAGACTGTTCTTATTAAACGTAAAAGGTAGGTACTTACTTTTTGTTAGTTGTTCGTTGCAAGTATGTTGTACAATGTAAAATCTAACTTAAATTGTTGCAGTAATTCACGGAGAGAACTTTCACTTTTCGATTTACGATTATGTTATGTTATATATCTTTTAACTTGAGATCTACAGTTACAGTTTGTTACATGAAGATTCGACAAAGCGTAAAACTATTTCAACTTTCATTCCCAGTACTCTTAACTTACTTAGCTTAGTCAGCTTGCACTTTTCCTCATTCTCGTCCTGTCCTCTTCTGTCTTCTCTTCGTTTGGGTCTATGGGTCTTCAACTAACTTTCAACTTGACTTCCCTGTTTTCGTCTCTTTCTTCCTTCAGCTCTTCAGTCAGTTGTTAGCAAAGTGTTAAAGTTAAAGTTGAAAGATTCGTGTTTTCATTGGTTCAGATTAGATATTAGTGCTTTCATTCAGATAAAGTATTTAGTGTAAAATATATTTGATAGTTGGTAGGATTCTTACAGAACTAGTACTGCAATAAATGCTCCGAGACACAGAGTCTCTTTTTTGCTCTAGAATCTCTCAGCAATAAACTAACTCATGACTTACGTAAGTTCACCCAGATTACAGTAAAAGTGTGACCTCCTGTTGGCTTCTTTGATAGTATTTAACTTCCAATCGCCTCTTAATTTTCAATGGATGGAAAACGGAAACTAAGTTGATAGGATTTGAACCCTCCACAGATTACATAACACACAATCTTCAGGAATGCTATTCACATATTTTCCTATGTATACGTAAGTAGCTAGCATTTGTAATTTTCTTTGGGGATTATCTAACTGTACTAATGTACCATTACCGTCATTAACTTATCTTTTCAGTCTTACGTAATTTCTATCTCTGAAGACAACCATGAACTGTCGGCTTATGTCTGGAGATGCAGACTGCGTTTTTATTACATTCTAAATACTTAATGTATTTTTCAAGAAAATACAGTACAAACTAAACAGTAATCAGTAGTATGCTGAATAAGTACCATTAATCAATGCACTTTTATCTAGTTGTTACTAATAAGTTACCTGATACACCACATGGTTAATATCATCTAGTACGTATATAAATTTATCAACCAGACTAGTAAATAAAACTTATCGTAAACAGTCAATGAGTTATTTAAGCCGTTAAGATTAGCAGATTAGGTGTTCTCATTATGTTTTTCGGCAAAGTTCACCTCTTAATTTTATACATAGTGTAATTGTAAGTCAAATTCTCAAATGTAAAGTTACACTGAAGAATGCACATGTGCTAATAGATACACTAGATGGTAATAAAAATTAGAACCAGCATTTTTAAAGCGGAAAAGTGGTAATTATCTCACTTGACCCCTTTGTGATGGTGAAAATGAGAGGATGTGAATACCTAATTGCGTATTAAGTTGCAGTGGGTGATCGTGATGAGAATGGGAGATTCTTTGTAAAGCTATTTGAAGCGTAACTATAAGAAATGGTGCTAATAAGGGTGAAAATAAAAAATATGAAGCTAGTGGACGGATACTTACAATTGTCGAACAAGGTGTTCTTCATTTAGTTTTATATCCTTTCGCTGAACGCGTGTCTTGAACTTTCCTTTTTATAGTTCCACAGAAATTCTTTTCTTGCCCACATTGACTTTTATAGCCGTCTCGGCTCGTCTTCGTCTGCGTCTACAATATTCAACCAGGGAGAAATGAAGATAAAAACACGGGTACTATAATAGACCAACTATGTATAACAGAGTAGCAGTAGCTACCCTTTCTATCATCATTCTCTCAATTTCCTTGGTGAATCGTGTAAGTAAACTGCTATTGGTTTAAGGAGCCTACTACCAACTACTTGGCTAAAATGCTACTATCTCATTCCGTTCGTAGTTAGCTTTATGTATATAAAGCTTGAACTCTATCAAGCATTCCACTTTGTCGTCTTGTCTGTATATCAATAATTCAAAGGCTACATACTACTACGCTAATAAGGTTGAGGTGGCTGTGGCATGGCATGGCACTGGCTTCACTATGAATAAGTAGTGCAAGAGTACATCAGTTTACTCTGTTCAATGAGTTGTACCTAATATACAACTTATAAAAGTAAAGGTGACCTACGTATATACATGTAGGAATATCGTATCGTAGTAATAAATGTACAAATCAAATCAACCTAAGCAAGTTAACCTAACTTTGCATGCTCACGCACAATCTCACTCCCTCATGGCTCATGAGGCCTGTCAATATCACCTCATGGAAGTATGTATTTATGCATACTAAAGTAACAGAAAACAGAAAGATAATTGAAATTAAATCGAATGCGAATATGATGCAATCAAATCACCCATTTCCCTAGATATTATATCTATTCATAACTACAGACATTTGTACATATAGTTAGCTCGTTAATATTCATTGTAAATTACCATTACAGGGTAACCAGATTATACAGTAGAAATAAGTGAGTTGTTAAAGTTTACGTACTCCTTGATATTATACTGTAGTAAACTATAGTGTAGCTATGAATAGTGAAATAGTTGAATAGCTATTTCGCAGAAAAACATAAATTGAATAAGAATATGGAACATACCTGTATATTGATGTTAGCAGACGGTCTTTTTGTATTTTTAATGAAGATAACTGCTTTCACAATTTGCGAGTAGATTCTTAACACAGAAAAATAATAGTATAACAATAACAATGGAGTAGTATCTTTATTGTTTACATAGTAATTTTTTCACTTCTGTATAACCAAGCACATTATTTGTCTGATTCCCGGGTTCTCACAAGTTGTCCAATATAACGAGAAAGTGTTAGCAGATTTGAAAGCGAAGTAGGAAAGAGCGAAGTGAAAAGCCAAGTGGGATAGTCTTTTCTTTTGTACTGGCAATTCGGATGATGGCTTATTGTTAGCAAGGCTTGCTGGTTGCCTTGAATTTCGCTTAGAATACAACTGCTAGTAAGTATGTGGTGGGTAGTATGGTACACTTTCGTATTTATATAATACAAACATAAGTTCCAGGCTGTCAAGACAGTTTGCTTAATAATAACCAATAGGCTATTGTATTATATTGTATTGTATATGATTATATATTATAGTGTTGTTTTGTAAATATAAGGCTTTCACGGTGTCAACTATGACTGTGATGTAGGTGTGTGGGAAAACTTAGCTGTGCAGCCGCCGGTGGCTGAAGCAAGACTGAAACTAGGATAAGGAAACCAATTTTAGTTGAAAATTCTCATGTTGTACTAACTCTGTTCGGTTTTCCTACAGTCTACTGTAAGTCAACTCAAACCAACCCATTCCAAGTGAAGTCAAGCCGACGGCTCCCTCCAGCTGCCTTTCTACACTGGCAGAATACTTGCTCTGCACTACTCTGTCTCTAGGTATATGTCTTAACACTACTAAACTCACTTGAATGGTTAACTTTGGCTGCACTTGACTACTAGCTACTGTGCTACGACTGTACTGTATGTATGGAGGTCCTACCTAATGCAAAGAGTTTTCTGGAGGTTCTATATATTCTATTTTGTGCCCTTCCTCGGTTTGTGCATGCTAATACCAGTATAAGTCTCTATTTATGTATATACTTATGCATGCGATGTTAACTACACTGTAAGCAAAGTAATGTTCACATTGTACAGTATACAACGTAAACTTTTGTATTACTATCTCGGTTTTGGTCTTCGACTGTATTGTTCGCATTACTATTTGGTTTGCTTACGTATTTAGCAGTCTTGGATTTTTAGCAGCCCTGCTCCAGCCTACATCTTGGTCTTCGTATTCATGCAAGTTGAGAGTTGAGACGGAGTTTCAGTTCAATTTCACTGGATGTAAGTCAAGTCATAGCTAAAGGCCAAGCCCATGTAATGCTCTTTCGGTCTTTTCGAATGGAACTGACTGAGAAATATTTCTCCTTTGTATTACCCTAGATGAGATAGAACAGCTTCCGTTTTTGCCACCATACATACAAATATTATACACTACGGTTTTCGTATTTCCTCAGTACCTAATCTGCGTTATACCTCTAATATCCAGTTTATTATGCTTATGCAGGTCTGCAGTATAACAACAAAATTCCTATAGGCTTGGGTGAGTATAATAAGTTAATGCTGAAATCTTCACGGTCTATTATGTGGAGTGACTAAAACTCAGAGTATTACACTTAAGGGTACTATTTAACTGAATGTCACACCACACCGTAGCTGTAGTTGTAGTAATAAAGCATTTCATAATAAAGCGAAACAAAAAACAAAGAAAAATAGAAACCTGAGTGCGGTTTGTTAAGTTCAGGTAGCACTTTAGGTGACTTGATCTATAAAATCCACCTTCACTCTTCCGCGGATTTGCTTTTGTGGCTTGGTTTGGTTGAGTTGACTCCCTTAGCTGATTATGCAAAATCTGGAGGTTTCTTTATAAATTGTGTGGTGAAATGGGCTTTAGGTTTACACTTTACGAACATGTCTGTTCACTTTTCCTCACTTCACTTCTATTCTATTCTCTTTGGTTTTCTTTGACTCTGAATGATTTCGGGTGCTTTGCCACTCCTTTATATCTACGGCTTGTGAAATTCCTGACTCTTATTTCACTTTCATTGATTGTGAGTTGACTTTACAGTTGTACACTTTCTCCAGAGCACTACTATTTTACTTTTGAATCCAGATTTCCTACAATGAAGTAAAATATATGCACATAACTACGTATAGTGCCTTTGAACAATGCATTAAACTTTTACATTACACATACTCAGGTACTTTTCTTTAGTTTCATAGCACTCTTATTTCTTGCAGTCGTGCGATTTAGCTTTTGGCTTTTAAGCCTAAAGACATTGAGTAGTTGATTTGTAAAGCTTCTTCCTTCTTTATTGTTACTGTTGAACTATCTTTTTAAGTATCTGTGCCTCTTTGCGAAACTTTTATCTTTTGCATACACTCTTCCGTAGGTATGGCATGACGTGATGTATCGGTAGAACTACAAAGCAGAGAAAAATAAAGAACAGCTAGCTAGATGCTACATGCATATGGATTTATAGCGATACATTTTCGTTAACTAGACTCTCGGCATACAACACACCAAGATACATATCTACCTAATAAAAAGCATTTAGTTCGAGTAATTCTGATAAATATACAGCTGTGGTTATATAAATTCTATTTGGTTCATAAAGATAAACTTCAAGCTACTTACATTAAGTGGGCTTATAAAGAATTCTTTCACACTTCTTCCTTATTTGGAGATTTCTACGGTATATCTTAAATTGAAGTACTTATCACTACAATAGTAATAGGTAATCATCTTATAGCATGAGTATAAGTGCTCCTAGCAACTCCCATGCTCGACATCAATTATCGCTTCCTTTGAGGAAAGACTTCACAATTAGTTTTCACATGGAGGTACTTCTCTTAAGAGATTCTTTAATTGCTTTCCCAGTCACATTCAAGTTTGGTCAACCCCTTTCACACATAGTAGCGCAAGCAATAGTTTTACAAGTTTCTTTGAAATGAAAATTGCTCATTATATTTATCTCCTACGCTATAGGTAGCTATCCATTGTTTTTCTACCTTACATAGGCTTCTGTCCTTGTATACAGTTTACTCTACCTTAGTCCAAGTCCAACTCGAACACAAAAACAAGTTACATTATTTCTTCCTCTAGTTGTATGTAATCACCAGATCGAAGAAAACTACCTACAACTTCTCATTATATGAACCTATACTTCTTTTGTCGTTTTACACACAGGATGTTACTATAATGGTAGAAGTTGTAGAAGTTTATGTTAGACAACTTACCTATATGAAATAGTAAGTGGAGAGTGGGACAAATACTACGTCATTTGTATTGACTAACTGTCTCTCACAACTAACGATAAGCTTGTGCAACTTACCTAAACGAAGACAACGACTTGATGTCTTTAAAAATGACTTACTTTGCCATGTAACTGTACAATAGTAGACGCATTGTAGAATTGGAGAAAAGGTAGCCAAATCTGTTTTCTGAGACAAATGAATGCATACCGTAGACTTCATTTTCTTCAATTCCATTTGTAAAATGAATTTTTCTTTGAAAACAGCAAATTGTCCTATAAAACACATTGTTTACAGATGAACCTTTCTATAATATTAAAATGGCTACAGTTATAGTACAAATAGCACGTAAAGTGTCTACTACATGTTACTAGTATATTATCGCATGTAGCCGTAATGCATCCTATACGTGTGCATGCACATAAATGAAGCATACATGGAAACACATAATAAAGACTTGGCTCTCTGCATATTCCATAGCTTTAACCACTAAATGGCAATAACAATTCTTTTTCCCATGTGAGTCGACGAAGACAAGGAACAATATATTGCACAGGAGTTCTAGAAACATAAGGAAAGAAATAGAAACTTAAGTCAAGACGTGGATGGCACTTGACAGAACAGAAGAGAACAAGCTCTTATTGTTTTACCCGAATTCATAGCCCATACTAAATGTATACTTGTACTCCACACTATACCTATACAGTACACACATGTAGCAGTACTATAGGCATGAATCTCCCTCTACTCGTTCTTAAACTATATGGAACCCCAGTTATATAAGTATTTCGTAGATAGTTAGGTTGTTACCTTTCACATTACATATATACAACATAAAAGTGTCTCACTGCATACACAATGCATCTGTAATGTAATGTAAGGAAGAGGTTCATACGCAAAGTAAAAAGTTTTAACATACTATGTATATCTTCAGTGGAGTTACGTACTTTGAACTATGGAAGTTAGGATTGTGCAAATTTAAAGTGTACTAAATATATATTGCGTTTGCAGATACTCTATTGTAATACTGTGATGTGAGTAATAATATATTGTACGATTTGTACTATAGGATGTAGTATAAAAAGTACCTTATATATCTGTACATTCTTAAATGCATGCAAACTTTTCTAAAATCATTGTCTGGGGGAACCTGCAGAGAATAATCCAAGGATTGATGTGAGCGCTCCGAAGCGAAGGAATAGAGGGAAGGTTCGAGAGAGAAGAGTTGATATAGCGCAGTAGAGAATTGCTGGATTAGTTATTGAAAATTGATTCCGTTAAAATTTGCACTCTTTTGATTTTGAAGCTTGCTAATTAAATTGCACTTCTAATCTGATATTTTGTGAGTTTGGAGAAAACTGCTCGTTATTGAACATGGCATAGGTTGTCAGTGGTTCATAATTTCGAGGAAAGTTTACCTGATTATTTATTCCGTAAGCTCTCTTAACTAGTTGCAGTTTAGGTTCGGCATAAATGTAATTTAGAGTGATGCTGGCAGAAACAATCGTTATACGAACAATTAGATATATCCAACATTCCTTTGTTAAAGTACGTAGAATGTGTGTGTATACACGTCTGTTATATTTAGCAAAGGATTTCTATTTTCTACATTGTAGTTGTATGTATTTTTTATACTTACTATTTATTTATGTATCAATGTAGTAATAGTATTGCCTGTGTAAGTATTGAACGCAAGAATCCTTATAATATATGTATTCATAGAGGAAGTAGTGATAGTATTAAAAAGAGTTGAATCTGCAAAACTTTTAAAGCTTACGTTAGCAAAGTATAAAAACGTAGGCAGTGAAAAGCAAAGCATTAGTCTGCACTACTACATAGCAGGTAGAGTAATGTAGAGCGAAGGAGAAAAAGCAATGTAAAGGAAGGCAAAGGAAGCAAGCCACTATAGACAATCCCCAGAAAAGCATGTGCCATGTGCATGAGCAATGCCCGAGTCTCGTGACTCGTCCCGAGTTTCGATTGCATCAGTAAGATCAATTCTTTCGTCTCTTATAGCATACCACACTTACGTAGTTAGTAGTTAATAATAGGACTCCACTAGCACACTTGCCGAAACATATATGACTTGACTTCTATTAGGCAGAGCTATATTCGTACATTCCAAATGCATGGCCAAGTATAAGTATTCTTCTTTGGTGAAACTTGTGTTTTGGTATAGATAAGTTGTACATCACATTCAATAACAGAGAACCTATGTGCACTACATTGGAGGAAAAATTATGTGTATTTACTATATATTTCTTGAATTAATGTAATTTCTTACTGCAGAAATTTCTTAAGTTTAAGCAGAGTATATTGCATTAGTGAATGTAGACATAAGGCTGCTAGGATGGAATATATACTGGCTCTGCACAATAAATTAGAAATACTGCTGTGACTGTGACTTTACTTAAGGTTAGCTAACTTGCTTATGTAAAGTAACAATAAAAGTGTTATGCAATGCAGCATTTACGTAACTATGTGTGTGCATGTGATTTAGATTTAGTAGGTAGACTTGGTGGAAAGTATTTAGTTGAAAACACGAGTTTTAACCTTAAGATTGTGCACTGTTTTTTGGCAAAATGACTGAATTCGTTCATTCATTAAGTTGTTATTGTAGTAAAAGTAAAGTTGTTATATAGGAACTAGTGGGGAATAGTGTAATGTGCTGTAATGTGTCTCATTCACCCAGTCTAGTCTTTATGTAAGAGGGTGAGAAATTTATGGCTATTTCGCCTGTAAATTGAACGCGTCTTAATGAGATTATATCACTTCGGATTACTTAGTTATAGCTAACTTGCGTTTTACTTTACAATTATTGCTAATGCGTTAGGTATGGTGGGTGGTTTGTTCTGACTTCGTTTAGCTTCCACTTCTCCTTCATTTTATTTAGTTCTCTCCCTGGAAATTTCTGCTTCACATCTTAATAATAAAGGATAGATGTACCTACATACTCCAGTGGAATTGCATCTCAAATTAAGTTCCGTAGGTTGAGGGTCTTTGAAGATAAGCCCTTTATATTTTAAGTGCATAGTGCCATACGGCACACACTACCTTACTTTACGTACTCTGCCTTAGCTTTATCGATTGCACGTGCAGTTTAAATTTGCCAAGAGTTATTCTGTACTTTTAGTTCAGTCTAACTAAACTAGTGCCGTATGCACTGCACTGGTAAAGGTAGGTTTTAACCGGTTCCAACGCTTTGAACAGAAATTATATTAAGGCAGCGTAGGAATTCTCTGGGTTACATAGCGTGGCAGAAAAGCTCAGTAGCACCAAACCCAGTCCCATGAGTAAATGTCAAGGAACTGGGGCTCTACGGACTTGAACAGTCAGATTTACTATCAGACATAGTTTCTTAAGCTGCTCCGTTAAACTTTATTTTTCTTTTTATTTCCACCTTATTTAACTATTATACATATTTTAGTAGTCATAATTGCAACTGCACTTTTCCATTTAACATGTGCATTACATTTTGAACACATTTCTTTTCATCATTGTGAAATGAAGACAAATATCTTTAAAAGATGTTAGCTAAAAAAATTTAAAATTTACAAATTTAAAATTTACAAAAGATAGCTTCTTGGTTGAATAAAAAATCAGCAACTACTTATTCCCGCAGCTCAATAAGTACGTCAAAAGGATAAGGAGACATTGTGATACCAAGACGAGGCTCAGTAGTAGGCCTCGGTTGTCCCGGAACTCTTTTAAAGGACATCTGCTGCATCAAAGAAGCGAGGAATAAAAAGATTGTGCTCATAGCTAAAGTATCTCCGATGCAGAACCGCTTTCCTAATAAATCAATAATTTATAAATGTATTAGGAGAATGATGCCACCACAACTGTGATGAAATAACAAAAGTTTTTCTTTCGTAAAGAATTATAATATAATCGTTGATATGATAGGCATAGTCAGTATAGTGTAGTATACGGATGATGCAATAAACTTTTTAGAAAATATCTTTTCACCATGACCAAACACAAACATCCTCTCGAACATTCCATTATTCAGCGACCCATTTTTCATTATGAATCTTTCTGGACGAAAGTTTTCTGGATCCCCCCATATAACTTTGTCTGTGAATACGCTATGAAGATTAGACATGACATCAACTCCCTGTTAAATAAAATCAGGAGGCTGTCATTTTCGAATTTTAATTAATAGAATACGACAGCACGTAATGTTGTGCACTATACCTATGTGTAATTAATACTACGCAAGTGCACACTACTTTGAATGGAGTCTTGATTTATGCAAACAAACGAAAGATACCTTTTTAAAAAGAAACCCTTGTAGTAGAAATCTTGGGAAACTTTTCGAGCAGCCGGGACGGGAACCACGTTTCCACAACGTAAAGTTTCATAGATAAAGGCTTGTGTGTAAACCATACTATTTTATAAATGTCAGAGTTATCAGAATGTGGACGAAAATTTTTGGTTCCTTTTAGGCAATATTAATCCTTCTGCATGAAACAGACATGCTTGTATATTGCACTTATCGACCTACCTTGGCTTATGGCATAATGCTGGAAATGTCCTAGCAGGAACAACGCGGTCAATTTCTTCTTGGATATTTTCCTGTACTTTAGGATTCAACATGAGAAACAACACCGCAAAGCTGAGTACATCGGCAGAAGTTTCGGAACCGGCTTGAAACAGATCCATAAGGACAATGATAAGTTGATCCTCTACGTAAATAAAAGTGTCACAAATCAAAGTTTACGGCTGTAATAAGGAAAATTTATTTGATAAACGATTCCTAAGTAAATTGGTAGTAAACCTGTAAAAAACGTTTCAGAATTCTGCTGTTCCTCATCTATCTGATTCAGGAAAGTTTCTATGAAATTTTGCGGGTCAGTTTTTCTTCCTTCTCGGGTTCTGAACCGTTTTATGGCGTCCTATACCAAATACACGTAAAATGTACACCTTTATGAGAAATTAATTACCGTCACATTGAATTTTGTGAGATGCAATACAATCAACAATAATAATAGTATGGTACAATAGTAGATCTTACATAAACATTATAAATATCTCACCCGTAGGAAATCATGGATTTCATTAATGGATTTCATTTGCCAGTTTTTGCCAGAGAGGGCTGGAAACAATTTTCTGAGTATCGGAAATGCAATGGTAAACCCAGATGCAAAATTGGAACTTTTATAATAAATTGATCACTGAGATTTAGTAAATGATTTAGTTCGGGGTCACTATGATCAAATCGTTCTCCTGCAGCCAAATACCAAATAATGTTTAGTTGAGACATGAGGAACAGATTATCCACCTTCACCACATTTTCGTTTTCCTGCATTTTTCTTTTCAGTAGTTTAATAAACTCCTGAATTTCTCTCTCAGTAACTAGTTCCATGGCCGCAGATTTCCCGAGGCCGAAGTTCCTCAGATTCTTGACTGAAAATTTTCGTAATACCTTCCAGCACTCTCCATTCGAGAAAATGATGCCACAGTTTTTGTTAAAGTTTCTATCATGTACTACGTCTATCGATGCACGGCCTTCTATATCATTATGATTTAGAAGATCGCGAATCATATCTGAATCGGACACGATAACTGTAAATAATGAGAACACAAAAGTAAAATTTTAGCGATACAAGTTTCTCTTTAACGTTACAAATATCAATGCTGCAATGACATACTTGCGTTAATGCTTCCCATTTTAATGCTCATCAACTTTCCATATCTTTTTGACAACTTATCGAATGCTACTGCTGGAAGATGGTGAGCCGCTCCAACTTGAATCATGTTTCCTATTACGGTCCATACGAATGGACCTGCAATGATAATATTATACAAATGAAAGTGGGAAAGATACGTTCTTCATACACAAATTAAAATACAGCGTTTATACCTGGAAAAAAGCCTTTTCTCTCGGATGATTTGAAAAAATACCATAGAATTCCAAGAAGTCCCACTAAAATTGCTACTACAATCATATTGTATCACAAAATATTGTGACTGTGATCGTCTGTAGTGTATTGAATTAAAATATTGATATAGTATTCAACACAGTTTTACAAATTCTACGCTATAAAAATATTAAAAAACGGATATTGTTCAGTAATAACGAAGTGCTGAGAAGAGCATTATTTACACACGACTGACAGAAAGTATTGCTTGGCTATTACAGAACTACCCTACCTATAGGAAAACGCTATGCATTATTAGGGATTGAAAATAAGGGTGTAAGATTATTAAGGTATACTCCAAGGTAAGAGTCAAGAAACAAACACAGCCAGTACAATGTTTCTTGTAATACCCTTAAAATGAATTAGATTATGCATACCTCTGTAAGCCTTTTTCTAAGAATGCATGTTTTCAAACAAATAAGATAAAGTGTTAGAGGGAAAATGTGTATAGGGTATAAAAATCAAAGTAGAAAATATAAATGTAGTCAATCAATAATGAACATTATAACATCGCACAATTGGCAATAATCCATATATAGTTTTATTAAACCTAACTTTATTAGGTACACTTAAAATATAACTGGCATAAACTGCCTAATAGGGCAATTGTAAGTAAGCATATAAGTGCAATGGGTGCATTCAGTGCATTGATATGAATGATACAAATACAAGTCCCTTGGTTGCTGCTGCTGATCGCTGAAGAACCATTGAGTGCTGTCTCTCCGTCATGTAAACAGCCGGAGCATTCAAGTTGGGGCGGCAATTGGACATACATGAGTTTTAGCAATAATAGAAACTACTGATTTTGTTTACATTTACATTTTGAAAAGTTTTGCACTGTTTGTTCTAGGTTGACAAAAGATTCAATTATTGTATAAGTGATATAATTTCAGTGCTAGGGTGTGAACAGTTCAGGTAAAGTCCAGGGACAAATATTAAAATACTTATCAATTAATTTCAATATATAAAGTACTTATTTTTTGTTTCCATTTTAGGACATGGATTGCGACTCCCACAGCATGACTCCTCCAAGTTCTCCTATCTTGGGGTACAGTGGATCTAGATATGATGAATCGCTTCCAGGTGATACAATTTATTCTAGTCTAAGAAAGTAGTCGTAATCATTATTCTCAGATATAGTTAACTAAGTATAACTTGTTACATCTAATCCAAGTGTATGATTTTTTGCAGCTACTGGATTCCTTTACTGCTTTTCCTGCAAAGGTCAACTTCGCGGAAATGATAATTCGTTTAGTCCAGATGGTTATATTTTAAGACGGGAGGTTATTTCGGCAATCAAAATTTTAAGTGTCAGTGATTCTTTTGAAATCACCGGTTTTCGCAAGCCGCGTCTACATAAATTTTTTGGAAGAAAATTTGATATGACTGACAGTCTTCAATTAAAAAAATTAATTTGCTTAGTAAGGAAAAATCTATCAACATTGGACTATCTGAGCGAACCATCTTTCTCTTATGGAATGTCTCGTACGACTTTTGGTGTGTTACTTTAATTGATGTTATGTTATGTCTGAGGATTCTTTTAATTGAGGACCTTACTCATTGTATCATTATTAATCATAATATTTAGACACTGAGGATGAACCTGATAGTTGGAAATTACGAAGTGACGTTTGTATGTTTCTCAACGATATCGTCTGTCGAATGAATTACTACAGAGATAAACTTACCGATTGTGACATAGAAGATTTATTTGGAGGCTTAAGAAAATCTTTGGGAAAGATGGAAAATTGGTCCGGTTCTTTAAAAAGTCATTGTGGTTACCGAGATGGAAATACTGTATGTTTTGTTTATCTAACTACATATATATTTTTATCACACTTTTCGTATTATGAATTGAATTAATGTAGCCCCATTTACTAGTTGACGCAATTTTGTTCACAGTGTCCTTCTGCAGTTTACCACTTATTTCACTTAAACTTGGAAATTAGATGGTCCATGTTCATCATTTATGGAATGAAGTCTACAATCGTGGATTGGATTTTCGATGATTTGATTTATCTTGCATGGTTTAAATTTAAATACAGCACGGAGGCAGACCAAAGTCTTATTAATAAGCATCCATATAACTGTTGCTGTGTCAAAGAGTTATGGACAATGTTACGGTTGGTATTAGACGAGCTAAGACCGAGAAATGTAAGTTTTGTTGCACATGTACATTTTAATCCATACCTCTACAAACCTATGCAATATTATTTTTAATCATTTTCGTTTTACCTTTTACAGAAAGACTTTTGGGATGTATTATTGTCTTCTTTAACAAGATTTTGTAACACAACTGAAACTGACGCTTTCTTTTCCATTTGGTTGACTGTGAATTTGGCTCCATTGAGTGACTATACACTCGCTGGTGTTTATTTACCAAATACAGACAAAAGTGACCAGAATTCCCTATCGCCTCCTAATGATGCATGTTACTCTTCAGTTAATCAAATACTGCAAGACTGGAGCTCAAAAGGTGGAAAAGTAACTGAAATGATGAAATTAGTCGGACTTCTCTTGCCTTATTGGGGTTTCGACATTGGTGTTGTCCTTACGTTCTTCAATCACTGGCTCCCTAGGATTGACAAAAGTTTAGAATGTAGGAAATTATTATTACATTGTAAATGAACATTGAACATCGATTTACAAAGAAGTCTTCAAATGACACAAATTTTTTGTTCATATTTAGTTACCAGTTTCGAGATTTACAAATCACCAGACCGTTGGCTTTCTCTGGTTGGAAAAATCTGCTCTCCAATCACAAAGGGTCAAAATTTAGAAGATGCGGATGACGATTTTGCGAAATTGATTGCTACAGATTCATTCTTATCGTTTGTTCGTCTTCTGGTGGGGCACGTACAAATGTGTAATGACAGAAATTGGAAGAAACTGAAGTCAAATATCTGCCTAAAGCTGGGTAGTAAAAATGTGACGAAGTTCGGTGAAATTGGTTTGCTAAGAACTACAACTTTATATCTATCGTTGGCTTTCTGTAGTTCAGACAGTCTTTCTTTGGTAAAAATACAATGATAGTTCAAAAATATTGATTACATAGTTATGTCATTTTGTCTAACAATTTTGTTTTTGTCACTAGTGTGAAAGAATGGCGGATACATTGAAGGACTCTAGAACCACACCTGGGAGGCAAAAAACAGTAATTCTTGCTTCTACAACAATGTATATCCTTCTCTTGCAAAAATCTATTGACATAACGTCAATAACGGCCGATTTTTTAAGAACTGTTAATGACTTAATGTCCCAAACAATAACCGATTCAATCAAGAAAGATCTAATCATGATTTATTTGGATTTACTCGAATGTCTTCCTTCTCCAGTAACGCCTGACTTTTCAGAAAATAACTTAGGACGCGCTTCGTTGATAAGTCCTAATCTGACAATGTGGCTGGTCAACTGTGGATCGAATTATCTCACAAGAACGCTAAGAGTATTAGCTAAACTTACATCATGGATTATATCTTCTCATAATGTGATATCCGAAGAAAAAGATCAATTAGCATTAGCCATCTTCTCTCGGACTGCTCAGTTCCTATCTCAAACAGCTTCGTCAAATCAAAATCGTATTCCGTCAACCGATGTGGAACCAATGGCCAACCTTGCTGCTGATTTAACAATTTTATCCAGAACTAGGAACATTGGGGAAGGATTTCACAAGCTTTTTGATAGTTTTGCAATGTACGAACGGACTTGCCCCGAAGTCAGTCAATTGTACGTTTCTAAACTTTTAGGCAACAAGGACTTTTCGGAAAATTCATACAGTGATGTTAAGTGGTTACAAGTTTGGATTAGACTTATTGCTCTAGGTTGTTCAGTACCAGAAGAACTCAGCAATAAAGTCTTAGGTTGTGTTGGACGTGTTTGTGATAATGAAAAATTGCTCCGTATGTTTTGCAGCAAGGAAGGCGATTTTAACCGAAACGATATTAAAATTATTCTTAGTCCAGTAATGTCTCTTGTTAAAAGTGCAGTCAGTTCTGTGTTTAAAGACCCAATAGTTGTAACTTGCATTGTAAAAACTTGTGCTACACTAACAAAACATTTAAAATTTGAAAACGTCTATATACGGGGAGATCAGAATAGTTTTCTACACGAAGTTCTTTTACATTTTTTCCCTCCATTTCAGTCACCACTTCCCTGGGACAAATTACCAAGTACAGTTGTAACTCCTCTAAAGAATTGCATGTATGACGTGAGTGTCTCCATATTTTCTTTTCTGTATACGCTATTTTTATGAGTATGGTACGTGTCACAATGTTCCATTTATTTGCGATAAAAAACATATTTCAAAGTTTAGTTTGTCTATTCTGGTATATATGTATTAATATCAGTGTTTTCGTTAATACTTTCAGTTTTGCGTTACCATAATTTCTCAAGACCAATTTTCTCAAGATGTTTTCTTGCAGAGAAAAGTTCGTGATATCGTGCACTTTGCTTTTCTCGGCTTCAAAGATCACCCAGATAATCCTGGACTGGTAATACCGTAATTTATTTAAAATATTTATTTGAATATTAGCTTTAATTTTATTGCGTAGATTATTCCAAATAAAACATGAGTTTTTGTTGTATTACTTTTGCAGAGAATAATGGAATATGCTTGCGAAAATGATTCAACATTTATACTGGACGATATCATCCCATCATTGCGAAGTTTAATTTTTGCTGACTTAAAATCCACTGTAACAGAGCGTTTTCTGAAGATTGTAACGTATTGTGGACGTAACAACCTCTCGAAAGTAGTGTTATGTGCTCTGCCAATAGTTATTTCAATATTCACTCATCAAAATACAGACAGTTTACACTATTGTACTACCATAGTGAGATACTGCTGTCTTATGTACCAAAAATCGGACAAAGCAAAAGTTCGTGCTGCCTTTGATAGCGAAATGACTACACAGTTTGCTTTCAAAAGTAAACGATTTTATGATTTGTTCGACAATTTGTGTAGATCGGAAATAAAACCACAGTTACTGCAATTTTTGAAAGAGGAACTTTATCCTTTAGTCGAAAGTCATGTTGCTCTTTGTGAGATGAAACGTAGTGTAGGGCGAGATAATTCTTTAAGGTGACTCTACTTTTAATATCAATATACTATTAATTAATGAGAAAATAATATAATTTCTAATCATTTTCATTCTCTAACTTTACAGACAACCGATGCAGAAGTTTAAAAGGGATATCGACAATCTCAGACTGAAATCTACTTAAAATACCGCGTTCATGAATTCGTTTACCTTTTTTAGTTCTTAGCTTTTACGTCAAAAAAGCAAAACTGCTGCTTTCCAAACGGTGATTTAAATATTCTTTTATAATGGTAGTTCCTGTAAAACATTTTAGGTAATGGTGACTCTGGCGAATATTTTCAGTGAATCACGTATGAACTATAATTAACGAAAATAAAATAGCCTATAAAATATTCAGAAACGGAAAAGGGTTTTAGTAATATTTTGATTTTAATATAACGTAACCGATTGTTTCAACAATTAAATAATACAAAATAGTTATAAAACGGTAGACATTGGGTAAAGTATTGAAAGTTGTAAGTATTGGATTTACAAAATTAATAAAATACTTTTCTGAGTATACATTTTGTATGATACCTTGATTTAAAAATTGATGCTTGTATATGTGTTTATTTTCATAGCAGTTTCTCACTGAGTTTGTAGTATATTAATTTGTTATAGATAGCATAATATTATTACTAATTAGTTTTAAAATTAACGTGAGACACCGTTATATGAATACTTAGGGGGATCTACTTTGGCAACGGTTTGGTCAAACGTTGACCATTCTTCAAATACTAATTTAGCTGGAACAATGTCAAAACTGTCTGCCGATATGGCATTATTCGCGCTTCGACTTGCGCCTACTCTTAATGGAGCCTGTGTTTGTGCAGGCTTATTAAATGGAGGTTGTTGCTGGTAAATTGGTTTATCTTGCTGAGGAATTGGTTGAGATGGCTTGAAGAAAGATTGTGGACTTGTGGGTCTAGGCTGGAACGGCTGCTGATATGTTGGTTGTGGTTGCGAAGATTGCTGATAAAGTCCTTGTGGTGGTTGAGAAGGCTGCTGATAACTTGGTTGAGGCTGGAATGGTTGCTGATAAGTTGGTTGGGGCTGAGAAGGTTGCTGATAGGCCGCCTGAGTTGTCTGAGAAGGTTGCTGATAGGCTGCTTGAGTTTGTTGAGAAGGTTGCTGATAGGCTGCTTGGGGTGGTTGAGAAAATGCAGGTTGCTGATAAGTTTTTTGGGGTTGCGCAGGTTGATATGTTGGTTGGGGTTGCGCAGGTTGCTGATATGTTGGTTGGGGTTGCGCAGGTTGCTGATATGTTGGTTGAGGTTGCGCAGGCTGTTGATATGTTGGTCTGGGTTGCGCAGGTTGCTGATAACTGGGTTGGGTTTGCTGAGGTCGCTGATAAGTTGGCCGCGGTTGCGCAGGTTGCTGATAAGTTGGCTGGGGTTGTGCAGGTTGCTGATAACTTTGTTGGGGTTGTGCAGGTTGCTGATAACTTTGTTGGGGTTGCGCAGGTTGCTGATAAATTTTTTGGGGTTGCGCAGGTTGCTGATAAGTTGGTTGCGGTTGCGCAGGTTGCTGATACGCTGGTTGGGGTTGTGCCGGCTGCTGATAAGTTGGTTGCGGTTGCGCAGGCTGCTGATAAGTTGGTTGGGGTTGCGCAGGTTGCTGATACGTTGGTTGAGGAGTTAGGGGATATGGCTGTTGTCTTTGTTGAGGTTGATAAGTTGGTTGAGGTTGGGATAATTTAGGAGTACGTGGTGGCTGAATGGGTATTTGAAAATGTTGGGGTTGTGGATAACCTTGCTGGCTTTGCTTTTGGGTATATTGGTAGTTGTCTTTGTAAACCTGTGTGGGTTGAACTGCTTGTTGGGGTCCTTGTTGTGGGGATGGCTGATTGTACCCATTCTGAATTGATTGTCCTTGGGAAGTGAGGGGGGCAGGTGGACCGTATGGTATTATTTGGTTAATACGTTGTTCTATTGTTCCATAATCCGAGTTGTCTCTTGATGTTTGGGGAAATGTAGGAATTCCTTGAGGGTTCGTTGTCGTAGATGACGTAATAACAGCAACGGAATTATATTTAGTCTGCTTCTGCGCAAATTCCCCCGATGGAAGTTGGTACAATGTTACAGTTGTAATCTCTTGAGGAATAGATTCTGTATTCCCTGGTTTAGAAATAATTTGGGATTGGGATTCTTGAGATTTTTGCTGTCCGCCGTAGCTTACTACTTGCTCACTAACCTTTGATTTTTGAGTAGTTCGTGGTTGAATGGCTTGGTAAGGTACGTTTTGTTTTATGTACGATGGTTGGGATGTTGAGCTTTGTTTTGTAGTTGTACCTGGTGTTGGTTTTGCAGAATCTGGTTTAGGTTTACCACCATAAGACTCTTCATCAGTATCATCAGAATCATCTTCGAAACCTTCATCAGAGTTTCCATACGAAGATGACGGTGCTGAATTCGTATTAGATGATGGTGAAACATTTACATAAGATTCTTCCTCAGAATTTGCGGTGTCTGCATTAGATTGCTGCACGGATTTTCCGTCGGATTCTGATGCGGAATATTCATCGGACTGTTTTACAGAACTTCCATAAGATCCAGCTACAGGTTTTCCCGTGGCAGCTGGAACTGCATCTCCATAGGATGGTGCTGAATTGTCAGAAGCTGTCTCTGATGATGTTCCAGAGTTTTCAACAGCGTTTTCAGAGTTTCCATACGCTGGTGCAGAAGTTGCACCTCCTACATTTCCATACGATGGTGAAGAGTTTCCAGAAACTTTCACCGAGTTTCTGCTTGTTCCAGATTTTACTGAACTTCCATACGATTGTTCAGAGACTCCATATGATGGCTGAACCCTTCCCCTAGCAGTTGGAGTCTGAGGAGCTTTATACACTGGCGAAGAGTTTTCATAGACATCAGTTGCAGTATTTTCATTGGATTTTGAATTCCCATAAGATGAGGGCTTAGGAGTTCCGTATGCAACTTTTGTTGGCTTACCTCTGGATGCCGTTCCCGCACTACTATATGATGATGGTCTGGTTGGTCCTGTATTTTTATACCTACTTTGTGTTTGAACGGTTTCTGAAACAGATTTTGATAAGATAGTGATAGGAACCTGAGTTGTCGCAACCTTTTTAACTGGGTATATATTCTCTGGTGCTGATGGAGTTGCTGGTGTATCGTCATTTTGAAAATATTGATAAATTTGTTTTTGATTTTGGTACGAATTAGATTTACCAGAGTCGGCTGAATTTCCAGATGATGAGGCAACCCTTCCACTAGATTTCGAATTTCCATAATCTGAATTTGTAGGAGTATCTCGGGATGCTGTTGTGTAAGATGCTTGAACATTTTTGTACTTACTTTGTGTTGTAGCAGGGGATTGTGTAGTTGCAACTTTTTTGTATGTTTCCTGTGCTGTTTCTGGAGTTGCTGGTGAATCGTCTGATTGAAAATACTGATACACAGTTTTCGGGTACGGAATAGATTTCCCGGAATCTTTTGCGGTACCAGATGATGAAGAAGCGCTTGCTGAATTTGCGTTATACCTACTTTGTGGTGTAGCCGGTGTTTCCTCTGTTGTTGGTTTGTCATTTGATTGAAAATACTGATATACCGTTTTTGGGTAAGAACCGGATTTTCCCGAATCTGCTGCCGAAGCTGCAGATGATGAAGTGGCGCTTCCGGAATTTGTTTTGTACCTACTCTGAGTTGTGGCTGGGGATTGTGTTGTTGCAACTTTTCTACCAGTATATGTTCCCTGTGTTGCTGTTGCGGCTGGAGTTGTTGGATTACTGTCACTTGCAAAATATTGGTACACCGTTTTTGGATATGCACTAAACTTCTCCGCTGATGAATATGATTTAGTGTCTGAAGGAGGCTTTTCGTTCTCAACACTTACTTTTGACGGTTTATATGTAGGATTTGCAATTCCATAGGTAGATTTCGGTTGAACTGTTGCGGATTTTGGAGGACCGTAAATGTCTGATTGCTTTGTAGCTTGAGCCTTTGGGAGCACATAAGTGGTTTGTAGTTTACTTTCCGTTTGCACTGATGAGAATTGTGATGTTATTTTGGGGTACAATTTTTGGGAGCCTTCTAGTTCACCTGTGGTGTCTGTTTTAAGTCTTTCATATTCGATCCTTACTCGCGGAGGTAACACAGGTGCTTCGGTAACTTCAGAGAATTTCGATATAACGGTTTGAGTTTTGATCGATGAAAAATTTATTGGTTGTCTTGTAGTTTGAATAGCTGGAACTCTGAATGTAGCTTTTGGAGAAGAAGAGGTAATTGGCTGCCTTGTCGTTTGAGTAGCTGGAACTCTGAATGTACTAGCTTTGGGGGAGGAAGAGGTAATTGGTTGTCTTGTGGTTTGAATAGTAGGAACTCTGAATGTGGTTGGCCTCTTCGGTTGTGTTTCGGTAACTTTTGTAAAACTAGGCTGAGGATGGACTCTTTGAGGGGTGGCAGTGGCACTTTGTTGAGAAAATGATTGTTTTGTTTCTGTGTTAGATTGAAAACCACGAGAAGGGAGAGAAAGTGCTTGGGGAACTGAAGAAGACGCTTTATCACCAGAATTAATTATCAAATTTTCTTCTTCATCAACCTCTGAACTAGATTTTCCAGAGTTGCGAAGATTTGCTAAACTTTTATCTGATGATCCTGGAGTAAATACAGGAGGTTCCTGCAAAACGAAATCATCATCGAACTCAGGTGCGATAATTGTTGCCGGTGTTGTGGCCAAATCGTTGTCTCCAGGATTATTTCCAGTTTGTCTTGTAGCTATCGACCGAATAGTTGTAGCCGTCCTAGTTTTGGAAACTGAGGAACTAATTCTTTGACCGAAAACAAGACTATTTGCGTCTGGGTTGACAACTTTTGTTTTGGTAACAACTCTTTTCCTACCATTAGTAATTCTTGCAAAAGCAGTTAAATCTGGTGAGCTCGGTGCAGTTTTCTTTGTTGGTGAAGAATCGTCAGGATCAGGAGTTCCGTAGTAATACAAACTACTCGGTTTTGTTTGGGAAAGCGATGATGGGGAACTTGTACTGGAAACTACAGATTTCTCTTTTGCATTTTCAGATTTGGGAGCGAACCAATTGAAAACATTTTGGCTAGAACACAATCCAGCACACAAAATAAGTATGCAGAAGGAAACCTGCAAAAAGTTAATTAAATAATTAAACCTACCAAGAGAAAAAAGTGAAAACGAAATGTTTTACCCACTTTGATATGAAAGAATACCTACCTTAGCAATTTCCATGTTTCGCTAGTTATTTATGCCAAAAAATTGGATGGTATTATGTATATGTAATAGTTGTACCTATACGTAAATACGTATTTAATTTACGGAAACGCAAATGATAATTTAATTAGCCTATGACATGACAATACTGAAATTGAATACAATGAACGGTAATTATAGGACAAAAACTTTGTCAATTCGGAAAGAAAATCTTAAAGCGTGTCTTTGACAGAGATGCTAACTTCTGAAAGATCTTTTTGTGAGTAAACATAAAAGTAATGAAATAAGTGAGTGACTAGACTTCGTATGGAAAATAATTCGATCTGTCATGCAAAGAAAAGCCTAGGCATTACACATTATACTTATGCACATAGATTAATATTATACAAGTAGGCACATTAGTACGAGACTTCCACATAAATCACTGACTGATAATACCATCTCAATAAGGGCAGGACAATTCTCGTCATTTATCTTCTTCAGAAGTGAAAGAGTGTCGAGATGTGTTAAGATGAGAAGAAGAGGATGCGATTCATTCAATAACGGGTATACATGTTCACATTAGAGACGAAAGGTACTCGACTCAAACTAAGTTGCATCATTTGCGTTTGACTCCCTGTGTTTGTAAGTCTGTTTGGGTGAATGGATTTGCAAAGATTTTATCCACATACTTGTGTTGTTGTCTGTGTATATTTAATATGTAGTAATGTATGCAGTTGTATATTGAATTTGGAAACGATAAAAAATAAAAGCCAAAGAAAAAGAAAGCTGAGCTTTCAGAATATAAATGTATTAATTAGTTTCGTCGTTATGTTAAAGTAAGCATAATTAATGCACTAGACACTACTGTTTTCCGTACTTACTTAACGTCCTGTTCCTCATCTCATATGTCAGTCATGTCCATGTCATTGTAGCTGCGAACACAAAAGTGTGTTAAGCTTAACTTAATCCTAAACCTTTCTGTATGCACTCATCTTCACTCTCTACCAATCCAAATCCAAACCAAACCACAAACTACACCTAACATTACTCACTACACCTATATTTACTCGACTAAGATCACACAAGTGCGAATCCACAGTCAAAAGTACAAACACTACATTTTTTTCTCAACAACTAAAGTGAAAAATTAACAATGAGATCGTGTTAAATAAAATTGCACAATAATCCCTTGTTTTCCTCCACCACAGGAGCAAAGCAAACCAAAGCTTGAAATACAAACTACTACAAACCTTCTTCCACCCTGTTAACCAGACTTTGAAAGTAATTATCAAAATCTCAAATTGCAAATTACCTACCGTATTAATTATCCTTACAGATATGCCGAAGAGAGGGAAAGGGATTTGAATGCATAATAAATAAATCTTACTTCAGTCCAGTCCCAACCCTTTTAGTGTTTTATGTCGTATATTTAGATTGACAAATTTTTAAATTACAGGTTACCACTTATTGTCTTCGGAACACAATGCAATGGAATCATATTTCATTTTCATGTCATCTACCAACTAATACCACGTATAAATCCATTCATTTGACGGATTGTCTTTCGATCAATGCATGTAATTAGAATAATTGCTAAAGTGGCCAAATGATTAAGTATACACTTCGATAGGTGTCTTGTCTTGTCTTGTCTGCATCCACTTTCCTATTCCTACTGACTTTGAAGCAAGAATCACACGTCAACACAAGCAAGACAACTGCCTTCTGGAAATGCATATTATAATGCATTATTATGTTGATTAATGCAATTATTGTACCTGGTTCTTTCGCGTACCTCACAAAACGCTCACACGGATAATTAGCATCCTTTAAACACTGTCCTCTGTATACTTATCTGCATTATAGATACATATTTCTTATTATTATCTCCATATGTAAGATATTTGATGTATCCTAAACACATACCCTTATGCACGGATGCGTATACCAATTGTGCAAAGAATACAGCGTAACTTCAGGCACGAAAGCTAAATGCTTGTGCTATTTACTTTAAGCAGATAAGTAGGTAAATCATGTGTGATTTTTGTTTCACAATTTTGTAATCCTTTAGGTACGGAACTACCAAAGATAGAACAATGCTAGAGTATTTAAATAATTATAACTACAGGGTAGTATCACTACGGCACAATAAATGTATTGGCAAATCTAAGATATTCAATTATTCGTAACAATAGGATGAATTTTACCTTCAATGAATTTTTCTGATTTAAAAACTATACTATTATAGTAGAAATATTAACTTTTGAATTGATTTCAAACAAGTATTTTATGGAAAGTCTCATTATTGCCCATTTCATACCTTCCATTTGAATACAATGTTGTTTTTTGTACGAAGTTGTATAAGGAATGCTTAAAATAGCCATCTGAAGATATTTTTTTAGCTAAGTGCGTGTTACGCAACAACACAGTGCTCTCCAAAACGTGTCGTTAGCTATTTTTCTCATTATGTTTCGTGTATGTATCTGCATGGCAAGTGCAATTGTAGTAAAAGTATCTACGTACAATAGGAAGTAAAAATAGCATACTTACGTGCTAAACTCCTTTGAATGTAGAAACTATGAATGTCCAACATGAAAAATAAATTCATTAATGGATACTTAGTAGGAATGCGTATGCAGATACATTATACTTTACTACAATTACATTTTATTCTAGGATTACGTTACGATTCTTTGTAAATCATCATGATATAAAGATTTGGAAACCATCCATGTAAAAAGTATGTCTCTGTGGAAGAGGTCTGGTCTGCAAAAAGGTGTAGAAACTGAAATTTCACGCACCAATTACAGCATGCAAAAGTTCATCAGTTATATACATATTTAGTAACTCTATGGTCTAAATATGGATTTGTGCTAACTGTAAGTATCTAAAAGAACGTTAAATTACTAGTCGCATCTGCCTTCCCTATTATTATTAGTGACTTTGCTATATTATGGTACTCAAGTATGGTATGGTAATATCTGCTGGTTGGGTCATATCCACATTATAGGAGATAATCTAAATTTTGCTGTCCCAATTCGAAATGTATTAAGATGCTTAGATTTGCAAAATTAGTATGTTAATTATAGTAAAGCATATTTACGATTTTGTCCCTCCTATTTGTGGTTACACACATTTGGTTACAAATTATGACATTATATTACCGTGTTGTGTTTTTGGTTGAAATCGAAAACAAACGAAGTAGAATCCAAGTGTAGGTTGTGGGTTTGCCATTGAGTACTTTAAGGATTGCTTAAATGTCCACGCACTTAAAATGCAAAGAACTAGCATTTAAGAAATTTCACGTTCTCATCGTTGAATAAGTTTTAGTAAGGACAAAGTGCATGAATGTATTCCATTGTTTGCCGTTGTTGCAAGATATTAATGTAGGAATTACCTGAATAATATTGCACTTTGAATATTTGAATGTGCTTTCTGTATACGTGTCGATGACTTGCTAACAATGAGCATTCGTAGAAAGGATTAATGCATATTGTGAATGAATGTTCACTCGAGGTTGAAGATGCTACTTAAGACGCGCAGGTACACTATACAGAACTGACTACGTAATAAGAGGCAGAGCTGCAATTACAATTAACACAATAACACAGAAGATATTCATACAAAGCAAAAGCTGGAGGTAGCTAGACTAAGCAAACCTCTGATTCATTCATTCATAAGTGAGAATATGATATTCACTTACAAATAAGAAAATCAGATAGCTAATACTAATCATGAATAGCTTATTGCGTAAGGCGCTAACAAAACGTTGTTTACAGACGTTTACAGTCACACAAACATTTTAACTTTATTAACAAACTCCTTGATTAACTTCTACAAATGTTCCATATTTGTATACCGCATTGCTCCACAAATCACGATAAGGATAAGATGAATGGATTGTGATGATTTTCTTCATAATCACATAATAAGCACAGTTAATTATTATAGTATCAGATAATTTCAACTCCAAACCTTACAGTAGTTCTCTAAGTACGATTACCACCTGTCTGTTTAATTTCAAATCTAGTTTTTACAGTTGGCTGATCCTACATAAAGTACATCCTGATAATCCTTAACACAAATAAATTAAAAATGAACCAAGACGCGATTACAGTGAAACTCAATCTACTAATTTCCGTATCAAATATTTACAATCATCTCCAATAATATTTAATGGAGTATTGTATGAGTAAATACAAATTATGTTTATAGTAAATATTATGCAAGTATTTTATGCACTTAAAATTTATCTGCCATAACCAGCAGCTGGATTACTAGCTGGCGAAGGAACTGCAGGAATCTTTTCTGTAGTAGAACTTGAAGAATTAGAAGGTGCTGCAGAGGAAGAAGATGACACTGGAGCTGCTACTGTTGTAGTAGAGTTTCCGGGTGAAGTAGAACTGCTTGCAGCTGAGGTAGTCGTACTGGTAGCGGCTGTTGAAGAAGCAGAAGAAGAGGAACCTGGACTAGATGCAACTGGAGTTGTAAGAACGGAAGCTGCAGAAGTGGTAGATGAGGCTGCTGAAGTAGAAATTGACACAGAGGGAGATGTTGAAGATGAAATAGCTGCTGGTGTCACATTTGCAGCTGAGGGTACTGAATCGTTGCAAGGAGCTGGAGGGGCAGCTGGAGGAGCAGATGTGGAGGTGGAGGCACTAGAGTTTGAAGTTCCACAGACGGGACAAATAGGACAGGATTGGGGTGGTGGAGGAGGTGGACATGACTGAGGAGGTGGAGGTGCTGCACACTTCGTTTCAGGAAGAGGAGGAGGGCAAGCTGGTAAAGGGCAAGCTGGTTTACCACCAGTGGGGGGTGGTGAAGGGGGTGGAGCTGGAGGACCTGTTGGGGGTGGAGCTGGAGGACCCGATGGTGGAGGAGATGGAGGACCCGATGGGGGTGGAGCTGGAGGACCTGAAGGTGGAGGAGAAGGAGGACCCGATGGCGGAGGAGATGGAGGACCCGAAGGGGGAGGAGCTGGAGGACCTGAAGGTGGAGGGGGAGGAGCTGGAGAATTATCGTCAGGTGGGGGAGCAGGAGGTTGGGAAGATGGTAATAGATATGTCGAAGCGGAAATTCCGTAGATGTAAAGTAGCAAGAGAACAATCTAAATTATTTATAATATGTAATACAGTATTTGATAAAAAATTAAGGAAAATGTAATAATAATGCATTATTTAGCAGAAATTTCATTTCAAAATACAAAAGTTGAACTAACCTGTTTCATGACGTGAGCGAACTTCTTCGAATTTTATTTTTCCAAGAAGTACTTGTAAATTGTATTGGAGGAGTAAACTGCACTATAGAATGAAAGAAACTGCACTATGGAATGAAAGAAACTGTACTGTTGGTATCACTAATTAGAATAGAGTTTTTATACAGATATATGGCCTCTAAAGTATTGCTTGCCTTTGTACTTTGTATAATTGAATCATAAACGATGTCTTTTCTTTTAATGAAATCATTTTCTCGTGTTTACTATCTGCCAATTTCTTTGTGAAGAGGGGTGCCGATGCCGATTTAGTAAGGATAGCAAAACGGGGCTAATGTTTTAATTGCCTTGGTCAGTTACAAATGTTACAATACCTATATATAGTAATTAAATACATAGCTGTTCGTACAATAACTAGTTTTTATCAATCTCACTCACTTAATAGCATCTTGTATTGAAAAATAGACATGAACCTATTTAAGATAAATGTTTAATACCCTTTTGCGTTTCATGTTGAGTACAGATTTACTGTAGCTATACTTGACATTTATCTGTTGCTCATCTTCTTGTCTAATCACATATAGCAATATAGCTAAGACCAGCCAAGACTTCAAACTAAACTTTTATTACTATGTGATAGTGTGATGTGACAGTCAATCTTGATGAATTGGTGTTTAAATACAACGGTAGACATGCAGTCTTCTCTGAAATGTATCTAAATCTGAATTGATGTATGAGTTAACTTCTTAACTACTTACTAATGCAGATTTGAATTGCGTAACTGTGTCTCAGCAACTCAATTAAGCACTCGCGGATATTTACATTGTACCCTGCAATGCAATGGTCATTTCATCAGGTACTGAATATAGGTTATATTGAATTCGTATACAATACTATTGAAGAATTGAATAGCAATTCCCAAGCACACTGCTGCCCTAGTTCATTCTGATTTTCCGATTACTATTCTTATTCATAATGGACATGGACTTAATGAAATCAAGAATAAATATTATAATAATTGTTTCCTTCACGCACATGGCTAATAAATACTTCGTCTCTTATGAATGGATCTCTGAATTATACACTTTAACGAAAGTGTTGCAAAATTGTGCATTAAAACAAAAGATGTGTTTGTCTTTACATGCGTAAGCTTCACAAGTTATCATTCAAAAATACATTTGAAGAGGACACTTATGTTAATATCATATTAACTTGCTTGCAAGAAGTCTGCTCAGCCTAGTATATTCCGGAGAGTCAGAATTAGAAAGTATCCTGCCTCTTACTGTCCTGAAATATACCCCTACCGCTGAGGGTTAGTACTGTTCATATCTACAAAGGTTTACTGATTCATGATTTAGTGGCAATAGTGATTTTCGTAATACATAAACATGAATGCTTTAATTGTTAAGCTACAGTGTTACCTTAATAGATTCACAAAGAGATGGTTCATTAATAAATTAAGCAATAGTGAAGGAAGAAGACTACACTCCAAATATAAATTTCACACTTTGCTTGTGTGTGAATCGATTCCAAAATTCTCTTCAAATCTCTAAAATCTTAGTATCTGCAATTTTATGCAATGATGTATTAAGAAAGGGAAATGATAAGAACTGGAACTATTGTTTAGTAATTATAACTTTTATTGTCATATAAAAATAAGTAAACCTTCATCACATAATAACAGCTACAACAACAATGGAATTAACATTTTAATGAAGTATAAGTATTTTAATAACTGGGACTGGATGGGGTTTCGCTACTGTAACCCGACATTGCAGGGGACTCTGGTTGACTCTGACTTTGTCCCCAGCCAGATCCGGTAGAAGAATAACTCTGTGGTTGACTTTCCATTTGCCCATATCCGCCACTGGGTGCGGCTGGGGTTTCGTAACCTCCAGACTGTTGCTGACCATACCCAGAGGATTGTTGTTGACCATAGCCAGAAGATTGTTGTTGACCATATCCGGAAGACTGTTGTTGTTGACCATACCCAGCACCTTGTGGTCCATCAGACGGCGCTACTGGAAGATGGGAACCTGAGTGAACGAAATTGCATAGAATTGTTTTTTCTATATCCATATATTTTTTATATTCATTTATTTGAAATATTTAATGGTTAGGTTACCACTGGGTTGAAATCCGTTTTCATCTGCTGTCCAAGATAGAGATACTGGTGTTCCATCGGGACTGGTGTACTATAAAACCATTATAAATGACAAGTTAAGAATGCTCTTTAAAATGATATTTTTCTGATATTACAAAGTTAGTAGCCTAAAACCAAGGAATGAAATAATCTATTTTCGACTTACCTGAACGGATCCAGATTTCATTACAACAGCGGGACTATTGCCATAGCCGGCTCTCACAACTGTAGATTCTTGCTGTCTGATTCCATTAGCAGTCTCGAATCTGAAATTGTGAACATTTTCATAATACATGAAATGGAGATAGTCATTTGCATCTTCTTTAATGAAGATTTTAATTTCATAATTCATAGAAAACTTACGAGTACGAATTTTGCTCAGTTCCTGTAATTGTTTGACGGAAAGAGGTTATTGGTATTGGGTTATAATTGCTGGAATAAGAGGAGGAACTATATTGTCCTTGACTAGAACCACCCGAGTAGGAATCACTGCTTCCTCCCGAAGAAAATGACATGGAGATAGGAGGTTGTGGTTGAGGTTGAGCTGGTTGGGGTATCATGGAGCTTTCCTGAGGTTGAGATGATCCATAACTTTGCTGGGATGATCCATAACTTTGCTGGGATGATCCATAACTTTGCTGGGGCTGTGGTTGGGGAGCACTGTAACTTTGCTGAGGTTGTGGTTGGGGAGCGCTGTAACTTTGCTGAGGCTGTGGTTGGGGGGCTCCATAACTTTGTTGGGGTTGTGGTTGAGGTGCGCTGTAACTTTGAGGTTGTGGTGCGCTGTAACTTTGAGGCTGTGGTTGGGGGGCTCCGTAACTTTGTTGGGGTTGTTGTTGAGGTACTCCGTAATTTTGCTGAGGTTGTGGTTGGGGTGCTCCGTAACTTTGTTGGGGTTGTTGTTGGGGACCTCCATAACTTTGCTGAGGGGCTCCGTAACTTTGTTGAGGTTGTGGTTGGGGGCTTCCGTAACTTTGTTGAGGTTGTGGTTGGGGGCTTCCGTAACTTTGTTGAGGTTGTGGTTGGGGGCTTCCGTAACTTTGCTGAGGTTGTTGTTGGGGACCTCCGTAACTTTGCTGAGAGGTTCCGTAACTTTGTTGAGGCTGTGGTTGAGGTGCTGAATAACTCTGTTGGGGTTGTGGCTGAGGCGTTCCATAACTTTGCTGAGTGAGGTTTTTGGGGTGCTCCATAACTTTGCTGGGGTTGTTTAGATCCTCCGTAACTTTGTTGAGGCTTTGGTTGGGGCGTTCCATAACTTTGTTGAGATTGCTTTCCCCCGTAACTTTGTTGTGGGACTCCATAACTTTGTTGAGGATTTTGGGAGGAACCGTAGCCTGCCTTGGGTTTTTGCCAACCATAGGAGCTTGACTGAGATTGTTGCTGATACTGAGTTTGAGGAGGAGAAGGGCCGTATGACGGTCGATTAGGAGTTCTCGGGGGTGGATTTCCATAGGATCGTTTATGATTATTTTTCGGAGCACTTGCTGGAGTAGTTGTATTGGATCTGGTATCAGCAGGTTGAAATTTTTTCAAAGATTTGGCTTTAGTTGGCTTTTTAACTTTCGTTTCTGCTGCTAATGCAGCAGCAAACAAAATCGTTAGCAGTATTATCTATTTACGAAAAGAAAAAATGAAAAAATCAATTAGTTTGAAATACGAAAAATATTGTAACATTTAGAAATTTGTATTCTCTGGACAAATGTGCACAATAATATTTTATTTTACTTACAGGTTTCATTTTCGTATCTTGATAAAATAATTCTTTTAGTAGCACTTTATTTATTTGTGTTCTGTTCTAACCAACGGATGACTGTGATATTGAAATTTGTTTCACCTGCATTTATATACAATTTGAAGAGGTAAATCCACAACCGGTATTAAATTAGCTTGAGGTGAATGAGTGGAGAAATTCCATGTAATGGAAAGCCTAAATATTACTACATATCCTGATGTAGGTCTAGGTAAAGAGCAATTGTTCAGGTTTCATTTTCATTAGATCCTTATTTGAAGAACACACAATGCGTTCCTATTGTATAGCAATCTGTCAGGGAAGACAATTATGAAATGGTTTACCTAACTAATACCGTTACTTGCTCACTCCGAAATTTCTGCTTCTCCATTCATTCGATGTACGTCGCCAGCAAAAGGTAGGTGCCTATTAATAGTATCAAAGGAAACCAGCATTCCCCCGTTGAACTGTGTCAAGTCCAAAGATTTCTATACACACTTTTCCTTTCGTTGTACCACTAAATATAGGTCACTTTTCTTACCAGGCACTTAGTGTGACTTCATAATGCACTTAATGTTTCTTGACTAATATACTAATTTGTATCTATTTGTATGTAGATAATTTTTGTTATTACCATATTTTAACCATTATAAATATTGCCATAAAATTTCCCGTTGTTTTTATTTCCAGATTCAAAGAATTTCAAAGCACACACCATGCAAGGTACGTCACACCAGTTTCACCCTGCAGCAGATCTATTTTACACTACTACAAATTTTCCAAGCAGAAATAAAACAACGATAAATGAAATGGAGGTTTATTTATCTGAACATTTATTTATTGTATATTTTCTAAATCCAAATAAAATAATATCAGACGAACTTGCATTAAAATTAGGTAACATTAATTTGATCTGACTGTTTCTGCAGTCCTACGATCTATCTACAAATGCTTTGTCATTGTCACAATTCATTGAAAATAACTCTAAAAGGTTTCGGTGTCCAAACAAATCCCTGAACTGGTATATACGAAACTTCACAACCTGGTTCCGGTATGACCTCAAATTTTTGGAAAATGGAAGTGAGAAATAAGAATATGGTATCTCTGGCTAGATTTTCTCCAATGCAGACTCGTTTTCCAGCGGAAAATGTCAATAATGAATCGTGTTTCTTCACGCAATCTCCATTTTCATCTAAAAATCTTTCAGGACGAAAATTCTGCGGATCTCCCCATACAGCAGTATCATTATGTATTCCTGTAAAGTGAAATATTCAAAGCATTAAATTAAAAATGATATTTATGAAAATTTTCTGAAATATTTTGTATACCAGAATAAATTACTCACCATACACATTGATTATTATTCCATACCCCTTGGGAATTTTATATCCATGAAATTCAGTTTCCGATGTTGCGGTATGCATTAATCCACAAGGAATTATCAAAGATATTCTTAGTATTTCCATTATCAGTGCTTCCGTGTATGGCATACTACAAAAAATCCGGAATAAGCAGTAATAAAAGACACAGTTAACCATTTGCTTACTATAATACCCTATAATTCCTTACAGTGTTTACAATATTACTTTTTTCGATCATCAAGTGAAGGTGACCTCTGCCCAATAGTAATTTCGATTTCTTTTCTAAATTTTCTCTGAACAGATATATTTTGGCTCAGGTACAAAATGGACCATTGTAGCGTACTAGAATATAATCAATTTCATTAAAATACTTGACATAATTGACATAATAGTGTACATTACTAAAGGATTGACCTCGAAGAAGTCTCTGATCCCGCCCCAAACATATCTGCCACAAGAGCCACCAAATGTTTCTCTGTTAATTAGATAATCATTAAATAGTTCAGTAATTAGATATTGAATTGTAAATGGGTTTTTAAAGTTTTGTACCTCCAGAATTTCCATAAAAACTCGAATCAGGATCTTTTGTTTTCCTTATTTCTTCTAAATAAGTATCTATAAGATCCCTGGAGTCATTTTCTTGAATTGTTTTTTTATGTTCTGAAATCTGTTCTACGAAATAATTTCTGAGGTAAGTACAGTTGTCAGAATATTTCTTCCAGCCAGTAATCGTAGGGTATCGTTCACAAAAGGATGGGAAGAACATCAATAAAGGATTAAGAGTCGATGCATTAAATGTGCTGTAATTTCGAAAATGCAACTACAATACACACATTTACTGAACAAGTAAATGGTTACATTTATCCAGATGACTTACTCATTAGCTTTCTTCAAAATTTCGTTTAATTCTGGATCATTGTGACTGTAACGATTATTTGTGCAAATTTTCCATAGAGAATTAAGCACGGCCAAACTAAATTTTAATTGAACCGAAATAGGTTTTCCAGCTTCCGAATGCAATCCCTCAACAAGTTCATTTGCTTCATCTATAATTGCAGATTCCATTGATTTTTTTCCGAATCCAAAATCTCTCAGATGACGCAATGCAAATTTCCGTTGTTCCAACCATACTTGGCCCTCAGAAAACACCACCCCTGTAAAAATATAATTTCTGAATTCATTTTTCTTTGCATTCTTTGTATATATTATATGTACTGTGTGCAACATGGATTTATACCATTTTTTCCTCCTTGTAAAATTGATATACTTTTCAGATCAGGTCGTCCATTAAATACTGCCATGTTGAATGCCTCTCTTATCACATCAGGATCACTAAGTACTGCACACCTGTAGGACCAATTAAGAAAGTTAGCTTTCGGTTGAACATAGTCCATGATTTATTGATTTAATAATATGCAATAAAAATCTGATTTTTTTAAAGCTTACTTTAAACCTCCGAGATTCAATTTAAAAACTTTCCCATAAGTCTTGGACCATTCGGCTATCTGGCAATGTATTTCTGTTCCTATGAAAGGAAGATGCCCCAAAATCGGTACTCCAAAAGGTTCTGTTGTAAATGTGTACAGAATTAGAAGGCAAACATAATTTCTGAATGCATTTACATGTAATCTAAGGGAATTGCGTCTTTCATTCCTATTGGACTATTAATTTACAAAAAATAAATATTATACAACGAAATGAAAAAAATTACCTGGTAATGCTTTTTTGTCCTTATTTAACTTACGGTAGTAGTAATACCCTAAGCCAATTGAAATGGCAGTAACTATTATCTGAATTAGAGAAAACATTATTATTCCAATGATAAATGGTTGGGTATAATAATTGCACAAGAAGGGCACTATTTTTCAATAGTTCAGGAAAACTATAACTTCATCCCGGTAATACTATACTATTTAATACAGACAAGAAGAAAACAAGATAAAAGTTTGAAACTTTTGAAAACTAATGAAAATAAATTTCCTGGTTTATAGTACGAGAAGAACTTTTGCAGTTCCTACCGGTAAACTAAAGTTACATTATTGTACATGAAAATATGTCAAGGAATATGTATTTAATTAATCTAACTAGTAGTATATGTAACAAGCACTTATTTAGTGGAAAGCACAAATGAATGTTTTGACGGATTGTGGAGTATTCTCTTCTGTATTCCAAGTTATGGTAGACAGATGATTGCATTGACGAGACATAATGTATATTTTATGGATATAGGTATGTAACCCACAGGTTTCTATAAACACTATAAAGGTATGTTGATGTTTATGTAAGCTTATTTGTTATTACAGTGTATACATAGTCCTGGTCTGCAGTTCTGCGTGAATGAGTACATTTAAGCACACTGTACATGAATACTTTTAATTTCGTAGTAAAAAATGACCCTGAGCTACTGAGTCTGAACGCCCACACCCAAAGCAATTATGTATTTCGTCACATGCGTGAATAACACCTATAAAATTGCATTTTGTGCATAGTCATATTGATTGTAGAATTTTTATACAAAGTGTACTTAATCACGAATGAGAGCAATAATGCATTTGGAATTTTCACAAGCTCTGAACTATTTTCTGACTACGATGTGAAAAAACGGCAGTTCTTGCTTCTGTCATCAGCGAAGTGATTACAAATATTTTAAAAGTGAATTTTATTTTCTTCTGTAAAGATGCTAATAAAGAATGTACCAATTAATTACTCTAGCACTAACTAATTAATAAAATGAAATTTTAATCTTAAAAATTAAAGCACTTCATTAAAAATCACTTTGAAAGGTTGAGGTCCAAGAACGAAACCAATTTTAGCTTCTAAAGTTGTTTTACTCGCTGGATCTGGAATAATTTCAAATCGCTGGAAAATTGATGTGATGAATAGGAAAATCGTATCGCGTGCTAAAGATTCTCCAACACAGACTCGTTTCCCAACAGAAAACGCAAGTAGTGAGTCATGCTTTTTAACACACTGGCCATTTTCATCGAGGAATCTTTCAGGGCGGAAATTCTGTGGATCTCCCCAAATTTCAGGATTGTGATGCACAGCTAAAGAATTTTAAACGAATATTTATTTTGATTTTGAATTTGTCATTGAAAAATGTAAAACAGAAGGAGTGAGAATCTACCATATAAATTGGCCATTATGATAGTATCTTTTGGAATTAGATAGCCATGGAGTTCTGTGTCTTCAGTAGCTCTGTGCATCAAACTTATGGGGACAATACTTGACATCCTTAAAATTTCCATGATCATAGCCTCTGTATAGGGCATGCTTAAAAATCAAAGTAAGTTTTTAAATATATTTCTAAATGCACATCGATTTCCAAATGTAGTGTTCATACTTGTTTCTGTCTTCCAAAGAAGGAACTCGACTCTTCCCTACAACTTTATCAATTTCAGCACGGAATTTAGTCTGAATATCCTTAAACTGGCTTAAGTATAAAACAGCCCATTGTAGAGTACTAAAAACGAAGAATTGATTAAATAAAACTTACTTTCCATAAATTATTAGCATTTTATTTTATTATATCCGTTTTACTTTGATGTGGTATCCGAACCAGCATTAAAGAAATCACTTACAACTGCTGTTAAATGTTTCTCTGTGAATCAAAACCCAGATTTTTAATTCCGTACTTTCAAAATTCAACTATTAAAACCCATTTGTTGTATATAACATAAAATTTTCAAATACCTCCAATTGTTTTGTAGAAACTGGAATTTGAATCATTAGTTTTGTGAATTTCATTCAGATATGTATCTATCAGATCCCTTGGGTTACTTTCCTCCCATGTTTTCTTATGCTCAGTTACTTGTTCGGTAAAAAAATTCCTGAGACTGGTACATGTATCTAGAAAAGCTTGCCAACCTGATAAACGTGGTAAGAGTTCAGCTATTGCTGGAAAGAATATCAATATTGGATTGACAGAGGAATCACCGAATACTCTGAAATACATATGTAATGAAGTGGTAAGTATTCCACTATAATTTTACAGTACACCAAAATTAATTTTACTAAAGGTTAAATTACTTATTGGATTTAACGAGAATGTCATTTAATTTCGGGTCGTCGTGACTGTATCGGCTTCCTATTAAACAGTGAATGTATAGTTGCAAATAAATATTTGTTTTTAGTATTTCAAGTAAATTGCAATTTTAACTGTAATTACCTGTAATAATTTGCCACAACGAATTTAGAACAGCCAGACTGAATTTCCACTGTACAACAACAGGCTTGCCAGCTTCTTTGCTGAATCCCTCAATCGATTCATTAACCTCTTCCATAATCATACTCTCCATAGATTTTCTCCCAAATCCAAAATCTCTTAAGTTCCTAAGGGCAAAGCGCCTTTGTTCGATCCATGCAGGACCATCGTTTGCAATAATCCCTAAAATCAATTACGATATTCAGTAATAAAAGTTTGGGTAGTAATTCATTGAATTACATAATAAATTATTTTGGCTACCATTTTGGCCGTCTGATAGTAAACTGAAACTTTTCAAGTGACTGCGACCGCTAAAATTCGACATATTAAACGCTTCTCTTATTAAAACGGGATCGCTTATCACAATTGATCTAATTCATTAAACATTCACATTATTATACAACTATCAATGTAGGTAAGTATGTTCTAAGCGATAGTAAATGGTTATTATAAAACACAAGAAAATGTTTAAATATTCACTTACTCTACTGTTCCCAGTTTTAATTTGTAAATTTTCCCATAAGTCTTTGCCCACTTTGTTAGAGTGTAATAGGATCTCAATCCTAAAGCATATCCACGATGTTATATGGTTATTATACTTTTTATATTATAGCAATTAAAGTAATATATTTCATCAAAGAATAAAATATTGTTGTACTAAGATCAATCTTTACCTAAGAAAAACATGTGACCCACAATCGGTAAAGTAAACGGTTCTATGAGAAATTAAAGAAAATTTTTAGAAATTATAATTTCTGAAATCAGATAAAATCATTTTTGGGGGTTTATAATTTCGTAATATAATTTTATGACATTATTAGAAAAATAATAGTTTAAAAGAGCATTTAAATAATTCATACCTGGTACTGCCTTTTCATTTTTCTTTGGTTTGAGTAAGTAGTACAGACCTAAAAGGACGCCTATTGCTCCAACCAAAATCTCCAAAGTTGACCACATAATTCCACAAAATCTGATGAATTTTTTTAGGAAATGCAACTTATCATTTAATTTTCATTTCATTTGTAAATTTTTAAGTGTAGCTGTCACCTCCTTTCTATGTGAGTATGAGAACTACAATAAAAATAAATCTTCAGTCAACCTATGCAGTTTATGTGGACATACATAAACATAATATGTATGTTACATAGATAAGAGTGAACTCGAGATTCTCCTTGATTACGTAATGCTAACCATAATTACACTTACCTTCTACTAGTAACTGCATGGGCATCTGATGTGCCGAGAAGGATTTACCATGTTACGGTCGAATTTGTATGTATATAAGTATCCATTAATAATTATAATTGCATTAGAAGTCATAGTTGAGAGAAATGAAGGTTGGAGATTGGAGTTGGAGATGGCTTGGATTCAGTAAAAAAGTGCGAATGCACTGTGCACGGTTATTTTCAATGTCAGTCGTTCCATTCATGTATTTTGTTCAACTGACATCGAAAATGTATTACATGGTATTTTATGTACAGGGTGTCCCTAAATGATTTAGATCAAGTTCTTGCCGCTCTCCTGGACAATGTTAAAAACCTGGAGAAACCAAAGCTTTTTTACAAGTTTAGAAATTTGAGATATTTGTATAAAATTTTAAGGAAAATTCTATTCCTTATTTTCAATCGAGGCAGGTTTATTTTCCGACTTTTGTTGGTTTTTATGAAATTTTCTAGAAAATGTGGAAAGTGAAATTTTGTGGTTTTTAAAATTCTGTGAAGGCAAAAATTTTGTTAAATTTTCAGTAAAAACACTACAGCTCGCTCGCAAGAGCAGCTAAAAATCTGAAAATTTTATCCAAGTATCTCAGAAACCTACTACACATGTGATAAAATTTAGATTTCTCTTAACTTTGTCCAGAAGAGAGACGATTTTTTTACAAATCATTTCGGGATACCCTTTACTGTGTTGTTGTATGTATTATGTATGATGATCTGATGATAGTTACCTTGAACAAAATAGCTATCCCCAGTGAGTTAGCCTTGCAATAATTAATTAACCTTCGAATGCATTTCTTATGTGCAGTTGTTCCAAATTCTAATGGTAGAAAAGATATAAGAATCCGCAATCGATTTAGGCTCCCTAGGCCCTCTTTTATACAGACATTTCCTTTCAAGATACCTAAAAAATGTCTGCAAAATCGATAATGAGAAATCTATACTGAATGTTTGTGAACAGTTTTCTGTGAATGAAGTTTTTATTACGTAGTGACATAATATTTTACAATATATTACTACATAGTACTGATAGTATGTATATAATATTCACATCAGAAGCACAAGAGTATTTTTTACCAAAATAATTGAGGTAGCCAGCTACTAACAAATTTCAGTAAATACGGTTCAGCAAATCATAGAATACATACAAAAACTTTGTACACAATATTTTGGCATTTAATATTGACTCATTATAATTTCATAAATAATAAAATTAACATAATAACAATCTATTAACTTAGCAGCGAGATATTCATATTTCATTAAAAATAACTTTAAACGGTCGAGGTGATAAAACGAATGCTAATTTAGGTTCAAATGAAACGACTTTAGCGTCTGGATCAGGCAAGACTTGAAACCTTTGAAATATTGATGTGAGAAATAAAAATAATGTATCTCTTGCTAATGCTTCCCCTACGCAGACACGTTTTCCCACGGAAAATGGCATTAGTGAGTCATGTTTTCCAATGCATTGCCCATTTTCATCAATGAACCTCTCTGGACGGAAATTATACGGATCTCCCCAAACAGCCGGATCATTGTGCACTCCTGAGTAAACGAAAAAAAATGTAAGCATGCATGACTTGAAGATACTAGTTAAATACCCTTAAATACTTAAGTAGTCTCACCTTGAAAATTTGCCAGTATGGAATGCCCTTTTGGAATTTTGTATCCATGAAAATTTACATCACTCATAGCAGAATGCATTAAACCTTGTGGTAGTACACTATGCTTTCTTTGAATTTCCATTATAATTGCTTCAGTGAAGGGCATACTATAAGTAAACACATTAATGTTAATTTTGGTAAAATAGATTCAAAACTAGACTTTTTTGAAAATTAAGGATAATAAACGTACTTTGGTTTATCTGCTAAAGAAGGCATCTTACTCCTTCCTATAATTAGATCGATTTCATGTCTAAATTTGTTTTGTATATCTTGATATTGACTTAAGTACAAAATAGTCCATTGCAAAGTGCTGAAAAGATATATCGTAAACATTATTTAAACTAATTTTACAAACTCTACATTATTGGAAGCATACCATACTGCAGACGTTTGATAAGTAATGTAATGAAGTTTACCTGGAAGCCCTAGAAAAAACAAAAACAGCAATTAGTAAAAATACTTTTTATTTCTACTTTCTATTATAGGATAAGATTTTGGCAATGATTTTGCAACTTACGTTTCCGAGCCTGCAATAAACATGTCACTCATTACTGTCACGAGATTCTTTTCTGTTAAATCAAACAAAAATTAGGATTTTACTACAAATGTGTAAGGTTTATCATCTATTTATGATGCAACTCATTTTTGTACACTGTATGATTCAACTTCAGGTAAAAATTTGAGATATAAAGAAAAATTCAAAATAAATTAAGTCAGTGTACCTCCTACGTCCTTATATAAACTGGACTGTGGATCCTCGCAAGTATTAATTTCCTCTAAATATTTATCGATCAAGTCTCTGGGATTCTCTTCATTATATGTAATTTTATGTTCAGTAACTTGTTCTTTAAAAAACTGACGGTAGGATTTAGAAAAATCCTTAAAGCGCTTCAGGCCTGTGATTTTTGGAAATAATTCTGCCAGTGTAGGGAAGCAGACAAAAATCGGGTTCATTAGGGCTCCTCCAAACGATCTGTGTATTATCACATTGTAATAATTAATAATTGTTGGATAATTGTATAAATTCTCAATTAAGTGTAAGAAACATGAATTTTTATATACTTACTCATAAATACTCTCTAGAAGATCGTTTAGTTTTGGATCGTCTATTGAATACCTGAAAGTTATATTCAAGTGAATTTATAATTTTCTCTCAACTTGATGTGAAAACTTTTAAAGTCGTGGTTGTGTATTACCTCCGCCCTGTTATAAGAGTCCAGAGTGAATTCAGAGCAGCTAAGCTAAATTTCTTTTGAATTGATATCGGTTTTCCTCCCGATTTAGAAAAACCGTCAATAATTTCTTGCACTTCGTCCATGATCATAGATTCCATGGATTTCCTACCAAATCCAAAAGTCTTTAAATGACGAACGGCGAACCTTCTTTGTTCCATCCACACTTTTCCATCTGATGCAACAAGACCTATAATGACAATAATAGTGTGAATAATATTTACTCAATCAACAAATTTCAACACAAAACACTTTCACTGATTGGATTTATATTTCCCAATAAAATACATTATGTAAAAATTGCATATAAAAGAGACATTACTAAAGTATTTTAAGTATGATTGCATTATAAGGATTCTAAGAAATGTGTGTTTTACCAGTTTTTCCCTCACAAGGCACGCAGAAGCATTTATTGTCCGAACGTCCATTTAATTCAGGTATGTTGAAAGCTTCTCGAATTAAGTGGGGATCACTCAAAACTATTAGCCTATACACAATCCAAAATCGAATTTTGAAATTATAATCTGAAAATATATGGTAGTTAAACAATGAAAATATATAAATAAATGTATGCGTGATCTTACTTTAATTCTCCTAGCCTAAATTTGATTACTTTCCCATATCTATTGCATATCGTTGAAATGACAGTATCGTAGCTCAGTCCTAAAATAACAACAGTAACCAACTTAGCACAAATTAAGACAAATTGCTTTTTAGCCGATTTCTCAAATGCAACACTTCGAACTTACTTTTGATAAATAGATACCAAGCTACAACCAGGAAACTTGGCTCTGGAGAAAAAGAGAAAAATGTTTTAGTTATTGAAATAATTAAAATAAGTACAATTTATAATACACCAATATATTACAGACTTTAGAAAATTATTGATACATACCAGGAATGAAATTCTTCTTTAATTTCTTATTGTAGATGAGAATCCAAATAATTGCTAATGTTGCAAATGCATAAAAGATCTCTAAAGTTAAAAACATAGTTTTGAATATGAAGAAGAGTTCTTTATACTAGCAATGCAGATATTATCATGAAAGTTACGACAATACATAACTTGACATATCAATTAGTTCACACACTCACTCAAATTACACCATTTATCTAGAAATACTGTAAAACTCAAACTTTAGTTAACCACAATTGAGAAAAATGAAGAATCCGTAATCCAGTTATAACAAATCAGTCACTTTGCACAAAAATTGTAGAAATGCTGCATGCAGAATATCTTTTAGAAGTTAGTTAATGTAAATATTATTGTGTATTATTCTTGAAGCAATGCAACTATATCAATCCAGGAATTGAAGCAAGTTATTCCTCTGAGAAGAATCTAAAGACAGAGTCAATCAAAAGGTTTTGCTTATTGTGGTAGGCGCTTCGTGATATAACCATATTATTATCACATTATGTATTGTTACACACCCTCTGTGAGGATTTCCAGAATACAAAATCTTTTATTGGTTCAATTGGAGCCGAATGCGTCACGGAAGGCTTTCCACATTTAATAAAATGCGGATAAAGTTAACAAGGTGCAAAGACCATAAGTCTTTCTCATGTTTGCTTGGGAAATCCCTTAGCACAATTTGTATAGTGCAAAACCTACGCTAACAATTTATATATGAATTGATAAATAGTTCAGATTTGTAATAGTATACTGTAAATAGATAAAATCAACAATATATATAATGAATAATGTACTCTTAAGCTAAGAATATTTACTATGTCAATTATTGCAAACGTTTACAAAATGTTTCATTTCATTTATAGGAATTAATCATTTTCTTGTTTGAGGAATTTCTGATGTAAAGCTTTACTGAATTTGAAGGGTTTTGAAGAACCACCGGATCTGATAATGTAATATAATCATTTTTCATTTGCACCTTATTTAATTAAACGATTGAATAGTTAAACTAATTGCATGTAATAGCTATTTGGCACATACATACCTTATAAAAAGCAAAACATTGACAACTGACCGCATATGCGCATCCGTAGTTATACTTAGTTAGCTGGGTTTGTCCTAATCAACAAAAAGAAACATTAAATTATTAAAACGATAGTGTGCTAAACATTTCGTGACTTCGATAAATTATTTCCTCAGTTCGGAAATTTTCATACGCAGGAGCTTTGGATAAAATCAGCAAATTGTGAACTTATGAGAATTTTGTTGCATGTGAAGGTACAGAGGGCCGCCATATTCGCAAGAAACGTAAAAGAATACTAACTGCGACTAGGAACCCAAAACCTACACGTACAATTTAATTTACAGGTTTGTACCCTCACCGTAGAAATTGTTATGTATAAAATTTCCCTTTTTTGTGATTTTCCTTTCATACCTAAAATATTATATGCAAGGAATTTCTCCTTATTTGTAATTTTTCTTTCACACCATAACTTATTCCAAAACAAGCATTTACAACAACAACTTTGTATTCAACTTTCATGGAAATTCTGTTTAGTAGATTATACATACAACTTAAACTGATCATAACAAAAATAAATAGACACAACAGACAGTAATAATTGTGTTACGTTTCTGTTTGTAGATTTTCGATTATAAAATAAAAGTATACCTGGCCACACGTATGCATCCGTAGGATGAAGCCATTTAAGCACTGTTTCTATGCTCTACTTAGCTTAAAATAGATGCTTGGGGTTTATAAATATAATTGCACACTTGAAATGCGCCTTGATTTATGATTTGGTTAAAGACAAATATTTCACTGATACCTTCCTTTGAATTTTGATTGGATAAATGAAATACTGGTGTTTGGGATAGTTAGTTTACCAAGTTCATAGTACCGAAACGGATGACACCACCTTGAAATTGCCTTGATGTAAAACCAGTTTGTTCTAATAGTCGCATCTAGTCGCTTCCCTTTTCCATGCATATGTTGATTCAGACTTAAGTTTGTTTTCAACTGACAATAAGCAAATGTATTTACAGAAAATTTGCTTTTAGATGAGTACTGAACTTGCATTTAGCTCCTATATTAAGGCCAAAATACAGGTTATGAAACCTTGAAGTGTAAACACGGAAGAATCTGGTGACATATTGGCCCATTGGGAACATTGGTGAAAAACAATTTCTTACCACTGAGTAAGTCTATCTTAACTAGTACCCGTAGTTATTTTGAAGATGTTTACTTTAAAGCGTCTGTGGTTCAATTTTGGTATAAAAGGAAAGATTTACTCTAGCTGAACATCAGTTACTCAAAGTATCTTATCCAAGACAAAATACAGTATTACAGTGAATTTCAAAATATTCAAACTACATAAGTAACCAAGATGAAATCCGTAAGTTGTCATTTATTTAGCATTAATTTAGTTAATGTAAATATAAAGTTAATTTTGAATTCTTCTTTTTCTTTACAGATGGCCATTTTTTGTATGCTGGTGGCTGCAGTGGCTGCTGGTTCATATGGATATGGACAACAAAGATTAGTAGAGGAATTTCCACAAGTCACCCGAGTGATTGAATCCAGCAGACCTACCCTTGTACGAGAAGAAGTCCGAGTTGCCGAACCCGTTGCATATGGTCAACAGAGATTTGTTGAAGAAGTCCCACAAGTCACCCGGGTAATTGAATCAAGCAGACCTGCCCTTGTACGAGAGGATATCCGAGTTGCCGAACATCTTCCATACGGACAACAGAGATTTGTTGAAGAAGTTCCACAAGTCACCCGGGTAATTGAATCAAGGAGACCTACCCTTGTACGTGAAGAAGTCCGAGTTGCCGAACATCTTCCATACGGACAACAGAGAATCGTTGAAGAAGTTCCACAAGTCACCCGGGTAATTGAATCAAGCAGACCTACCCTTGTACGAGAAGATATCCGAGTTGCTGAACATCTTCCATATGGACAACAGAGAATCGTTGAAGAAGTTCCACAAGTCACCCGGGTAATTGAAAGCCCACCTACCTTTGTAAGACAAGAAGTCCGAGTTGCCGAACCTCTTCCATTGAGATTGGAATCTCCATACGAACATCGTTTAGCTTTTGATGCGATCAAGAAAGATATTCCCATCAGAACATTCAACCATGAGATCAACCTTGGCTCTGACGCATATTCTTTCGAGTAAAACTTAATTCTATCCTAATTCTTCAAAAATTATTTTGCATTTCCTCCCTTTTGAATATTTAAAGTTACTAAAGTGTAAAATTTTATCATAGTTTCGAAGGAGCCAATGGAATCAGCAGCCAGGAATCTGGATTCGTTAAGGCCATTCCATCTCGCAGAGTTATCAGTCATGATAGCAACTACGGATATGGACAGGCAGCCGTTGCAGTTGAAGAAGTTGAAGGAGCTGGAGCTGTGAAAAGTGGAACTACCTCATGGTGCGATCCTGAAGGAAACTTTTACACTTTGACTTACACCGCAGATGAGAATGGATATCGTCCAACCTACACCAAGGGAGCATGCACTGTCCCCGCTGCTGTAGTTGGTGTTAGAGAATTTGTCCCCACTGAACATATTGCTCAGCCATACTAAATCAATACTCGATATAAATTTCTAATCTCTACAATCTCATAGTTTATGATCTTCCACTATACTTTTACTACATATTTTCCCAATTATTTTTGTAGCACTGAAAGATTTAAAAAGTATATTTTTATAAAAATATTTTTGATAAATGATTTTAATAAATAATGTCACGAACATGATTCTTTGACACTGAAAATTATTCGTACATTACAGTCACGACTTTTATTTTTATCGGTCACATTAACTTATTACTTTATTCTCGATATGCTAATGATTTACAGAATTTACAAATGCAGCTGCTTTTAAGTATTCAGGAGATAGTTTACGTTAACTGTCATGAACCTGATTCGATAATTGGCATATAAAATATTTATATTTAAAAGTTTATTTGTATCTGCGGTCATCTCACGCTACATACGCGTTATTTCTGTATCTGTTGTAGAATGGAACCTTTCTTTAAAAATCACTTTAAATGGTTGAGGAGCCAAAATAAATCCAATTTTGGGTTTGAAGGATACTTCTTTAGTAGATGGATCAGGCAAAACTTCAAATTTTTGAAATATTGTGGTTAGAAATAAAAATATTGTATCTTTTGACATTGTTTCGCCAATGCAAATACGTTTCCCAACTGAAAACGGCATGAACGAGTCATGTTTCTTGATGCATTGACCGTTTTCATCAATAAATCTCTCTGGTCGAAAATTCTGAGGATCGTTCCATAATACAGGGTCATTATGAACTCCTTTAAATAGAAATTTCATTTCAAAGCAATGTTACTTGAGATTTGATGTCAGTTAAAATACAGACATTAAGTATACCTTATCAAACGACTTACCATGCAAATGTGACAGAATGGAACATCCATTAGGAATTCTATACCCACAAAGATCGACATCTTTAGTAGCAGCATGCATTAAACCGAGTGGAATAACTGTATGTTTTCGTAAAATCTCCATAACTAGTGCTTCTGTATAGGGCATCCTATAATTCCAAATAGTTGTGATTACATTATGAGCACTTGTTATTTAAATGTACACTGAAATATTAATAATGTGACAAACTTACTTTGGTCTATCTGCTAAAGTAGGTACTTTGCTTTTTCCTACAACTCGATCAATCTCATCTCGGAATTTCTTTTGAACACTCTGGTACTGACTTAGGCATAAAACAGCCCACTGCAAAGCACTATTTTTTCATTTAACCAATTGTCTATGTAAATATTACATTGCTTTTTACTATTCTTGTATCTTTTATTCTTTTTACCTTGAAGAACTAGAAATGAAGAAAAAAGACAAAATTTAGAATCTAATTGTATATATAAACGAGCTTCCTCTGAAATAAGTTTTCTTACGTTTCCGATCCAGCAAGAAACATATCACTCATCACAGTCACCAGATTTTTTTCTGCAATTATCAATATTATTGCTTCACAGGCGAACTACAGCAATATGATTTGCAAATAATAAACGTACACAAACCTCCATTCTCTTTAAAAAAGCTAGAATTTTCGTCCGTACAGTTACCAATTTCTTCTAAATAAGTATCAATCAAATCTCTGGGATTGCCTTCATGGAACGTCATTTTATGCTCAGCAATTTGAGTTTTGAAAAACATTCGATACGATTTAGAAAAATTCAGAAAGTTTTTCCAGCCAGTTAAATTTGGAAATAGTTCGGCAAAAGAGGGAAAGCAGACGAAAATTGGATTCATAACAGATTCACCAAATATTCTGTAAAGTGACACAGTAGGCAAAAGTTACACTTCATAATATTTTTTAACTATGTAAGCAAATAATTTACCCGCAAATTCTTTCCAGAAGATTGTTCAATTCGGAATCATCCAAAGAATACCTGGAATTAATTGTGTGCATTATTAATCTGTACTCACCGTGTTTTCAGAAAACGTGTTAGTATCTTACTATATATCTGTATGCACAAGAATATCGTTCGTTTGATTTACCTTTGTCCTGTTATCAGTGTCCACAGTGAATTCAGAGATGCTAAACTAAATATTTTTTGTATAGATGTGGGATTGCCTTCTGCTTTGCTTAATATTTCCACAATATCATGAACTTCGTCCATAATCATGTTTTCCATTGTTTTTCTTCCGAATCCAAAATTTTTTAAGTTTCGAATGGCAAATCGTCGTTGTTCCACCCAACCTTGGCCGTCCGAAGCTACGATTCCTTTGAAGTAAACAATATATTCTTAACTGATATATTTTAATTAATTCTGCAGGTTTATAAAAAGGATTAGAGTCTATCCTTCACTTTACGGATGAAGTCAAATGTTTACCAGTTTTTCCTTCACATGGTATGCAAAAGCATTTCGTGTTAGAACGTCCATTTAACTCTGGTGTGTTAAAAGCTTCCCGGATCAGATTTGGGTCATTCAATACAATTAATCTACAGAATTGCTATTAATTGAAAATTTTACTTATCAATTAGCATATAAATTACACTCTTAACCAATTACACTTACTTTAGTTCTCCCAACTTAAATTTTACAATTTTTCCGTATTTTTGGCATACTTTGGATATCACAGAATCAGGACTCATTCCTTAATCAATTGACAATTGAAAACTCAATTTAGTAATTCCATAAAGTCCAATAATATATATTACGAGAAACAATAACCTACCTTTAACAAGTAAATACCAGAGAACCATCAAAAAGCTCGGCTCTGTATTCAATATTAATTTTCAGTAACGTTACATGTGATTTGGCTGAATGGTGTTACACTAATTACTTGAAACCTAAAAATGTTCAATACTTACCAGGTATGAACTTATGATCAACATTGGATTTTCTAATGCGGATGAAAATAAAAAGTGTAAGTGAAAACAATAACACACACAGAATCTCTTGCAACAGGAACATTTTAACCACTAATTTATCTTGCCTGAAACACTACTATACTGTTGTTATTTGAAATTGTGAAATATGAAAACGTGAAATTGAAATATGATTTTTTTGATATTTCAGCTTTAAAATTCCTTGTTGCATTTAAGTGTAGGTCAAGAATTTAAGTTTGTGCTCTATCAGTAAGTGTGCTTCTGCAAATAAACCACAGCCATTAGAGTCACGTTGTTTAGAATTTTTCTCATGACTTTTGTGGATGTGTTGCAATGAAACCTCATTTCATGGGTGAAGTATCGTTCTACGTTCTGTGTACGCAGCATGAAATAATTCTGAAGATATTGTTCGAATTCACATGCTCATTATATGCAATGATGATGTTTACAGATAGAGAAAAATTAAAGTGGGATTAGGTGTTTAATTCAGTAGTTCAGCATTCTTTTTGTGCAGAGCATTTCAATATATTTGGAATTTTGTTATTGTACATAGAACTGAATGACAACTTCGTCAATACGTTTATATGATCTAAATGAACCAATGGAAACATATGAAAAGTGTGTATTTTAAATTTTAATCAAGTTATACGAAAAGTCGATATTTTACTAAAATGATCATTTAATGAAGTAGCTGACCTAAGTTATTCTACTATAACGGCAAAAACTAGGGATTCCCAATTCATGAGGAATGGCATGCACGGCAACATGAATAACTACCACTTATATATATACACTTGTTACTTCATAAAACCTATTTACCAAATTCCCAAGTAATTTTTATCTAACTACTAAACTACATAAATGACGTGCGAAATGAAATCGGCGATCTACAAAATGCTTCAGGTGATTCCAAAAGTGGAAATGTTTATTTTAAATGACAACCCAATATTAATGAAATTAAGAAGTCATGTGTAATTCCGTTTTATTAGTAATCATCAGTACAAGTACAGTATGCACTAAAAGTGTGGATAAAGTAAGCAATTTCAATAAATAACTTTTGATAAGTGTTTATGCAATAGTAGGTTCCTAATACGATTGAACAATCTCATAAGAAATGAGCTCTTTCATTAAAAATAACTTTAAAGGGTTTAGGAGCCAAGATTAATCCAGGACCTGCTTGAAAAGATACACATTTTGCAGCAGGATCTGGCAACACTTGAAATCTTTGGAAAATTGATGTGAGAAATAAAAATATTGTATCTCTTGCTAGCGCTTCCCCTAAGCATGCACGTTTTCCAACAGAAAATGGCATAAAGGAGTCATGCTTTTTAATACAGTTGCCATCCTCATCCATGAATCTCTCTGGACGAAAATTTTGAGGATCTCCCCACACTGCTGGATCATTGTGGACCCCTATTCGGATATTTTACAAAAAAAATGAAAAATTGTGTGTTTTATGCATTTTTTAATTTGTTTAATGGAATTTGACTCACCATGAAAATTTGCCAATATGGAGTAGCCCTTTGGGATCCTGTAACCTTGAAATTCAATATCTCTCATAGCTGAGTGCATTAGTCCTTGTGGAAGAACGCTGTGTTTTCTCAGAATCTCCATGATAAACGCCTCTGTGTAAGGCATCCTTAATACAGCAAATTATTATGCATTCAAAAATTGAAAAATATGCAAATAACAATAATATATCTTTACTTGGGTTTATCCGCTAATGAAGGAAGCTTGGTATTTCCAATTACTTCCTCAATTTCAGTATGGAATTTCTTTTGAACGTCTTGAAATTGGCTTAGGTACAAAACAGCCCACTGCAAAGTGCTACATAATAATTTTAATTTCGTTAGTCGATTTACGATTTAACGAAAAGTACAATAGAACGTTTTACCTTGAAGTCCTGAAAACCATAAATAATTGTAATTAATTTTGATACACTTATTACGTAATACAATAGCTAGGTTATTACTTATTACTTTTCCATGTTGGTAACTTACGTATCTGAACCGGCATTAAACATATCACTCATCATAACCGCAATATTCTTTTCTGTAAAAGATTTTTTCGATTATAATTAATTGCTAAATAATTTATGTTATTTAGTAATTAAAAAAGTTAAAAACACAGCTTGCCTCCGACTTCTTTGTAGAAACTGGAATTCTGATCTTCACATTTACTAACTTCTTGCAAATATTTATCAATTAGGTCTCTTGGACTATTTTGATCAAAAGTCAGCTTGTGTTCAGCAACATGATCTTTAAAAAACTGTCTGTAAGATTTTGAAAATTCCTGATAGTGTTTCCAGCCAGTGATTTTTGGAAATAATTCAGCCAAAGCTGGGAAGCAAACATAAATTGGATTTATTGACGCTTCTCCAAATGTCCTGCACAAATTAAATCAGTCTCAGTTTCAACCAGTGTTAAAATATACATTAATTGGAATTCTTATTTTGACTTACTCATTGCATCTCTTCAGTAAATCATTCAATTTTGGGTCGCTTAATGAATACCTAATATACTCACATAAAACATTATTACTAAATCAAGCTTAATGCCTTGGTTGAGCGTAAATAAATTAACCTTTGTCCAGCTATAAGAGTCCATAATGAATTCAGAACAGCCAAAGTAAATTTTCTTTGCACCACCATGGGTTTGCCTTTGTTTAGTGTGAATATTTCAATTAGTTCATTAACCTCGTCCATTATCATATTTTCCATAGACTTTTTTCCAAATCCGAAAGATTTTAAATGTCGAACTGCAAAACGTCTTTGCTCCATCCATACGTGACCATCCGATGAAATTAAACCTGTAAAATGGAAACACAAGGGAAAAAATTACTGACAAAAACCGAAATTTTACAAAGATAATAGACAATAAATATTTTAACGTTCATTTGCAAACACCTCCTTTGCCTTCACTAATCAAAGTAAAGCATTTTGCATCCGAACGTCCATTGAAATCTGGAGTATTAAAGGCTTCTTTAATTAATGCTGGATCATTCAGCACTACCAATCTAGGAATGAATAGTATATACAATTTGTTAAGCTTTGTAGCAAAGAAATATTAAAAAATTATTTTACTGAATCAGAATCTTTCGATAGAATTTACTTTAGTTCTCCAAGTTTAAACTGAAGAATTTTGCCATAAATTTGTCCAATTTTGGAAATTACTGTGTCGGGACTCATTCCTAGAACAATTTAGGTAATGTATATTAAGTATTAAGTATTAAGAACTACAAAGTTTAGAATTTGAGAAATAAGCACGGAAAACATTTGTCATAAAAATTATTTTCGCAAAACTGTAAGCAACACAATTGCATATTTAAAATCCACATGGAATTCTTACCTTTGATAAAATACCATAATACCAACAAAGAATTCGGCTCTAAAAAGAATTGCATAATATTTCAATTTTAGTATCAAATATCATCTTTGGGAATATAATTACATTTAATTGCGTAAACCCTTATTACCTGGTATAGATTTTACTTTACTTTGTTTTCTGATATGATTTAAAACCCATACAAAAGCTGATAATACAAAAGCGTATACAATATCTAATGTTAACAGCATTTTGTGAGGAAAAATTTAGATTTTTTGCAAACCAGGAAATATTCTTTAAAAACTACTTCTGAATTTCACTTTAACGTAAAACCTCTTACGGACAGCTAAATTACGAAATATAGCTTTTCCAAGACCTAACGTAAGTTTAATTACTAGTAATTCTTTAAAGATTCTAACAGTGTAAGTGTCAGTTTGAGAAATTTCAATTATACCACCTCTAAATGAACTATTAAAAATAAAAATGCAAATTAGAGGCAGTAGTAAAAGAAAATGCAGACCTAGTCAGGATGGACTTCGACTAGCAAACAGACTTGAAACAAAAACTGTTGGCAGATTGTTTCGGAAATCCTAGGAATCATCTTGGAGGGTCCGTGTATAAGATTTCATTTTTCTCTCAGCATTTCCTCCTATTAAAAATACTTTCAGTCTCACCTCAGTTGTATTTAATCCGGCACTTACCTAGGTTATTGCCATGCTCAGTTAAGTCATGAAATCACGGAATATTATAAAGAAAATGATCGCGTGAATAAAACGAACGTGTTTATTTGACCATGGCCATGCAACCCTAATGTGTTCCTTCCTCATGGAATTTCTAGCTATTTATTGACGCATTATTGCAGCTTGAATTGGGAAAATATGCAAGAAATTAAGTTATTCGTTTTAAATTAACGGTCAGTGTTCACATTTTCATTTTTGTAATAATGACTTAATTTCATCAAAGGCATGAGATTCATATTTTGCATTTACATTTCTCCAGTAATAAAAATTGGCTTATCCTGATGACTAATGAGAATTGCAAAATAGTTGCATACGTCACAATATACTACCCTAGTTACACTTTTCTTAAAGATAAACCGGTAATTAATTTTATATGTTGTAAATTAAAATTAAACTGGGTATTTCTTATCAACCTATGAAGTATCTATTCAGGAATGAGTAAATGATGGATGATGCCAATAAAGTTAGCTTCCTCATTTTCAGAATTTATTTGTTGACTGTGTATTTAAAAATTTGCCTTGTGCTTTTAGATATATTTTCGTTAGAACTCTGAATTAATATGAATTATTGCTAATAATAAAAACGCATAGACCTATCTGGAATTCCTAATTCCCAGTTAATTATTATGCATTGCGCAATAATTATTTAATTTCCTATTAAAGCGTGAAATATTTTACCTACCTACAATTGTGAAATATTTATCTACCTATTCAAACGTGTCAAAAATAAGAAATCATTAAGAGTCGGTGCCTGGTACATACATGGATATTGAAGTAGTTTTTAATTAGCCTATGGCCTACACCAATTTTATTACCCCAATTAATTAGGTTTTTTGCACACGTGCGTTATTGTTATTTTTCTATTTAACAGGAGGCATATCTTTGTAAGAAGTACCAAATTACGATTACTTCTGCTTGTACACACTGCACACTGTTAGAGCAATAACGAGGAACAATGATTTGGAATTCAAATATTTCGCATTTCATTTTACTTGCTATTTTAGCTTACCCGGTTGTACAACCCTTTTCTGGATATCGTCGAACCGTAAATGACGACTTTAGTCAGCCAGACGAAAGTTTGTTTTCTCACGTTTCATTTAACCTATTCATTTTTTGACATCATTAAATTACTTTATTGAGTGTAAATGTTACAGGGTAAATAATGTACCGTGCCATAAATGTGTTTCTCTTTTATTCTATAATATTTTGTAACTTATCCTTATAAATATTTCTTAGACGGTGGACCTCTCTTGGGCATCGAGGCTCCTTGCAATTGTTCTACGGAATTTGATGCTGTCTGTGCGACATTTTTAGGAAAGGAAAGTGTTTACCCAAATGCTTGTTGGTTCGACTGTGAGCTAAAGGACCGCCCTAGTTAATACCGCAATAAATTGTTCACTTAAAACGCGGATTTTCTTTTGAAAGCTATTAATAACAATTTGTTCTATTATTTTTCATTGTAGAGGAAGTATTTATTCACTGCGGCCCTTGCGGAGAAGATACGAAAAAATTGAATTGCATAAAAAAATATAAACATCTGGAAAGCAAGAGAAAATATATCCCAAAAACTTATTAACAAGTTTTCCACTGAGATACTAATTTAATATATAAATTCCGATTTCCTAAACCATTTTGCGTGTAGAATGAATTCTTTTAATAAAGGAATAAAAATGCTGCTACTTGCTTAATGTAACATATTGGTTTGGAAATTTTAGGTTTTACTTTTTCGGAAACAAATGAAATAATTTCTAAATCATATTTTTGTGTAAACAAAAAGTATGCTTCAATAAATGCTGTTTGAATAAGCAGTCAGAGCTAAAATTATAGTAATCCATGGCTTCTGCAATTAAGTTAGGGAATAAGGCATTCCATCGTCCAAATAGTCTGCACCTAAACAAAATTGTTCTGATGGCCAAAAGGGATTACTTTTATTTAATGCCAACCCGTTCCTAAAATAAAAGTGGTAGACAATAATAGGTAATTACTTAGCTAGACGCATAATGTAGAATAGCCTCCTCAACCTTCTAATCCTTTCAGCCTTCTACTCTTGTCTTATACTAAATTCGTAGCTAAAGAATGCATTCTGTGAAAGAAAGCGATTGGCTGTGTTTCTAATTATTAAGGACAATATTTCCTTCTGGATGTCAGCTTATTGAAAATAATTGATGGCAGTATGGAAAATATCCACCTGGTTTGGACGGACCTGCTTAGCATGTTTTAAGAATAGTTTCCCATATTTATTTAAATCAAAACCTACATAGACAATGTTTGTTTGATGTTTGTTATAAACTCCTTTTCGATACAAACTTCCAAAATATTGCTTTTAATGGTGCTGCAGTCCATATCATCATTTCATTATATGTGTTAGCTGCAAATCGAGAAAAACTACCTGAAAGGCATGAACGAACGAATACATTGAAAAGTTGAGTATGTATTTGTGGGCAATTACCGAGTTTGTTAAATAATCCTAAAACGAAAATTATTAATAACTTTTTATACACAGGTATGGACGAACTAAAAGTAAAGGTTTACAAATGAATTACTTGGGCTCAATCCACCTGTTGAACTCTCCAATGAATATTTTTAAGAACACTTTACTTTTCTGGAGTCGTAGAAAAAAGAAAAGCAAAACTGTCAGTAAGGAATAACGAGAAGAGTTAAGAAGAGACACCTAATATTTATTGCATTGTTGTACCTGCAAACTCAAACTTTAAGGTTTCAAATGGATATTGAAATTCTTATTTACTAACCACAGGATTATAAGTGATTAAATTAAACCAAATTATTTGCATAACATTAACAAAGATTTAATTAAAAAACCCAACAGGAAAAACAGGAGAAATGAAGATTACAAAATTGTGGAGTTTGGTTACTTTAAGTTTGTCGTTCCGTTTTACAAACGCGATTCAAGTATTTTCCGAAGAAAATTCTTCCAAAGCGATTGACTTTTTAGTAGAAGATGGGAAGGTGACACCAAACGATATAATGGGAATCTTACGGGAAGCTGGCACCCTGGTCGATTGTACAGCCTTGAAGGATTTAAAACGTTTTTGTAAGAATATACCAAGTGGTTCTAGAGGAACTGCTTGCGGAGGCAAATGTAAAGTAGTTTTGTGTACCGGAGTAAGTCTTATTTTTATTACACACCTCAACAACATAATGTCAGTAGTTTTTATCAGAATTACTTACTTTTCCACTATGAAATAAAAGCCAAGAGAAATTATTGCAATTTTAGATTTTTTAAATTTAAATGGTTTTTCAATTTATACCTTTTTTATTTAATTTTAGAATTGCGACAGCGCTACAAAAGATGCTACCTTAAGAACGAAATATTGCAAGCCTGATGATGTGGCCGCTAACAATCCAACGGATTATCAAAATTGTGTAAAATTATGCGCAGCAAGATGTTCAGAAGCCACAGCCAAACTGGTTTGTGAGGATGATATTTGCGGTACAGCGAACGGCCAACCCACCACCTTGGCTGCTTCTGATCCAGATGACTTCAAAACTCATAAATATTGCAAACGATTTGGTTGTTGTTGTCAAAAAGCTAAATCAACGAAATAAAGCAAGCAAAATTTTTGTCTTTCGGTAGGTTTTTATTAAATTATTGTATCGCCCTATGCGAAGTATGCTATCTCTATAATTTGGTTATCCCTCTAATTTTTAATGCTTATAATACATTAAGTTAATTAGGCAAAAATGAATAAAGAGTATAAAAATCAATACAGAATGCAAACTCACTGTTAGTATGATTTATAATTTAGAAATAGAAGTTGTCATTCCTTATTTAATAAAAATTGGAAAGATTTAATAAATAATTGTATAGTTATATAGAGCTACTTTGGTCACAATTTACAATTAAATTGATTATTGTCCAGAAAAATCGCCAAAAATAAAAAATAGCGTTTACAGCAAAAGATATGTAAAATCTGGAAGCAGTTTTATAGTGCATTACTCCATATAGTAAATACAAAAACTGAATTGTTGGGTTATCCTTTTAAAGGGAAAAATGCATGCATCAAAAAAATAACACACGAACATTCCATTAAATATTTATTTGGCAAAAATAGTCAATCGCATATGTAACATAATACTACCAATAATTATTATAGATAAAGACTTCTACAAAAACATGTTCACTATATATTCATAAAGCATATTAATTTAACATAAAGTACACTGACAACTGCATTAAATTAATAGAAAAGATCTTGCTGGAGCAGAGAGCATAATAATTATTGTTTAGAATGATGAAGAGTGAGAATGAGATCCTTGCACGCGAAAGCCACCTTCATCTGCCTGATATGTAATAGAAACTGGAAACCCTTCCGGTGTTGTGTAAGAAAATTTTCCAACTTTGGTAATTACTTTCTTTGGTGGATTTCCTTGTTCAGCAGAAGAGCCATACGAACTACTACTATCTTTTACCCTTTCCACTAAAGTATTCTCCTCAACATTGATGTCATTTCCCGTGGAGTAGCTAAGAACCAAAAAAAGTTTTATATAACACATTTGCATAAAACCCATTCTTGATGTAATTGTAAATGCAAATCATCTGAAATAAGTAATTTAACTCACCTATACGAATGCTGAGATCCTGGGACGATATTCTCATTGTAATTAAGAATGCCGATAGGTTGAGGTGATTGGTAAGATGGTGAGCTAATAAAATTTTTCGTTACAGCAGATTGAGTTGAGGAAGTTAATTGTTGAGAGTAACTTGGCGCAGCAGGTTGGTAATTACTTTGGGCATCTGGTTGAGAGTAACTTGAAGAAACTGGAGCAGATGGCTGTGAGTAAGTGGATGAAGCTGGAGCGGCTGGTTGCGAGTAACTGGAAGAAACTGGAGCGGCTGGTTGCGAGTAACTGGAAGAAACTGGAGCGGCTGGTTGCGAGTAACTGGAAGAAACTGGAGCGGCTGGTTGCGAGTAACTGGAAGAAACTGGAGCGGCTGGTTGCGAGTAACTGGAAGAAACTGGAGCGGCTGGTTGCGAGTAACTGGAAGAAACTGGAGCGGCTGGTTGCGAGTAACTGGAAGACACTGGAGCGGCTGGTTGCGAGTAACTGGAAGAAACTGGAGCGGCTGGTTGCGAGTAACTGGAAGAAACTGGAGCGGCTGGTTGCGAGTAACTGGAAGAAACTGGAGCAGATGTCTGGGAGTAGGTGGAGGAAACTTGAGCAGGTAGTTGTGAGTAACTGGAGGAACCTGGAGCAGCTGGTTGTGAGTAACCGGAAAAAGCTGGAGCAGCTGGTTGTGAGTAACTGAAGGAAGCTGGAGCAGCTTGTTGCGAATAACTGGAAGAAACTGGAGCAGCTTGTTGCGAGTAACTGGAAGAAACTGGAGCGGTTGGTTGCGAGTAACTGGAAGAAACTGGAGCAGCTTGTTGGGAGTAACTGGGGGAAACTGGAATAACTTGTTGCGAATAACTGGAAGAAGCTGGAGCAGTTGGTTGTGAGTAACTGAAAGAAACTGGAGCAGCTGGTTGCGAGTAACTAGAGGGAGATTGAGTTGCAGGTTGTGAGTAACCGGAATATGACGGAGTAGCTGATTGTGAGTAACTGGAAAATGCTGGAGGAACGGATTGTGAGTAACTGGAAGATGCTGAAGTAGCTGGTTGTAAGTAACTGGACACTGCTGGAGTAGTAGTTGGTTGTGAATAGCTGGGCGCTGAGGAGGCAGATTGAGAATATTTTGGAATTCCTGAATGTGAATAGTGTACTGCCGAAGCTTGTTGAGGATTAACACTAGGTACTGAATATTTCAAATCTGTGGCTTGATTATATCTTGGAGGTATTTCCCGAGATAATGCATTAGATGAGGAGTAACTCTGTGGCCGTGGAACGACTGACTTGTATAAATTAGTGGATGAGTATTGAGGGTTAGGAGGTGTTTGAATAGCAGGTTGACTTATTCCGTAAGAGGTCTGGGAGCCTTTTCCAAAAGATACAGAAAGTGAAGCAGAACCTGAGTTTAGACCCGGTTTTCCTTTATTAGAATTTGTCGGTGTTTGAATTGCAGGTTGATGATAATTTCTTCCTCCATATCGATTGTACATTGGCTTCCGTGGATTCATGATTGCAGGGTACTGTGCTGAAGTTATGGCTACAAAGAGCCCCAAAATGTAAACCTAGAACAAACCATAATTACAATAATTACGCAAGTTATTTAAGAGATGAAAAAATTATAAATACTAATAGCCAAATCATGACAATTCCAAACTAAAAGTATTTCAAAAATGAAAGTATTCCAAAATAAAAATTAAATTGATTTTCATTACCGATTTCATAATTTACTTGTTTTCTGTCTGATTCCTGAAAACTGACTTAATTGTAACTGCTCACAGAATTAGATTTGTTTCCCTTATTTATACGGAACACCAACTACACGAAGATGTTACAAAGACTTTTAATTTAGGATTTACTATCTCTCATAACAATTTCTCAATGCAGTATGTATTCAATAGTGTCTGAAACTGAAAGTGATCCTGGGCACGAGGAGGATTATGCACTCAATTTCAATCAGATACGATAACTCTGGCCCCACTGGTTGATATTTACCCTGATGCTATAGGAATTTCCACAAGATTCATTCAAAAGTCCCATAGAGTACAAAGGGATGAGTATGTGTGTATAAATATGGGTCAGTGGACATTTTCCATTTTCAAGAAAACCCAGAATCTACTGGGGAGTCATCGATTATCTTTTATAAATACTCATTAAACTTCAAATGTCCCAAAAGCCATCTACTCCAGCAGGTAGTCTGGCTACCATCCTGGAGAAAGTTATTATGATTCTTCTGATAATATTGTAAATAAGCATATCTATACATTATTACAAGAAAATAAAGCTTCCGAGATTATTCTTCAATGGGACAATAATACCATGCATATTACAATAGCAGGATGGCAGAAAGGCACACTGCGGCTGTCCCTCTCCTGTCATTCTTGGAAATAATACATCATTCATAAAAGTTAAGAAAGATCTCTTACATCGTACACACAACAAAACATTCTTTGTCGGGCAGCCCAGTGCAATAGAAAGGTGCACAATGCAGTACTGTAAGGAATGACAACTACAATGCAGAATAGACCAATTACATGCAGTAAACGTATTCGCTATTCTATGAGCATGTAGTAAAATGAAATAGTTTCTATTGTGAAACTACACAACAGCAAAGGAAAAAGGTGTAAAATAGATAGGACAGTTTTACCCATGCAGCTCCTTCGTCTTCAGGAAAGTGAGAGCTTCATTTACAAGATTGTATGAATGATACACAAAGTTCCGTTAAATTGTGAACTTTAAGAAGGTGACCATGGTCAATAGATTCAATCATTTTAATTGGCTATTTCAACCAAATGAATTCATTCACTTTATTATCGATTTCATTTAACAAAATTACTGCCCTGAATCATCTGTACGTATATTAGTGGTAAATGGTACAAAAATGCATGGTTTTCTCATTCTTCCTTGAGAATGATTAAGTGCACGCAATTTAGTGAGAATGAATCCAGTATCTCTAAATTGACAACTTATCTCTTCATTGATCACTCACAATCAATGATAAGGTATGCGTAAAATGTTGAAAGTGAACTGCTGTCATAAAAATTAGTAAATAACCCCATTCAGCAATAACAAATTCATAATAGATACAACTAAATTGAATCTCTACGAGTTCCCACGATTTTTGACCCAATTTTAAATATTATTGTACTCTAACTCTTAACTCTACATTTAAATCTTTGTAAATTGTTTTGTAACTAAGCTAATGGGATGTACAACACATACAACAATACAACTAAACAATATACAGTGAGACGAGTTATTTTTTGCAAAATAAATGACAGATTATGTTGAATAATAATCTTAATTCAGTAAAAACTATTTTATGGTATGTTACAATTGGTAAAAAAGATAGTTGTACGGTAACACAATATACAACTGCAAATTATGCAAGTTAGGTTCATTCATAATTACTTTACATTAATAAATGTGAAAGTCTAATTTTAAATGAGTAGTAAAAGTTTTCTGGAAGAAGTCAAGACTCATGTAACTATCAATAAATGCTTACAAAGCGTTTTGTGTAGCAGAGAATACGGGTAACAAAATAGGTAACTAATTATGAGATAACTGTTTACTAGTCTAATAAATAAATAAATGCAAGCCTCCCTATAAACTCCATTATTTGAACGGGTAGGGGACGGAAGTTGAAATGTGGTAATAAGATAACGATCTATATACCTAAGTGTCAATTACCTGAAAAATATTACTAATAGTGGATCCATTTAAACCATGAAGATTACGCACGGTTTTCCCTGAATTTTTAATGTGTTGTTTTCCTGTGATAACTAAACTGAGAAATTATCTATAAATGTTCTTTGTACTGACGCATTCATTTACTTAAATATTTTCTAGAAATAGAAGTTCTGATTTCAGATTCAGATTACTATTACAATAGTAATGCAATAAGACGACATATTCTATACATCTGTACACGTAATATATTTCTGCCGGATATTGCGTATTAGTTTTCGCAGATTTGTATTGCCTGCACGATAATGATAGCTTACCTAATATTTACAATGAATTATTGCCTTGTCATTTCTCTATCTCTACTGCTGGCAGGCCCAACGTGAGCACGCCCCACTAAAACTGGCATTTGATCTCGTCGTCTCTTTTTCACTATAAGCACTATTATTACTATTATGATTATAAGAAGGACCACAGCAGCAATTACTATTCCAGCGATTTCTCCTGGATGAAGTCCTTGTAATTCTAAATCAAACATAAATAAAGGTAAATAATACAGTTCTTCTTTTACATGAATGAATCATTATAGGAAAATGTAATTACCTCTGACGTCTACCACACAAGCATTTTCTTGAGTTCTCCAGGCACCCGTACTTATGAATTGGACTACTGGAGTACAACAAGACACTTTTAGAAAAACTCTGACCTTGTCTCGGACATTTCCTTGCAAATCAGGCAAATAGAGACCGTCAGGAATGGAGTATAAATTTGCAATACCTGGAAAATCATAAAATACATTATTTGAAAAATGCTGAAATTGTAATATTGTATAGGTAATAGAGGGAAGAAATTCTAATTACCTCCTCTTAGATGTATTGTAGCATAGGCTGTCCATTCATAAGAAAAGCATTCAGATGGATCAGTTCGGTAACGACAATTTCCTTTAACATACCGGTCGTAACAAAAGACTTCCTGCAACATTATTAGCGAATTACTTTTCCCATTACAATACCAAAAAATCTTTAAGCTGAGCATTAAAACATTTTAGCTCACTCCGTTAGTTCCGTAACCTCCTCCTCCTCCTGGATAAAAGTAAGATCGAGCATTTTCATTAACAATCGCATTTCTCTTTGAAACATCTTTCTGGAATCCCGTCCCCAATTGCAATTCTCTTGACTCTGTTTCTGCAGCATCTTTAAAAAGAAAAGTTTTTCGTTTATTTCACGCGTAATGTCAATGAATTCGTGATGAATACAGCAACTGAAATGCACCCCAATCCAAACTGCGGAGTAACTATTTACCTTTGGTTTCAATGATATTGTATTGCCTAGAAGTTATGTTAACTGCAGGAACTATTATACCAGCATCTGAAAGATAAGAAAATCATCATTTAAAAATCATTTGAAAGTTTTATTCGTACCGAAGTAAATTGTATTTTAAGAAACATGTAGGTAATTCAAATTAAAATTCTCTTACGAGTCAGAGCATACCTTGCCGATGATTTTGAATGGACCCAGGATTAGGTAAAGAAGACGAATGCGTATTTATTTCACCTACTCCAGTCATGATACAAAATACGCAGGTGGTCAGGTATAATAGTATAAAAAAGAGGAGGTGTGGCCGAAAAACTTTAGCACAGGAAGAATTCCTAAAAACACTGAACTTCATTTTGTGAATTAGATCTATTACGAACTGCTCCTACACAATATTAGTAGTAAATTCAGAATCTGCTACGAAAATTTTCATAAAATTTTCGGTAAAAGTATTTGTAAATGTCTGTGGCACAAAATAAGTTCAGAGTGAGACTGAGGAGATGACAGTTAAAAATTCTGTCATAAATATGGGACAGAGCATAGAAGTTAAAGACCTAAGTCAACTTTGTAATCAGTATCGTATCAGCTCATTAAAGCACTCACTTTTAAACATTGCATAATTACAAACAAATATATCCAATTCACAGTAAAGAAAACGTAAGTGAAGTTTACTGGGACATGAGACTGGGTGGAGTGGAGTGACACTCTCCATGTACAATTCCTATCACACTGCCATACAAGTACGTAGTTATTCAAATTTACTGTCGGCATATCCTTAGTCATCAATATTTCATCAATATCACAATTCTATACGTTCATTACTTCCTATTATTCATAATACTTTAACTATTTTATGTACAACCAGAATATTTTCAAATTCTTAGTAAGTGACTGTATTACTGGTTCTGAGTTAAATGGTGTAAGGTTTGCAGTCTGTGTGGTGACAATGCAAACACTAAATGCATATACAACATGAATATAATTTACCGGTTTATTCGATACAGAAAAGTAGTTAATAGTGTTATATGAACCTTTTAAATACCAAATGGTAAACACATCTCTATTTTGTTACATTGCTTCATGATATTGATGCACCTGCTGAATGAATACTGTATCCGGTATATCGGTATAAGGTTTAGTATACTGCTCTTTAGTACCTGACATAGGATATGTACCTAAAATTTAAGGAACAGTTAGTAACGACGGGATATTACCCAATTATATCATACATGTTAAAATACATACTCAAGAATTCATAGCTAACTCACATTTAACTATCATCATGATGCCCTATGTGTTCTCAGTTGGTGACTGTTTTATTTCTGTACCTGTATTAGCGATAAGTAAAAGTAAGCGTCAAGTAAGCGTTGTTAAGTTAGTATTACATGATATAAACTGTACCTGTAAGAAATAGTAATTAAATATATCAAAAACAAATACTCAGGTTTTCCATACGGACAGGAAATATTCGTAAATGCGCATTATTATTACTTTTATTACACATGTAAGTAAACTACATTCATCAGTACGTTTTATTGATTGTCAATGTAATAGAAATTATTGGTTGTGTATTTCCTTTACAGCAGGCTAATTAAGGATTCTATTTAACAGTTTCATAATAATTTGCAATGTTAGTGTTACAGGTGCATTATTGTAGCGCAGCGAAACTTTCAAAGGCAAAGCTCTTGTTATGCAAATATATAATTGCATACGAAATAATTTTTAAAGTATGCATAGCACACGTCTCGAGTCTTCATACGTCATCTCATCGGTAAACGTCTCTTCTATGGCGGAAACAGAGCGAGCAAATAGTGTATTAAGTTATTATATTAATAATGACATTAGGATCCATGCATATATTGGATAATTTGAGGATTACGTAACCAAAGGTGTTTTTGGCTCAGTTCAATAATGTATCTGCCCGACTAAGTGATGGAAAAATGAATGTAAAATAGTTTCTAATCTTGGAGGTAACGTCCGTGCTATATTCTTAATCTGAAAAGGCACTCTTGATAATACAGTAAAAGTAAAGCAGTTAGTATTTCTACTACAGAACTCTACCTGAGCAATAAGTTAGGTATTTATCTTTGTGATGTGATGTACTAGACTGAAGGAAGTGTTGAACGTAATAAGGTTTAATATCTTACAGCATGCAAGGAAACATATAATATTATTATGTGAATGGGATTTTTCAGGTGAGATGATTCACACTTTTAAGTATGCACCTATTAAGTTATCAGAACAATTTCCGTCCTTTTATAGCTTCTTTATGCGTTTCTATGTGGAGCTTGTGTAAGAATACTAATTGCACGCGCGTGATTCGGTGCTCATTGAGTTTCATGGATATAATATTGAGACTACTTGTATACAGGCATGTATGTTATATGAGGTTCCCCTACGGATTGCAGGATCTGTGCGCTTCCACTAATGAGATCATTGCAAACTCCTCTCAACGTGACTGTAGGGTTGCTGTTGATGCGATGACGAAAAGTGTTTTAGTAAATCTAACTGTGTGTGTATGTATTTTAAAAATGTACCTAGCCAAGGGACTGGACAAAAAATGGTATTTTTTGCAGGCTACACTTTTGTACAATTCAAAAAGATGAATTTTATTTTATCTTCTGCAACACACTAAACCACAATTATAGAAAGTACTAATTAACTTTAACACAATGCTATTAGAAGCAAAGTTTAGGAGAGCTGCAACTTTTCCACCTACTCGGAGATGAAAACATGTCGAACTAAAGTATTAGATAGAAAACCGATTGAATGTTTTACAATTTTCTCTAGCTAGTTTGGCGGGTCCTATTTTACATATACATTCTATCGCAGTATTCAACATTCTCCCGCACATTGAAATAATCATTTCAAAATTTAAAACAGAAACACTAATGCATTATAAGTATAACAAGTACAAAGAGTAGGTAACATTAATATTGCTAATTAACACTATACGTAGCACTCAAGTTTCTGAATCCTCATGGGGCAATGGCAATGGAGATATTTTGACAACAGGACGTTGAAAGACTCCCTCGGCAGTTTTCAACGTCACGACACGAACAATTCCATCCTTCCCTGGGTGGAGTTCCAGAATTCGTCCGAGTTTCCATTTTGTAGGTAGGAGCTTTTCATTCTTGAGAAGAATCAATTCTCCGAGTTTCAATTCCCGTTCAGGTTTGCACCATTTAGGTCGCTGCTGAAGTCGACTAAGGTATTCCGAGTTCCAGCGATTCCAGAAGTGTTGCACTAGTTGCTGCGTCAATTGCCAACGAGACAGACGATTTACAGGTAGAAATGTTAATTCTGGCTCTGGAATGGCGTTTAGGGGTCCTCCAATTAAGAAGTGACCTGGTGTGAGAGCAGCCAAGTCGTTTGGATCGCTTGACGTGGCTGTCAAGGGTCTTGAATTAAGACAGGCTTCGATTTGATTGAGCGTCGTCGTCATCTCTTCAAAGTTGAGAATGACATTTCCTATCACTCGTCGCAAGTGAAACTTAACGGATTTCACTCCAGCTTCCCAGAGACCACCGAATGACGGAAAAGCAGGTACACTGTAGTGCCAGTTGATTCCATCCGAAATTAGGTTGCTCACGAGTCTTTTTGTATGCTGTTTTGAATTCACTAGTTGTAGAAGTTCCTTAAGCTGTCGGTTGGCTCCTACAAACGTTGTTCCACAATCACTATAAATGTCACTTGGTTTGCCTCGGCGTGAGGCAAACCTCTTCAGAGCTGCTAAGAAGCACTCAGTGGTTAGATCGCTAACCAATTCCAAATGTACTGCTTTCGTTGAGAAACAAACGAAAAGGCAAATGTAAGCCTTTGTAGTTTTTTGCGGTCCCTTTCCTCGAACTGATGAGACTTTTAAAGATAAAGGTCCAGCATAGTCCACTCCACAAACAAGAAAAGGCCGCGAAGGAGTCACTCTTGACTTGGGCAGATTTCCCATTAATGGCTGAAGTAGTTTTGCACTTTGGCGATGGCAGTCCACACATTTTCGTATGATGTGTCGCACTGTATCACGTCCACAAATTATCCAGTATTTCCGCTGGAGTGTAGCTAACAAGAGTTGAGGGCCAGCGTGGAAATTCCTCAAATGTTCATAATTAATAATTAGAGTAGTTAGCACACTTTTCCTTGGTAGTAGAACAGGGTTCTTCCTATCTGGAGTAATTGAAGCAAAGTTGAGGCGACCACCAACTCTTAACGTTCCATTTCCGTCCAGAAATGGATTGAGGCACAATAACTTGCTATTGGTAGGTAGAGGTTGCCTTTTCTTTAAGCAAATAATTTCTGCACGAAATTCCATGTCTTGAGCTCGCCTTATCCAAAATATAAGAGCCGAGTTGTATTCATGAGTTAAAAGAGGTCCCTTTTGCTTTTGTGCTGGTTCCTTGCAGAAGAAGTTCTTCAGAAAACGCTGACAATACGCAGTAACCTTCAGAAGTGTGGGTAGGGATGAATATTTGGAGAGCAGAGTATTGTCCACTGCAAGATGTGACACGACAATACTTGGAGGTTTCCTTTCTTCAATATTTTCTCCAATTGTATTTTCTGGAATTTCCGTAATTGGAATATCCTTTACCATTAACCAAGTCGGTCCAGTCCACCATAATGGATGGTTTGATAATGCTGACGGAGATATTCCTCGGGAGGCACAATCCGCAGGATTGTCTTCGCTGGAAACATGATTCCATTGCTGAAATGTACTAGAGTCCTGTATTTCCGACACACGATTAGCTATAAATGTCTTCCATCGCTGGGGTGGAGAGCGGAGCCATGCAAGAACGATAGTTGAGTCAGTGTAGAAGATTGGTGCTTCCATTTCCATCATCAAGGACTCCTTAACAATTTCAGTTAATCTGATGAGTAGCACAGCACCACAGAGTTCCAGCCGGGGCAAAGATATTTGTTTCAGGGGAGCTACTTTAGTTTTCGCTGCCACTAGCTTCACTTTGACTTCTCCAGTCGCATTACTTGAGCGTAGGTAAACGGCAGCAGAGTAGGCCTTTTCAGAAGCGTCACAGAATCCCACAAGTGTATTCTGAGATATTCCATCCAGTAAAATAAAGCGCTCCAGCTTAATTTTCGCAATGTCTGGAAGTTCCTGAGTGTATTTCTTCCATTCCCCAGAGAGTTCCTCATTCAGAGATTCATCCCAAGTAAGATTTAATTTCCACAGCGATTGAAATAAAATCTTAGCCTTGATGGTGGTAGGTGACAGCCATCCTAGGGGATCGAATACTTTAGCCAAATCTGAAAGTAAATTACGTTTAGTTACATTTTCACGATTAGGCGGAGGAACAACAGAGAAATAGAAAGCATCAGAAGCTGGATTCCATGCAATCCCTAAAGTCTTTATCTTCTCATCAGTGTCAATACGCAGAGGTATTTTAGTTTCACGAGCTTCTGGTGGGAGACTTTCCAAAACAACTGTAGAGTTGGAAGACCACTTTCTGAGTTCAAATTTTCCTCTTCTTGTGATTTGTAGAAGTTGCTCCTGCAACTGGAGTGCCTTTTCCTCGTTTTCAGCTCCAGAGAGAAGATCATCTACGTACATATCTTGTATTAATACTTCAGACGCTTCTGGAAATCCCGTTTCATCTTTGCTGAGCTGCTGGAGACACTTCACAGCCAAATACGGTGCTGCAGACGTTCCAAAAGTAGCAGTCATTAAACGGAAATCCTTTATGGGTTCATCTGTTGATTTTCTCCATACGATGCGTTGATAGTCAGCGTCATCAGAATGTACTCTTACTTGTCTGTACATTTTTGCAATATCCGCCGTTAACGCAACCTTGTGTTTTCGAAAGCGGATTAGAATGGATGTGAGGTCCTGCTGCAGCTTCGGTCCAACCATGAGAGTCTCGTTAAGAGAGATTCCAGTTGACGATTTTGCAGAGGCATCAAAAACTACACGTAGTTTTGTCGTCGAACTTGCTTCATTAATGACACCATGGTGTGGCATGTAGAAGTGTTCCTTTTCACAAATATCTGAAGTAGTAGATACTTCCTCCATGTGGCCAAGATCGATGTATTCTTGTAAAACTTGCTGATAGTGCTCCTTGAACTTTGGTTGAGATGAAAATCTTCGTTCCATCTGCTTTAAACGTTGAATGGCTGCACTCCTAGATTCTCCAAGCGGTTTTCGTGAAGAACGAAATGGTAAACGCACAATGTATGCTCCATTAGAATCTCTGGAATGAGTGTCATCAAAATGTTTCTCGCACACTGCTTCTTCATTGGTAAGAATAGTTTTCTTGGGTATTTCTTCAACTTCCCAAAACTTCTGTAGCGTTTCATCTAGGTTACAGTCTATATGATTAATAGACAGTGGAGGGAGAGATGGAGAAGACGAAGCCTTGCCTCCGAGTACCCAACCGAATACCGTATTCATTGCGTAGGGTGTTCCAGTAGGGCCTTTGACGATTCCTCCTAGACACAACTCGCCATACACGTCTCCTCCTAGCAAAACATCAATTTCTCCAGGTACATGGAATGTTGGATCCGCCAATGGGAGATTACTGAGATGTGGCCATTGCTTTGGGCTGAATTTAGTATGCGGCAGAGCTTGAGTAACTTTTGCAAAGACAAGTGCATTTACGTCCAGGCAAAACTCCTTATCTGCACTTGAACGCAATTGTAGTCTTGTCGTTGTGCGGCATGATCCTACGGAAACTCCTCCAAGGCCAGTAACGGGCACCTGAACACGATTTCGTTGCAGGCCAAGTCTTTGCACACAATATTCTTTGATAATGCTTGCTTGTGATGCTGGATCTAGCAAAGCACGGCAGACATGATCATTTCCACGAGAGTCAACAATTTTCACCATCGCAGTTTGAAGCAGGACTTGAGTAGTGACTGGAATGTCATTCACTAGGGTAGTAGTAACTGCTGGTAGAACTTCCTTCACTTCCTCTGAGATTTTCGGCTTTGGTTGCAATTCCTCCAAGTGTAAAAGCGTATGATGTTTTTTGGAACACTTACGGCAGTCTCCACTTTTGCAGGATTTGCTTGAGTGCGAAGTTTTCAAACAATTATAGCATAATCGTTTCTGTTTTGCTGCCTTGATGCGGTCGCTCACAGACATATCCAAGAACTTTTGACACTTGTAAATGAAGTGTTCTTCATTGCACAATCCACATTTTATTGTTGATACACTTTCTACGGCTCCATGATGTACTGTTGTAGTTCCGTTTGATTTGTTAGTAGGCTGGGAAGTCGGTTTGGTTTTAGTAGTACCAACTTTGGCTGCAGCTGTCACTCTTGAATGCTGATCCAGGAAAGCACAGAAATTTTTGATGGTAGGTAGCTCGTCGTTCTTCAGTGAACGTTCCCACTGGAGTCTGGATTCGCAATCAAGCTTTTTGGAGATAACATGCACTAGGATGACGTCTGCAATTTCTTCGGGAGGGATTGCCATCACTGAGAATGCCCGCACACATTCATTTGTCGTATCTACTAGTTTTCTTAACGCTGCGGGATTTTCTTGCACAATACTTGACTGGGAAAACAAACGATCCAAATTAGCTTTTAAGATTTCTCGTTTATTTTGATACCTATTTTGTAGCATGGACCAGGCTTCAGCATAATTTGCATCCGTTACGGGTAGAGACTGAATTAGCAATGCAGACTCCCCTTTCAGAACGGCCTTTAAGTACTGCAATTTCTGGGCAGCTGACCATTTAACTATCATTAGGATGCCCTATGTGTTCTCAATTGTTGACAGTTGTTTTATTTCTGTACCTGCACTAGCGATAAGTAAAAGTAAGCCTTACATATTATACTAAGTTGTTATATTATAGACTGCTGCTGTAAGAAATAGTAATTAAATATCAAAACCAAATACTCAGGTTTTCCATACGGACAGGAAATATTCATAAATGCCTTAAATGAGCATTAAGCATTATTATTACACATTTGTAAATAAACTACACTCATCAGTACTTTTTATTTGATTGCCATTGTAATAGAAATTATTGGTTGTATATTTCCTTTACAGCAGGTTAATTAAGGATTCTATTTAACACTTTCATAATAATTTGCAATGTTAGCGTTGCAGGTGCATTATTGTAGCGCAGCGAAACGTTCAATACATACAAGGTAAGCTCTTGTTATGCAAATATAGAATTGCATACGAAATAATTTTTAAAGCATGCATACAATGCATAGCACACGTCTCGAGTCTTCATACGTCATCTCATCGGTAAACGTCTCTTCTATGGAGGAAACAGAGCGAGCAAATAGTGTAATAAGTTATTATACTAATAATGACATTAGGATCCATGCATATATTGGATAATTTGAAGATTACGTAACCAAAAGTGTTTTGGCTCAGTTCAATAATGTATCTGCCCGACCAAGTGATGGAAAAATGAATGTAAAATAGTTTCTAATCTTGGAGGTAACGTCCGTGCTATATTCTTAATCTGAAAAGGCACTCTTGATAATACAGTAAAAGTAAAGCAGTTAGCATTTCTACTGCAGAACTCTACCTGAGCAATAAGTTAGGTATTTATCTTTATGATGTGATGTGCTAGACTGAAGGAAGTGCAGAACGTAATAAGGTTTAATATCTTACAGCATGCAAGGAAATATATATTATTATGTGAATGGGATTTTTCAGGTGAGATGATTCACACTTTTAAGTATGCACCTATTAAGTTATCAGAACAATTTCCGTCCTTTTATAGCTTCTTTATGCGTTTCTATGTGGAGCTTGTGTAAGAATACTAATTGCACGCGCGTGATTCGGTGCTCATTGAGTTTCATGGATATAATATTGAGACTACTTGTATATAGGCATGTATGTTAAATGAGGTGCCCCTACGGATTGCAGGATCTGTGCGCTTCCACTAATGAGAGCATTGCAAACTCCTCTCAACGTGACGATGCTACTTACTATTCGGCATTTCTTAATGAGGGCACTGTACGTGAACATTTTAAAAATTAAGACTTATCGTTATCATTATATGAACTCTTAACCCTTAACTGAAAAAGGAAATAGAAACTAATTTAATTCTATATTATACTCAGGTGCACTGTATAGGAAAAATCATCTACTCAAGGTTCGATATATTCCAAACTACAATTTCTTAGCGCACTCATTATTTCTCTTTTCCTTCGAATATTGTTAAAAGTATTGAATTAGGTTCCATTGTGATAATATAGATAAACGAATTATTTAGTCCACTATATTAAAAATACAGTAGGTCAAGTTTAAGTATACTTTGGTACATCGAAGTATGCTGTATTTTGAATTTATTACTTTTCTCTACCATTTGGAAATTCAAATTTTATGAATAAAATCTTTATTGTTCTAGTAATTCGATTACTATATAAGTCTATTATATAATCAGTATACACAGTTTATGAAATGGTACATTGCAATAACATAAATATACAGCAACACGTTTGTGAACTTGAAAGTTACAATCCAACTTTGCAAGCAAACAAACTGACTCCTGTCTTTGCATATTTTTTCTGAAACTAATGACAATGGGTTTAATTAAGCAGACATAGTGAATCATTGAGATTGTAAGAAAAACAGCCACCTCGTAAATATTTTCCAGGATACATAACTCCAGAACATGGCTAAAAAAAGATATGATAATAATCTTAAAGTACTACGACTGGAAATGCTTCAGTGATACATAAGTAGGGCATAGCTAATATCTAAGTAGTGTGTTAAGTATAATGGTTATCAAAACGATGTGCAAACAGATACCTAATCAAAATATATAAGCATAATATCAATGGTTATTAAAACTATATAACAAATTACTAGGAATATTACGGAATTCGTCATTAGATAAAAATGTTTACAAAGGCACTCAATATCTGAGATTAGGAATCGTAAACTAGGCGTCATTTAAATACGAAACAATCTGCATCTCAAAACAATTCAACAGAATGATCAGCATCTGCAACCATATTTCCCAAGCATCTTACGATTTCGATATCAGAGCATCTGAGATTTAATTGCTTAAAATATGCTGAAATGTTTCGCCCTTCTAAAGTCTTGAACATAAAAACTTTAGATTCTATTTCAGCAAAAATAGATCCAATGTAAGTAAGAAGGCTGATATCTGAATCGTAGAAATGGTTTTGGCAAAGATTTTCAAAATTCTGGAAAAAATTCCCTTGATAAGCTGGTCCAAGAATATTCTTTCTGTCAATATTAAAAATCGTTACATGATTTTGATCCTTGGGATGTAGCAAGTCTAGAACGTTTAGACGCTCAGGTATGCATAGTCCGATGAGTTTGTAATTTCTTATATGCGTCTGCACAAGAATCCCTTGGTGCCACTTCAAAATTTTGAAATGAGTTTCTGGGAAACAAGGAACTAAAGGTGTCAACGCAGTTAGGATAGCTGCAACTTTTGCCTTGCTTTTCTTTTCTGAGCATATCACAATAGGACGACAAATCAGAATTGAAAACAAAATATGATGAGCTACACTACTGTAGCGGCGGAAGAACTTTAACAGGCCATATCCGGGACGACCTCTAGCTAATTTTTCGCTACAAGATTCCCACCAAGGCACTTTTTTAATAACAACTTCTTCTGATGACATTTGTAAAGCTGCACCTTCTAGAGGCATTGACATCTCTTCATCCGAACTAAATGAACTCACACTGTTTCTGCTAACTATCATCGTGTTTTCTGAAGAAACAGATGTTTTATGAGTACGAGCTTCACTTTTTGAAAGGGACAAAGATGAAACAGCTGCACCGTCTGTCATATTAGTGGTACCTCCCGCAGTATTACAATTTTCTACAGAACCAAATGCTGAAACGTAACTGCTGCTCTCATTTTCAGTCGCACTCTCCTAAAAACAAATGAATTTAATTGCATTTTGTAAAGAATCAATGATAATTAGTATTTGCACCGAGTGTTTATAATTTCTCTTTACCCTATTTGGAAGATTATCAGAATCGTCTTCTGATATTGTATGATATGATCCAGAACCATTATCCGAAATAACAGGTACGTTAGAATGAAGTTTATCAACAATACTGCATAATTCTGCAGTAAACAGAGAACATATGTTTGCTTCCTTGTCATTTTCAAATTCGATTTGGCTTTTCCCACAATTCTCGCTTTCATCTAAAATATTTGAATGTCCACTAGCTGGCTTAGGGGATTCCGATTTTGCATTTATCACAGTAGACAATTCCTGGCTAGCATTGAATTTCTGATTGTTCAATTTACAATTTCTGCGAAAGTCTGATGTTAGCGCATCCATTTCAATGAAAATAATATCACGTCGACACTGTTTATGAAGTGTCATCAGTTTCCATATAAGAACTACGGTTCCCAACTGACCCAAGGTAGTTAAAGGTCTTAATGACTCTCCTTTAATTTTTAATGGGTGAAGCAACGGTATGTCTATTGTTCCAGCTAATTTGCTTGAAAACGCATTAGGTGATATGGGAATTCGCATTTTATCCAGTAATTTAAAAACAATCGGAGCATCAGGGTTACTATCCAGTAAATTACACACTTCTTCAATCTCACAGTCTACTGTAGAGTCATTGTTCTGGAAATAAAGCATAGTTGCTGATTAGAACATGAATAAATATGAAATGATTCATTTAGCTAAACTAATTTATCAGACATACAGCCGCTCTGACGATTCTAAGGATATTTTCGATTTCGGAGTACTGATGGGCAATTTGGTTTAATGTTATTGCGTCTGGGTCTTCTTGTCCTTCTCCTACTTCGAAGGAGAAAATATCTGGATCTCTATTTTCATCTTTTGGAATAAAGTCTTGAAGAAAGTTTTCTTTAGCCTTACTTAATTTCTCTAGGTACTGCTCTAGTTCATTAGCAAACCACTGTCGATTAGTTTGCTTCAGAATTTTTGAGTACTGCAACACATTGAATTAAACAATTGTCAACGATAAAAACTTAAATTAATTTTAAATTTTTCAAAAATCACTCACTTTATCAAATTCGGTGATCAAAACATTGATAAGTTTGTTTAACTTGACGTGATCTTTGGAAATGTAACCAAAACAAAACGGTCTGACAAATCCTCTTGCTTTTATATCATATAAGGTGAAATATTGCATAAACACATGTACATTCGTAAAGATATTCTTCCTCATCACTTGTGTGTCTTGACAAATTTTGAAATGCCCTCTGCAAAAAATACAGTAAAAAACTAAATGATTTTGACAATTTTAATTTTGCAGTATAATTTTATGTTGGATTACTTACACTGTATTTACTTGGTAATCAGTCGACATTAAATGAACAGCAAGCGAACTAAGATTAATGTCAGTCTTTGAAGGAGCATTAAAAGGTATCGTACACAAAGGAACTGGGCCCTCTAATTCAGAAAATTCGGCAATTACGATAAAGTCATGATCACAGTCCTCAGAGTTCTAAAAGAGAAAAAATATTATTAAAATCCCTATATTTCTCTAATTCAACTAATACAAGCACATTCATAACTTTTTTGTTTCTTTACCTGCATGAGCGGAACAGATGTTTCTTCAATTACTTGAAACTCCTGAGGAAGATTTGTTGGCACAAAATTAGCTTCATTCAAATAAGAAGCAGAGTAACTTCCTTGTTGGTACTGGACATCCAAAGCATCCACTGGGGAAATAAATTCGGCGTAGGTCAAAGACATATTGTTAACTGCTAAGGATTCCTCTTGTTTCGCGTCAGCAACGGGTAAAACAGATGACACAGTCATCAGTTGTCAGTGACAGTAACTGAAAGCTCTGCTAAATAAATTCGCGAAACCTGAAAAGAAGTTTGGAGAAGATTATACATTTTATTGTGTAATTCACTATTTCACTACGTTTAATATCTTACTTACTTACTAATAATATTTTATATTATAGCTTAGGTTATTGCAGGTAAGGTTATGTAATTAGTTATTACGTAAAACGAAATTCTAGCTTACTTACGCAGTAGTTTGTTTACAGTTAAATGTTTTGCGATGTTTTAGTTCGCTTCCTTGAATGGGCAAATTTGAATTGCAGATGTTTCTAGCGAAAATAAAATGTTAAAGATGTGGTTTAAATAAAATAAGCAAAATCTCAGATTTTCATTTTTATGGTTTCTTCAGATGCCAGAAGATTAACTGTTCCCAATCTTCAAGCAACCAAAACCTCCTTAATTAACTATTGTGTAAGTAAATGTTATTGTTACTATTAATTCAATATTAAAAGGCGCGCACGAATGCTCACACGTAGTCATATGTATTGTTTTGCCATTCCTCTGCCACGAGTTGGTTTTTTATATCTCTCAAGATCAAGTGCAGTGCATAAATTTTAATCAAGCTGTGACAGATTACGTAATTTAATTTAATTAAGTGTTTCTGGGTTTTATAAGTAGCTGCTTACTATCACTTACCAAAATTTAGATTTTCTTTGGCAAAAGCCCAGATAGATATACGCTTAAATATTCAAAAGTAAGTTTGTAACATACGTATACTTATATATCTCATTTTGGGGGATTATTTGCTGATTTGAATACGTATGTAAAGAACACAAACATTTTAAGTGAAATATGCCCGAGACTTGTCAAATTAGCAAAACCAACAAATAATGTAGCTGTGGTGTATAAGTTATTGTCATTCTTAGTTCATAAAATCTACTTGTTCGTTTACATTTTTAATTGTTAACTTTGCATTTTATGTATGGGTGTACACATTTAATAAGTCCATTTGTGTGCTTGCTTCAAATTGTGATAACGACTTTTATCGGTATTAACTTTTAGTATAACTTGTGCTTCGGGGATTTGAATGCGCAATGAATAAATCAGCCTTATTTTTGACAAATATCGTAACTTTAACTCATAGAGCTCTTTACGTAAGAAAACTTTTCCACTTTCTATATTCTATATAGATAAGTTTTGCTCATGTGCCATTAACATGCTAATTTGTTTTCTAATTAGGTTAGCTGTTTTAGTATAGACTTGCTTTTTTTAAAATGTTTAATTATCCTTAATGAATGATGTAGTATTTAAAATTGTACTATAGAAATTCCATTTGACCTTGCCAGTTCAGCATTCTTTTCTGAAAATATACAAGTTACATAAACTTACTTTAAGTTACATTAAAACTTAATTATTCGTTAATTTTTAGCGCAAAATGTCGTTCGTAGCACCAGCAATAACAAGATCAATTCATGAAAAAGCCCTAATTGGGGGTAAGTGGGTATCCGCCAAATCAGGTGCAACATTTGATGTATTAAATCCAGCAACAGATGAACTTATAGCATCTATTCCGGATATGAATGGCGATGACACCGAGTTAGCTATTCAAGCAGCCAGTAAAGCCTTTGAAACGTGGAAGGAGACTACTGCTAAAGTTAGGAGCGTACATTTATGATATCTCTATAAAATATTTACATTTCTCAGGAATCCGAAAATTCTCATAAATTATAATTTTTCTGAAACAGGAGAGATCCGTATTATTAAGATCATGGTATAATCTCGTCATTGCTAAACAAAATGATATGGCAAAACTACTGACACTAGAAAATGGAAAACCCCTGAAAGAGTCAGTAGGGGAAATAATTTACAGTGCTGATTACTTGGAATTCTATTCTGAAGAGGCCAAAAGAATTTATGTAAGTAATATTTTCTTCGAATCCAAATCCAAAGTTTTAATGCACACTTTACTCTTCAGTTCAATCTGTTAAATAGCATATATTAATATTCCCAATTGAAACAAAATATCTCCGATGGTTTACATGGATAATAATATATGTTTTATGTAAAACTACTGAATAATTGGTATTTTTACAGGGAGAAGTTCTGCAAAGCGCAACAAAATCAAAAGAAATGGTTTTAATCAGACAACCTATTGGTGTAGTGGGCATGTTAACTCCGGTTCGTCCTTAATTAAGACTTAATCATTAAAATTCCCTGTTTATAAACTGATTATAATATTATGATCAAATTACAGTGGAATTTTCCGGTTGCGATGATTGCTCGAAAAGCCGCTGCAGCTTTGGCTGCTGGATGTACCGTGGTCATTAAAGTAATAAATTCGCATTGTTACAACTAAATAGGGTTTTAATTTCAACGATATTATCTGATGGTGTGATATCTTTCCTTGATTGTAATTATTTTCAGCCTGCTGAAGATACACCACTGTCAGCACTTCTCTTAGCTAGTGTTGCAGAAGAAGCTAGTATTCCTCCAGGGGTTATCAATGTGGTTACCTCCAGTAGGAAGAACAGTCCTCTTGTTGGTGCTAAACTTTGTAGCAGTCCTGATGTTGCTGGACTTTCATTTACAGGTATTCAGACAAACCAATTATTCCGTTCTTAAGCAATCAATAGTGAACAACTTTTATTTAGTTAAATACTGTTCTACATTAATAAAACAATAATACTTTTTTTACATCTAATTAATTATAGGTTCAACTGGAGTAGGAAAAATTTTGTATCAACAGTGTGCGTCTACTGTAAAAAGATTGTCTTTAGAACTTGGAGGCAATGCTCCCTTCATTATATTTCCGTCAGCGGACATGAATAAAGCAGTAGAAGCATTAATGATATCTAAATTTCGGAACAGCGGCCAAGTAAATTGAAATTAACAGTAAAGGTTTGAGTGTAAAAATTCTAACTGTGACTCAGTAAAATTAATTTGCATTTTGTATGGTAGACCTGTGTATGTACCAACCGCGTATTTGTTCACGAGGAAATTCTCGGACAGTTTGTCGCCAAACTTAAAGAAGCGATGTCATCCTTAGTTGTTGGAAAAGGTTTGGATGGTGCAGTGAATCAGGGACCATTGATAAATAACGGCCAATTTCTAAAGGTACTTTCTGTTAGTTCACTAAAGTTCTATCTTTCCAGTCATAACACCACAGTCATAATTTACCTTATTTTGCCAGGTTTCATCACTTGTGAAAGATGCTGTGTCTAAAGGAGCAACCGTAGAACTTGGAGGTGAAGCCCATTCTTTGGGAAAGACATTTTTCCAACCAACCTTATTAACGAATGTTAATAAATCTATGGACCTCTATGCAGAAGAAATATTTGGACCAGTCGCATGTGTTTACAGGTAAAACACTATTGTTCCTGATATCGTTTCAAACAGTTCAGTAACTTAACATCAAATTCCAATATAGTTAACTTGATTTACTTTTAATCAGTTTCAAAACAGAAGAGGAAGCCCTAGCTGCCGCTAACGATACCAAGAGTGGACTGGCCTCTTATTTTTTCAGTAATGATTTATCCCAGATACGCAGAGTTTCCAGGAAACTGCAATATGGAATGGTAGTGTATTAATAATTTATCTAATTTTTGACATATATAATGTTAATTTAGGTTGTTAATACAATGAAAAATAATATTATACAGGTTGCTATCAATGAAGGATTACTGTCTTCAGCCGATGCTGCCTTTGGGGGCATCAAAGAATCTGGATTCGGAAGAGAAGGCTCTCGACACGGCTTGGATGACTATTCATACATAAAATACTTGTGCTTTGGAAACCTTACGTAAATATTCACAAACAAAAGCTTGGCCAGACGAATAGTTTTAGTAAAAACCGAAGATATCACTAGAAAAATAAAAATAATAAAATAAGCAGCTAAAATGAAAAGATTAGATAGTTAAAGTGCCAAAGAGGCCTAGCTGGCCTAAATATTTACGATATGTATTTAAAAATCAAACAAAAGCATTCCAATTTAATTTAAAATCTGCTGAAGAAAGAGAAAGTTGACCATCTGGTCATGTTTAATTTTTTAGTTTTAAGTAGGTAATACTAGTAAAATCTTATGTCTATAGGGAACTCATGACAATTAATATTACTCCCTACTTGCATATCTTTTCCAATGACAGTTTTAGTAGGATTGAAGTAAGCTATGTAGCATGCAATGCGTGTAATTGATTGACACAAGCTATTTGATTGCTTAAACATATATTATTATAAGAATATGAAACACAAACAAAGTATAAAGTCTTCCAGTTCTGTACAAGTACAGTGCAAATGCAAATACATATAATAGATATCTATTATTTGAAGGGTGGAGTGGGTATACCAGAGTACATGACAGATTTTTTTGAATGCGCATTCCGTGTCCATCTAATTAGCATAAATCTATTAAAAATCAAGTCTTCCGCGCGAATGCATAGGAATGTACATTAATTATTATTGATAAGCAATATCCCCAAGTACCTAAATGCTGTTACGAAAACTTTATTTTTTCTTCAGTTCCTTCTTTGCAAAATCTGTCATTAGATAGTAATCTACTAGCAATTACATTGCACGCATATTTATATGCGTTTAAGCAATAATCTCTGAAAGACCCAATAGAGCTGTGCAGACAGGTAGTTGCAAAGTTCTATATATCAAGCTGTGTGTGGCAGATCGACACACACGTAATTATATTGTTGCACTGTAGTCTTTTTACGAATGGGACAGCGACATAAAACAGGAAGTAAGAAATCACAGTGGGAAATAAATACATATTACCTACAATGTGCTAAATGTGTAACACTACAAGTGGTTGTGTAAAGAGTATAATTAAAACAATCATTAGTAAATAGAATACTCAAATAATGTTTGCAGTTAATCCTTAATGTATTATTGTTCCCTCTTGCAAATGCTACAATAAAATGTTTGTGCCTGCACTTTTACTACTTGCTTAATTAACATGAAAAATTCTCACGCATTATCAACGAAATCGTATTTTCATAAATAGCACTTGCTATTTAGTAACAAACAAGTTACTTATTAAGTTGCGAATTCTTGGTGTAACTTTTTTTGCATCCTGTATATATTTATAAGTCAATTATTTGCATTTCATCAATAATAGATTCAATTATTGACCACTTCATTTTCCTCGATTGGAAATGAGAAACTCTCTCCATAATATGCTGGTTAGGATGCGTAAACATATTTGCGTGTTCTTGACAGTTACGTAATCTTCAAGAAGATTATAATGTAAGTTTCTTTACTACAATTGAATTAATAAGCTATTAAAAATGACATTCCTATAATTTGTTTACTTTAATAAAAAAAGTATAACATTGGGACTGAAAGCCCATTATGTCTTTTCTAGTTGATATAATTGAGAGAAATGAGTGGATATTTGAATACTGCGTACAATTGGTAATAAATTACAAAAAGTCGATTCAATGTAATAAGTGAAGAAATTATGTAATCTGTTTACACCTGAGATGTAAATTATTAGTTGATAGACTATTGGTATCTATTAGGTATCTATGTAGTACAGGTAAGTATGCATTATGAGATTACTACAAAGTACTTCCTTTCACCATCTAATTCTTATTCTGATAATCCATCCTACATAATACTATGGTATACTAGAAAATTACAATTCTAATCAAACCGTAGAAACGGTACACACCTTAGCAGACCTGCAAACCCACAATTTGCATAAAAATAAGATCTTCCCAAACTGGTTTGTACTTCCGTGCCAAAGGAAGTCTGATTGCTAACTCGAAGAAAACTATTCTACAAGTCCACTGTCTCATTTTCCCAAATTTTGTAAGATATATCACAATAGTATGCGGTTATGCATTCTGATGAATTTAAATTTCCTCAGAAATCAGTTTGGGACTCAAAACATTTATTAACTTAGCGAATTCGCATTATTTACACTAATATCAATTTGGTAAAACAATCCAAAAAATGCAAACTTTCCTAATGCGCTAGCAAAAATACAAAATGCAACGGAGTAGTCAATCCTTATTAATTTCCAATCATTGCACGTTTAATCTTCTAATCTTTAACATTGCACACTATTCAAATGAATTGCTGGTAACCACAACTAGCCCCAATGTTAGGTACAATACAATTTACAGAATAACAAAAGGTACACCCCGGTCGCACGTGTTTAGGTGCACACTATTCGCGTTTTACATACATAAACAGATATCTCTCTGATTTTCCACATTGATTATTGAAAGAACATACTCTGTGCATTTAAACGTATATAATCTTAAAACAATATAGTATTAATTGCTTATATCTCGAGTATATAAGTTAGAATAGCCGAAAGGATTGAAACAAGTGAGACAGGAACATAGTACATGAGATGAAAGGAAGGAAAAACGAATACAAGTGCAATAGATACATTACAGATGTAAATATGTAAATCCAGAAGCACAGGGTTGGTAGATCAAAATAATGCTGTTGTTCTTGTGCCTATGTTATGTTGTTTGGCATTTGTAAGGAGTAATATTTAATTAGGATGAGGCAACGAAAGTTATATAAGATCTTCGAACATTCTAACTTCCAATTCATTTCTCTAACTTTCTTGACCATTGATATTTGTGAAGGAGTAATGTCATCATTAGTATAACATTAATAATACATGGTTACAGTTAAATAGTGTGATTTCTCCAGTGTAGATTTTAGTTCCATAAATAGTTTTCAAAATGGGGATTGTAGAAATGATCCCCCAAGCGTTAAACACAGTGCTCTTCGCACCGGGTGTTTACGCTGCTGTTGCAAGTCTGGCAGTGATCATCGCTACTTGGGATAGTGCCGACAGAGCCAGGGATAAATTACACCAAAATTTCCAAAGCAAAGAAGATACTTTTGACTTTGTTGTCGGTAAGAGCAATTTTCTCTTCTTTTTCCTGATTTGGCATCCTTAAAATTAAATATATCGCTCTATGAATCAAAATTTTAGTGTCTTCTTGTAAATACATCTCATGAAACAAATCAGAAAAGTAATAGTAATAAAACAGTAAGTGAAGTAGGGACTCAGGTATGATATAGTATGACAGGATTTCATTATATAGCCATATTCCGAAAGAAGTTCGTAATACCAAAAAAGGTAATCTCTTAGGGTTTCCTTTCCCTTTTTGCTCGACTCAAACCATTATTTTTGTAAACAAAACACTTCAGGAAATTATTTCATTCATTTCAATAAATATCCTCTTTAGTGACAAAAGAAGTTTTTGGGACTGTTTAGCATAATATTTTATGGTAATGTAGATAAACTATTTAGAAGCAAGTAAATTAAAGATACAATCATAGGGGGTACGCAACTTTGATAAAATTATTCATTTCAAATAGTGTACATTCAGAAATAGTCTCTGTAGTACCTACTACAGAAATTGCTTTTATTGTAAGTGAAATTCGTCTTGAAAGTATTTCAGTACATTACTCATGCAGACTGTTAGCAATTAATATTATACTGGTGTATTTAGACAAAATATGAAGGCTTGATTGTACCCTGCAGGCACGATAAAGAGAAAGATGAGTAATTTTTATTCGTTTTCGATTTTTACGAATACCTGAAAGTGGAGCATGAAAAAGTCAGATGACACAGTCCAAAGTTGGCACGGCTAACGTCGGCATACGTACTTTGGAACTTTTATATTATAAATACACATCATTATGTACAGTGCAGATAAGTACATATTTTCAGCCTCAGATGAACATAGTTACTGTGTTACTGATGTCATGAATGTGCCATAAATATTGCTCACGTCCACATCACAACACATCAACTTGGGATAAATTGACACATCTGCAGTAATAAAAGAAAACGTAACAAACAAGACATTATATAAACTGGTTTCGCTGACTTTCTCTTCAATTCGTGCTTTGGATACTATATTATATTGCATACCAATCTTTAGCATAATGATATGTGAAGACATGTTACATATGCAGGTACCTCTATGTACGTGGCTGACTGCAGTGCTCAAATATTAATGTATTTTTGATAACGTAGGTACAAGTAACTATATATAAAGCAATAAATATGCCAATCTACATACACTATAATAAACGAGACTTCCGTAACAGAGAACCACAATTAGCTAAAGTTTGGAATTTCCGTTCGAGAATTAGATCTCAAAGACCGTATGCAATTAATGTAGCTTAAATTAATTTCTTCCTGTGCGTATTCTTGGTATAATGCCAAGAAAACGTGTGTATGTAAATTATTATAGTCTCAATCCTTTAATGACAGTTCACAGAAGTTATCTTTAGTTTGACTTTTAGGACTATAGCTACATCGAAAAAACCAGTTTTATTTTTGTTTCAGTTTTGCAGTATATGTAAAACGATTTGGTTACAGCAAGAACAATCGCATACTAAAACCTTGAGTTCTTACTTTATGTATAGTAATTAATTTCTGCTTCAAAATTTTTTACGCATATACACCTATTAAATTAGATTCTTCAAATTCTATTAATACTAATTGAAATACAACATTAGGTTCGTAGTGGGCAGCGTCTTCTGTTATGATAAGAAGTGAGAATTAATTATTTTAGTTGATGTCGATGGCATAGAGCCTTATAAATATTTAATCATTTTTTTGATATTTGAACAGTTGGAAGTGGAAGTGCTGGAGCTGTTGTAGGTAGGTATGCCTCAAATTAAAGAATAGCAAATTTTAATCTGATTATATTTAAAAGAAAACATTTAAAAGATTTTTTTCCAATTCTTTGCAGCATATCGTCTTTCGGAGTACTACAATGGTAAACAGTAAACAGAAATATCCTATTGTAGTTATTTTCAAGTGCGTCAATCATTTCATGTACATTTCCTGATTTTGAGATTCAAAAATTTTATATCTTGATATATGTAGTTTTATTACTCGAGGCGGGAGGGGAGCCGCATCCTTTACAGTCAATTCCAGGATTTGCACTTTTTATGCCTAATCACCCTCAGATTGACTGGATGCACAAAACTGTACCATTGAAAAGATCATGTTTTGCCTGCCCTAATGGTGTAAGACAAAATTATGTCAAACTTTTCCCTAAATTTGTGATTATTACTGTAATATTTGCTATTTCTATGTGACTACTTTTTATGTACAGGAATCTTCTTGGAGTCAGGGGAAAAATCTTGGAGGATCTAGTAACTTGAATTGTAAGCAAAGCAAACAACAGTAGTTAACTTTTAACTCATTGTTACAATCGTAAGATAAAAATGTTACGCAGGAAATAAGGTGTAATTACATTTTCCTGAAAAGAACTTGGCACTTGATTGACAACAATAATAAAGTGGCTATTATCATTGAACTTGTTCATATACAGGTATTTGATTTTATGTTTCAGTTATGATTCATTCAAGAGGAAACTTTCGAGACTTCGACAATTGGGCAAAGGTATGGTTTTTAATTAAAAATGCTTTTTAACAGTATGATTTAAATACTGAGGAATTCAGCATTTCACATTTTCTGTTTAATGGCAGATAACTGGTGATCCAAGTTGGGGTTATGATGGACTTCTACCCTTTTTTAAAGGATATGAAGACTTCTATGGAAATACCACAGATCGTAAGTGCTATTTTTATTGTCTATGCATATAAGAATCATATACATGAACATTGTGATGAAAACGTTTACGTTTGAACTCTCACAGCGTATTCACACGGAGTTGGTGGAAGAGTTCGCTTAGAGGTTCCTGATTATCGTGGCATGGCAGGTAAAGCTTTAATTACGAGTTTTTTAGTACGCAGTTACAACAGTAATACTTATGTTTTGAAAAATTGTGTTCAGATGAGTTTATATGGGCTGCTAATGAATTGGGATATCCGCAAGCTGATTTAAATGGACGTTATGCAGAAGGTACTTATTATCCCTTAAATCTGTGTAAGCAGAAAAAGGCAAAATAGTTTATTTTAATTTTGTATGTACATTATTGTAGGCTACGATCATATTTTCTACCCAATCAAAAAAGGAGTTCGTCAAGCCGTATTCCAATCGTATATACAGCCTGGGAGAAAACGTGCTAGCTTAACCGTTCGAAAATTTGCCCAAGTTAACAAGGTAGTTATATTTAAATACTTTTGAGTTAATTAATTTAATGTTTGAAAAAATTTGAATACTGTACCTTAGTATGTTGTATGTTTTTATGATAGGTTTACATTCGGGGAAAACTAAACGAAGCCTATGCAGTTCAGTATGATCGACACGGGGAAACGAAAATCGCTTACGCACGCAAGGAAATTATTCTTTCTGCTGGTGCTGTACAAACTCCTAAAATTCTAATGCTTTCTGGAATAGGTTTGTAACTACACTTATTAGTGAAATGCATACCTACATTAGAAATACTAAACTGATTTCTATTAAAATAGGTCCTTGGGAGCATTTGAAAGACATGGGGGTAAGTTCTTACTGAGTTCTCTTGAATGTAAAATATTTTAGGACAGTAAACACTAAATGCCAAAACAAAACCTTTATATCAATATTAATTTTATTCAATCTCTTTTTTGGTAGATCCCCAAAATAGCAGATTTACCGGTTGGGAAAAACTTACAGGACCACGTGGGTACTTCCTCATTTTAAGATAAAAGTTTTGTGATGATGACTGCTTTTGTAAATGTTTTTTGTATGTGATTTGTGCAGCTACATTCCTCGGACCCTTCTTTATTGATAAACCCCGTAGCTTCCTAGTAGATCGTGAATTGACTCCAAAGGCATTTACGGATTGGGCTTTGGGTAGAGGTCCGTTGACGACTACCGGTGTGCAAGCTGCAGGCTCGATTACCTCTTCTTTAGCGAAAGAAAGGGTAATTTATTCTTTTTCATATCTTAAGGAACAACTAAGGAACAAATCTTATGTACAAGAAGTTTATTAATATTAGCATTGATTTGCGTGAAATATAGGGAGAATGGGACTGGCCTGATATTCAACACGTTCTGTTAGGACTTTCTACGCACAAGGTACCTTACTAATGAGTTTAAAAGACATATCATATAATAACTTCATCTAATGTACTATAACTTAATATAATTATAATTGTGCATCAAGACTTTTGCATGGGATATGTCCAGAGCGTTTGGTTTTAAGGAAGATGTACTTACAAAATATTATGCCCATGCACTTGGAAAAGAATCATTTTCTATTATTACTTCTAATGGTCGACCAGTGGCAAGAGGTATACTTTAATAATTTTCTTAAATAATATCTGCATGCAAATGGCAAATGTATGTATACCGAGTTATACAAAAATTGTTGTTTTGTTAGGAGAAATACTTTTAGGCGGAAAAGATCCATATGACCCTCTAAAAATAAATCCAAGATACTATGAAGATCTTTGGGATATGGATATAAAAGTCTCGGTGGAGGCTGCTCAGATTGCAATTAAGATGGTAGAAGAGACAAGGGCTTTTGCAAGTGTCAATGCCCGTTTCACTGAAGAAGTTTTTCCAGGATGTGAAAAATACCTGTTTCGCAGTAATGAATACTTCGAATGCTATCTTCGCCAGTATTCAGCTAGCTTACACCACGCATCTGGAACGTGTGCTATGGTTAATAACTAATAATATTAATGCAATAAATTGTATACTGATTTTCTTTACTCCAACTCTCGGAATATAATTTTCAGGGTGCCAAGAATTCTCCGCATACTGTTGTCGATACGCAACTAAGAGTTCTAGGTGTTGGAAATCTTCGAGTTATTGATGCCTCGTAAGTGAATCATTAAATTAATACAAAATAATGTGGGAATGAAAAGTTATCTTAAAACATTCTTTTAACAATTTTAGAATAATGCCAACAATAGTCTCCAGTAACCCTCAGGCGGCAACGATAGCCATTGGTAATCAGTCAGGAAAATTATAATTGCAACAAATATGGACAAAATTATGGTGGTAGAATAGATTATAAAGTAATTACTGTCATATCTCTACAGGTGAAAAGGGAGCGGCTATGATACTTGATTACTGGAAAAATCTCCCCTTGGAGGCAGAAAAACACGGTGTCTATTCCGGACTAGGAAATTCTTACAGACCTGGACTTGCACTGCTGGGAATACCTACAAAACCATTATCTCTGTTTGCACCTAAAGTAAAACCGGTTTTCGTATCAGCTCCATTATATGACTCCTCCCTTCACGCTCATAATCATTTTGTTGTCGAAAAAGCCAACCCCACAGTTTACTTGAAAGATAGTCTTGGTCATAAAGCAGTGTACGACTTACATTCCCAAGCTTACAGATTGAAAAGAGACCTTTTCAACAAAAATATAAGAAGTCGATTAAGAAATGTCACATTAAATTCTTTTCCTGTGAAGAAAGGAACCAAGTCTCTTGACGGCCCCTATAGCCCTGAAAATATCCCTAAAGAGCCCTTGGCTTTTAGTCAAATCTTAGTACTAAATAGTCCTTTATCGCAAAATAAAACAGAGGAAACTTCTACCAACAAGGATTCCTCACATGACATTATTAAAACTGTTCTTTCTAATTCTAATCAAGTCCAACCTGATGCCAATGCACACACTTAGGGATATAACGAAATAAAGTTTTTATGGGGTAGGGTGTTTTTATGGTGTATACCAGATTTAAGGTGCTTTTGAGTTAAGGATGATTTACAAACATTTACAGTCATTATTTTTAAGTGCGCCCATCTTTTTGTTTCGTGTTTTATCTTATGTGTTCTATAAATAAAGATATTAAACATTTCGTAATTTTATTATCATACTCGTTACGTCGTTACAGAAATTCAAGTTAAAGCACCTACTACTCGTTGCACCTGAACCTATTTAACCAGAATGCAAGCTATTTGAAATATTTAAAACAATTGCAGTTTACGCTTGCAAAATCAAGCTTCTAAAAATAAAAGTTACATTCAAAGAACGACATAAAAGGAAATAATAGGAAATATATTACTGTTTACAAAGAATGCAACAATAGCAAATATGAATAGTTTATTTCAAAGTTATGGTTTTTGCTTTTGCTCGAAAAATAAAACCAGTATTGCAAACAGTTAAGCAAAAACGTTCAATATCATTACCATTACCATTGCACACAATTTAACCAATATTAGTTTACTATAATGCATTTTCACTTAACATTATTATTAAGATGGGAATATTCTCACACCTGAAATATAGTTGTACAGTTAAAGATATATTTTAAGTAATATGTTGCAAATAAAAGCAAAATGTCAAAATGTTAATTGGCACATTCACTTACTGAATACATATTATTAGCATGAAAAGCTAATTATTTTATCTCAATCAGTTGCTCGACAGACATGCGAAAATTTCTATATCACGTTGCATTCAAATTACACGTTTAGTACTATGAGGAAAGTTCATAAATTCCCATTCGTGTGCTTAACATTTCAGCAACATTCCTACGCTGTAATGCAGATAAATTATGTTTTGTTAGTCACTGAATTACTGTTATTGCATTACATCAATTATATCACTTTGTGGATTAGTGCTACACAGCATAGTATCGGTCTCGCGATTTGTTCATTGCGAATTTAGCGAGAAATAATAGAAGTATATACAAATTATATCAAATAACTAATTCTTACTACAATTAAAACTTAATTTTTAAGAACCTCTTTCCTTTGTACACTATAAAATATTATATTTTATTTATGTTTAAACTTACCGCAATGATCCGACCGTTACTTTTCAGAGTCTTCCCTTTGTTGTTCGGTTGAAGTAGAACTTTTATAACAAAGAAAATCTGATCCACCGTTATTTACCAGCTTTTAGTCTTCCCTTTTTTGTTCGGTTGAAGTAGGAACAAAGAAATTCGGATCCACCGTTACTTTCCAGCTTTTAGTCTTCCCTTTGTTGTTCGGTTGAAGTAGGAACAAAGAAATTCTGATCCACCGTTACTTTCCAGCTTTTAGTCTTCCATTTGTTGTTCGGCTGAAGTAGGAACAAAGAAATTCTGATCCACCGTTACTTTCCAGCGTTTAGTCTTCCCTTTGTTGTTCGACCGTTACTTTTCAGCTTTTAGCCTTCCCCTTGTTGTTTTGTTGAAGTAGAAGAAATTGTGATCCACCATTACTTTTCAGCAAAAATGGGAAAATTTTGTACCATTCTAAAAAACATGACAAAGTTAAAACTGAAAAATCAAATGTGATGGAATTTAAGAAATATATATTGTTATTTCATTGAAATAAAAGGCTGCTGAGCAGGAAACCTGCTGTTGATTTATAAATTCACTACTAAGCTATAAATTTGTCATTATTTCATTGAATTAAATTAATTATACATTGTTATATTTATTTAACTGAACAGTTAATTTGTTAGGTCTGGCAGGTAATCTTGTAACTTTGGACAAGTAGATAAAAGGTACATAGCAAAATGACAGGTGATGGAATAATAAGCTGCAAGAGACATAAATAAGTTTACTTATTGTATTGCTTCTTGTTTTCTGTCAAATTAGAAAAGAAAACAGTAGCCGAATTATAATCATTATGACAAAAGGAACAAACCTTTATATCTTTACATTTGATTGGATTTCTAAAATCCTAAGGGCTTATTACTTATTATTCTTACACGCCCATTACAAGACCAGTAGTATGTTACAAACATAAATACTATTTAGTACGTACTTGTTGTTCAACATAAAAGAACTGAATAACTGCGATTAGACGATTAAAATATGTGCATCATGCCGTATAAACTAATTTGCACTAGCAAGACAATCCTTTATACACCTGTGCGGCTACTGTGTTTCTTTTCTTTAGGTACCTACATACTTACTGTTATAGGCATTGCAACCTTTACAACATACGTACAACTTTTACAACAGCAATGAAAGACAGTGCTATAAAGTATTGCGAAGAAATAAAATCAAGATTATAATTTAACAATGTAACGTAATGAATCAGAATTTACAACCTGCCGAACTAGAACAAGTCATCGTCCATCGTATCACTCAAAATAAATTAGATAATATAATGAGCTGGTAATTAAGTAAATCCCTATAAGTACAATCATCATGCAAAAAACAAACACAAGTTATGAATAGGCGAAATTCATAAATATACTATTACATTGGTACATTAATAACATTATATAAAATCCCATTACCTACTTAGTAACGACAAAGGAAACGATTAGCTAATAGTGAGTAATGAGCTTGGCTATTCAAATGTACAATATACCTAATGGGTGTCTTTACGACAAATACATCTCTCCATGTACATTATCTAAGCACTTAGGTACACATAGTAAAAGCAGAGAGATAATTACCACAATATGTACTTAAATAAGTATCCCAACTTGTAAGATAACCGCGGATGTATTTTTTTCATTTTTCTAGTTTTAAATTCGCAACCAAATTAGGTGAAGTTCTGGCATAACGTATTTCCATCGGTTCCCTTTCTATACCATTATTGGTAGATTTCATTGATTATGTGATTATTTATTTGATTGTGAATGAAAATATCAGATTCAGCTGAAACCAATCAAGGAAGGAAAGATAATATGTGCCGATAAACTATTTCCCTGTTATTATTTCCTTTTATTTGCCATATGCTTGACAAACTAAAAAAGTATATAGGTATACAGTTCAAACTCAAGCCAAAGCACCTCGTTTGTTTTTGCAGCAAAATAATAATTCGTTTTTTTGCCAAGCATGCGATACCGTTAACGGTGAACGTGTGCTAATTCTCCTTGCATTTCTAGTCAGCTGAGGTGTAATGGTTAAGATGGGTTGTTATGTATGATTTGCAACTGCAGCGATAATAACAGTTTCTGTGTTTAATTGCGCCCCTACTTGGCTTTAAACGAACTTTACTCGACTCGATTAGCGATAAGGTGAAAAAATACAGTGTTCATCACTGGCTAAAGCTAAATTATTAGAATAGCGTGGATATTCATTACGTTCGAAAAGAAAATTATAACCTGAGTGTTTGTTTAAAAAGATTTTTTAAGAAATTCCGATTTGACTGACATGCCATGCCTTGGCAAATGAGATGTTAGAAAAAAGATAGTTCCTGTATTGTCATGTAGGTAAATAAAATTGCAAAGTAAAGTAAAAGTACAGAAAATCCCCATAAGGATGTTATTCTCATTTTCCATTCCTAGTAAACCGCAGCAAAAGTATTAGTCAGCAAAGTTAATTGTCCTGGGTCTGATTCTGGTTTGGAGTAACCAGACTAGATCCAACATTCCTTAGATTCTAATTCAATGTTTCACTTATGTAATATAACTGCTTTATTGTTTACACCTATTACCTGTCTGCTGTTATCAAGTTATCTGTTTATGTCCATGTGTAATAAAAATGTTGTAGGTTTCGATCGGAAATAAATATGAATGAATTACTGCACATAGTAACACACTTATTGTCAGCAGAGCTGACCAGACATGGAAAATTTGAGTGTGGGTCTTACGGTTTGGGTTGTGACCAAATTCTAGTGCCACTGCATGCCATGTGTAATCTTTACTACTTTGTGTAGCTACTGTACATGATAAATAGATTAAAGACATAAATTTGCCTACTTACTAGACTACATTTAAGTAAACAGTGAGCTATTAACTTATAAATACGTAGAATATGCAGTTCAAAGGTAAGATACTAAGGTAGGGAAGCTTTTCTACGGATGTGGATGTGTACCTAAGCATCAAGACAACAATAACACAAAGAAACAAGGTATCTCAACTAATTATATAAGAGCTTCCGATACAGACATTATGTTGCATTAGTTGTCCTGTAAGTTTTTATTACCTGTGCATGTGCTAACTAGAATAAATGTTTTAGTATTGTTGGTTTTTTTATCGTTCCATTGATTTGATGACTGATGCTATGCATTTTTTCGCGATCTCCGCATCTCATTCGTGTGGTAGATAGGCTAAGCTAATGTTAATTTTCTATTAAATAACATATTGAGTAACAAAACATAGAGTAGGTCATTTCTCTGTGTTTTCTTGTATACTCTCATAAGTACTAGACCAGATAAGCTAAGTCATATCAAAATAATGTAGAACATAATAGTGAGCACATGAATTTCTCATAGCAATTCAGCTTTATAGCAAAAGTACATGCAAACTTACTTCTACAAGACGTATAATGTCTTTGCTTTTAACAACAAACAAAGCATAGTAGCCAACATATAAAATACTTGAGTGTGAATGAAGGCACTTTGTGTCCAAAGAGATGTATATGCATTTTCTGTTATTTACATAGAAAGAAAGAATATGGACTATGGGAACTATTTAAATAAACAGTATCATCTATATTTCTTTTCAGTTTTACTTTTGCTTTCGGTCTGTCACATTTAACAAACTATGTAACATTATCTTATACAGATACAACTGCTCACTTTACAATGTAAAGTGTTCCTTACAGTGTTAGGAATTCATTTAGTTCGTGTGTCATAGCAGGAGCTGTGCTGCATTGTAATTATTCTGTGACTTTTCATTATGTGTTGACATCTTATCTTCTCAATCAATATCAGACATGTGTAAATCGAAAGAACAAGTTTTTGACTAGTAGCAAAATGACAGACGTTTGTCATCTGTTGTAATTTAAAGTCTCAATTTACAAGTGACACTGTTTGAGTAAAGGTGTTTGAATTAAAAATTAAGTTAATACTGCTAGGGTATAAAATTTGCTACATTAGTACCGAAATAATTAAATTCGTATTATGACAGTTTTAGTTTCGTGTTTACAGTGTATGTGTTCAGTTACAGTATGTGTTTTCTTTGCAGACAAGTAAAAAACTTTTAACCGAATTAATTCCGAGTTTTAGTGCAGAAAAAGAGAAACAAATTCTGTTAGCTAATTAAACATGGGGATCCTATCGAATTTCCGACTAAGTTTTAACAATATATTTTTCACACCAGTTCTCTATGGTGTTGTAGCATCTCTTGCAGTATTTCTAACTGCGTGGGATAAGGGAGATAGAATAAAAGACAAATTTCAAGACAAATTTCGAAGTAAACAAGACACTTTTGATTTTATTATCGGTAAGTACATATAAATGCTATTCCAATCATGTTTGTTGCACTGGGGTCGTACTAAAAGGCACCCCCAAAATGGATTTTGCACCCCGTAAAATAAAACCTAATAAAAACAAACAAACTTCAGTGTAGATATATTTTTTATAGTTTTCAGTTATAAATATAGTCAACTTAATGGGGGCTGCCTTTTATTTGGGGGGTGCCAAACCATTTTTGGGGGGTTCCTTTTAGTACTACCGGCACTAAATTTTATATTTTGGGTTCCCAACTTTTTAATACTCCGGAAAATCTTACTATCCCCAATAGTCATAAATTGTTTTCTGTATTCACCTGTAATTTATGTATATTTCAAAAGTAGAAAAACGAAGATGCCTAGATTAAAACAGTATTCTAGGCCAAATGCGCTGCAACAAAATCTGTTTAAAATACAGTATGATTAATGATTAGTGATGCTCAAGATACCTATGTACACTACCTAAATTTACAATAGTTTTGATAAATTTTATTTACATGGTTGACGTAATTCTAACTAAACTTAATACTTCATATTTCAGAAACATTTTACTAGAACTATTAAATGTTTTCAGAGTACAAAAGAACATGCTTACTCACCAAAAACACAAATGAATAAAATTTGGAAAATTGAATTACATATTATTATCCTTGTAGTGCGTAGGTAGGTTTAAAGATAAAACAGAAGTTACTTTACACAAATGAAAGGAATTTTATTACATTTGATAACTAGTTCCTCACACTAGGGTTTACTTTTTTTTACTTTTTGCTATTTACTACTTTGTAATAGTAATAGTAATTGCCTATTCAAAATTATGGATTCACATCTGCACAGCATACCTCCGCACTTATATCCACAAATGCTTGTTTGTACATGGTAAATTGTCGGTAGTGTAAAAAAGTTATTAGAACAATAAAGAAAACTTGTTTTAGCGCAATTTTACTATGATGGTGCAATGATATCCTCCCATAGAAATGCATGACTTACAAAAAAGAAGGTGTATTTTGCGTATTGTTGTTTATTCAGTGCAACTGTGCATAAACGTCTCCTTATTTCTTCATGTACATAGCGTATTAGCGATAATTGCAAATAAACTAGAAAAAGCAAAGCATACGCTTACGCATCGACTCGAAGTAATAAATTGGTACAAAACCCAACAGGAAATAAATCTTGTTCGATCAATTTGTTAAAATTGCTTTGTAATTGTACTCAATGCAGGTGCCCCAACCTACTAAATTATACAGACTCCTCAGTAATTAATAAATGAGAAGGTTTTATTGTATTTTCATTTGCTAAATGTTACTTAAGTGGCAGCAGACACTATAATCATTAGCCGCTAATTGTGACTCATTTGTTAAAAAGAAACGCATTACTAAGTACTAAATATTTATGTATACGTCAGTAAAAATTGGGTACAAAGAACAAAGTAGTTTTACTTGCAATTTGTTTCCAGTATGTTATTAAATTTACACACGTTTGGGTAGATTGTTAGCACAAATAATCAATGCTTACAAAGAAACAGGGAGAGGGCCAATAATTTTTACCATATAGTTTTTCTTATTATTTTAATTACTTATTTACAGTTGGCAGTGGAAGTGCTGGAGCAGTCTTAGGTAAGTGTTTATGCGTAAAATATTTTTATACACTAATATACTCGGAAATAATAACGCACATTTTAACTTTAATATACTATTGTTTCTCGAAGATTGTTGTATTACTATATGCATGCAATTTTTGTTCTTTACAGCATATCGCTTATCCGAATACTACCACGGTATGTCAATTTGCATTTTCTCATAAGCAACCCATTTTCTCTTGAGAAAGTTCCCTAATAAGATTTATAATCAATTATAATTTAGTACGTTACTTTACTCTTTTTGTTAGTATTGCTATTGGAGGCGGGTGGAGAGCCTCATCCATTTCAGGCCATACCAGGGTATTTTCAAATGTTCACCAAATTCATACACCAACATGTATTGACCTATTTCTCAATTTAATTACTCAAATTTTTACTCAAATAATTACTCAAAATTACTCAAAATTTTAAATTTTTTTGTGATGCTTATTGCAGCTTTTCTCTTTTCCTGCCAAACAATAATCATATTGATTGGAGACATCGGACAATTAGACAGAAACGAGCCTGCTTTGCATGTGTCAAAGGGGTACATTCCAATATGAAGCTCTTGTAACACAATGCTACTTTTCATAACAGTACCTGTGTATATATGTTACATTTAATTTTTATTTCATTTTAGCAATCTTTATGGAGTCAAGGCTTAAATCTTGGAGGAACTAGTAATTTAAATTGTAAGTTCAGAAAAGTTTATTCACACAGCAGGATGTGATTATTCTTCTCAAAAATGCTAACCATATATTCTCACAATAGTTCTAGTACATTTACGTGGTCATCCTAAAGACTACGATAATTGGGCAAAGATAACTGGAGATCCTTCGTGGAGTTATGATGGAGTCTTACCATTTTTCAAAATATCAGAGGATTTTATTGGTGGATCGACTGATGGTTAGACAAATATTTGGCAACCTGTGAGCAATCTAGAATTCTAAATCTTTGTCATACTAAATGTTTAATTAATTTGCAATAGAAAATGCTCATGGGAAAGGAGGCCCATTAACAATAGAACTTCCAGATCCCCAAAAATTAACTCAAGAATTTCTTTGGGCTGCACAAGATTTTGGTTACCGAAATGTTGATCTCAATGGGGAATACAAAGAGGGTACAACTTTCATTTTATCAGCCCTCATTTCCACAATGTAGAATACTACCAGAAATGGAATTTTTGAAACCTTAACTTATTTAACAGGATTTGACGCTATATACCATCCGATTCGTCGAGGTGTTCGTCAGGCAACTTACCGTTCATTTATCCAACCAGCAAGAAAAAGAAAATCACTGACAATAAGGAAATTCGCTCATGTAAACAAAATCCTACTCAGGGGTAACGACAACGGCGCCTACGGAGTCGAGTATGACAGACATTCAAAAAGTCACGTCGCTTATGCTACAAAGGAAATTATCATATCTGCTGGAGGTTAACAATTCCACATATCGATATTACTTTATTTCGTGTCAGTGTCATTAACATTTGAGTAAATCAATGATTAAAATTTTCTGATTTTTCAATTAGCTGTGAATTCACCGAAAATTCTCATGCTTAGTGGTATAGGACCGTGGCAGCATTTAAATGATGTTGGAGTGAGTAGTATACCAAATAAATCAATAATTGGAAATACAGTTTTTACTGATTTATGGTATTTTAGGTGGTTTGTTGAGGATAAATTCTTGAGCACTTTATTATGTTGATGATTATTTTTTATTAGATTCCAACGAAAGTTGATTTACCAGTTGGACAAAACCTTCAAGACCATTTATCTACGATAGTGGGCCCCTTTTTTATCGACAAACCCCTTTCTTTTCTTCTCGATCGAGATATCACTGCGAAAACATTTTTAGAGTGGGGAGCTCATGGAACTGGTGTGCTGACTTCGTCTGGGATTTCTGCTACCGGAATATTTGCTTCAACAATAGCTCAAGATGCTGGACATGGGCATTGGCCAGATATTCAGTTATCCCTGCTAGGAATGGGTGTTCACAAAACATTTGCATCAGATTTTGCAAGTACATTTGGAATGAAAGAAGATATTTTGAAAAAATTCTATTGGCACGCTGAAGGAAAGGAATCTTTTCAAATAATAGCTTCGAATGCTCGTCCTATTGCTCGTGGAGAAATTCGATTGTCAAGTAGAGATCCTTACGAACCCCAAATTATTGATCCGAAATATTTGGATGATCCTTGGGATGCAGACATAAAAGTTATGATCGAAGCATTTAAAACAGCCATTGCACTTGTGGAAAACAGCACTAGCTTTCAAAATCTCGGAGGCAGGCTGACTGATTTACCTTTCCCTGGTTGCGATCATCACTGGCTCAGATCTGATTCCTATTTTGAATGCGTTATTCGGTAAAATAAATTTTTAGACAATTTACCTGTGAAAATATCTTTAAAGAACTTGGTAATAATTGTGATAATATTTATAAACACATTTTAGACAATATTCGGTATCTTTGAGAGACATCACATCAACTTGTGCGATGGGAAAAGTTTTGGATTCTCAACTAAAGGTGCTAGGAACAAAATCTTTGAGAGTAATAGATGCCTCCAGTTTTCCTCAGATTACTGTTGGTGGAAGTCAAGCTCCTACCATAATGATTGCAGAAAAAGGAGCACAGATGATTCTAGACTACTGGAAATCACAAGGACTTCTTGAAAACGTGAAAAATGAACACTACTCTGGATTTGCAAACTCTCAGCGTGGGAAATTCGGTCCGACTGAAACGCCAACTCCTGATGATCCATTTGGAAATCCGTTTGGTATTCCAACTGGAGATATGCCAACTTTAAACCAATTGGATTTGGGACTACAAATACAATTACCACAAATTAAAAATCCATTCGAAGGACTCTTAACAGCTTTTACTCAAAATTACAATGTAGAACCCACAAAGAATCCGATTGAAGATTTCTTCAGTGGTATATTTGGAAAAACGCCTGAGGATGCGGTTCACGAAGTAGAAGAGGAACATCACGAAAAGGAAAATGTAGGACATTACGAGGATAGCGTGAATGCAAATTCAGATCATGGGAAAGACGGTTACGATAAAGAAAGAGATCAAAGAGAAATGAAAGATGGTGGTCCACCTAAATTATACATACCTCCGGGTCCATTTGTGAACCATTCTTTAACAAGTGCAAATACGAATCTCCAGGAGATTTCCAAACCTTATAGCAATAATCAGCAGGAGCCACAGATAACAAAATTCGTAGAAAAAGCAAACTTAGTTGGAATGTTTGAATATATCAATGACCAAACTCACAGGGTCTACCCAAATGAAAAAATTCCTGCAAGAGAAATAACTGTTCGCCCACGAAATCCAAAACGAACAAAAGTAAATGTTGCCAATCGATTGAATAATGTTATTACCCAACGACTGCCTCTGCACCCCAGGGAACCTCTGCACCAACAAGGATACGAAATTCAAGTACAATCGCATAATAACCAGCCCCAAGAAGTTCCTATATTTCCCAGTAGTGCTTCCCCAATCAACAGCAATCCCAATTCCAATACTCGCCAGAAGAAAAGGAGAAAAATTGTTAATCCATCTGGTAAACCAAGAGTGATTCCTAATAATAGATCCAGAGCACGCAATAATAATATTGCAGAAATTATTTCCTCTCCGAAAACATCTCCGTCATATGCGACTCCAGTTAATTCACATGAATTTTCTCTTCCGGAAGAAGCAGAAGTTCTAAATTTTCACAGCCAAAAGATACACATCGTAAATCCTGGACCGATAACCACACAGTCGGTTTCTGGTTATTTCAAACCCTATGAAATAATAGAAGCCATCAATACCAATATGAATTCCAACATCAGAAGAAATTCATTTACGTCAACAAGAAAACCAATTTCGTCTACCAATCATAATGTCAAACGGCACAGATCTTCTATAGCTCAAGTCAAGAGTCCCGAAGTAGAATATTTACCCAGTACGAATAATAATCCAAATAAAGACAATTATTTTGGACAAGGCAGCAGTATTAGTCCTCAGGTTAAAATAATTAAGATTCCTCAGGCATTTCCTGTCATTACACGACGTTACACAACGTATCAGTAAGCACATTCTGAACTTAACCATTGTGCTACAAAGTCATACCCCAAAAAGGATTCCTAAATAAGATGCTTTTTATGTATAATTTATAGTTTGGCCGGAAGTGATATAGAGTTTTGTTAAATTTTTAGTTGTAATAAGTAAACGTAACCACAAAATGGGCTAAATAAACGTTTTTTTGTAATTAAGTAATTATTATAGGATGTAACCCATAATAATAATAAGGTATGTCTAACTTCTTTTAGCATTGACATGAAAAACGATATTGCTCATTTTGCGTAATCTTAGACTTGGTTTTAAGTAAGCCGAAGACTGTTTATTTTGTGCAAGGTTAGAATATCTACTTATTAAAGAATGTCATGCTTGTATTTGACGGAATGATATTGTTGTAAAAATGTATACAAAATGTATAGCAAAGTATGCTTCGTGGATATAACAGAACTTGTATTTTATCTACATTTGGTATGTATGGTTGAAGTTTGAAAAATAAAATGCTTGTCGATTTACACCGTTGAAATTTTTAACCCAACTAATGTTTGGAAATGTATAGGAAGAATAATTTAATTAATTTATATGTAAGCTCATTGTAGAATTTAATATTCGGCAGACTTTGATTGAAGTAAAATGAACAATCAATGTACTTAATAGCAACTATAACCTATAGGAAGCTAATGTTACTGTACTATTAAAACTTTTAGGCTAAAACATTAGTTACAAGTGAAGCGGAAAGTAACGACTTAAAAAATCTAATAATATTAGCAGTAAAACTAACGAGGAGAGTTGCAAAAAAGTTATTGTTCCTATTATCCTATTGTAGTAGCAACTTTGATTGCTTGATAGGTATTGCTAAACAAATTTAGTGATAGGCAGTTTTCATCTTATAAGATACTTACATTATCACATTTCTTGCATTGACTATATATTTTATACCACCGAATTGTGCGTTTTATTCATCCAATTATTACCTGTGTGGTCTAAAATGGAAAATTCTCTTAGGTTTATTGTAATTCTTAAATGCAGCAGTAGTTCTTAAATTGTAAACTATCCTGCACTGAGAAATAAAAGCTAAATGCATGCGTTGTATTACATTTTCGTAATTTACATTAATTTCTGTGTTTAAGGTGTAATTATTATAGATGCTTAACTAACAACGTAATAAAACAATGCGCTTTTATGTTAGTGCAGTGTTAATTTTAACTAAATCTGGTGAACACACATCCGTAGAACACTGCTGCATATATATGAGATTAGTTATTAAAGATTAATAATAAGTCGAGTGAACACGACTACATAGGAAACCTACCACAGCTATTCACACATTTACAGACGTACAAATGCTGATTAAATTACTCACGTTCGCATAAAACAATGAAAGTTATGTATACCTATCCACTTCCATTCATCATATAAAATCGAAAGTCAGAGCAACTCGTAGTATTTCAGGTACACTTATAGTATGTACAGACTTATATTTATTAGAGTAATACAGCAGTGCAGTACAGTTTACTGCTTTGTACTACCACAACCTGCTCTTATATTTTTGCACGCGTTTATTCCGCTATTAATTCATAAACTACCTTTTCACTGTTAAAGGATGATAGCATTTACATGCTTTGATGCTCATATTGATTTAGAAAAAAATTCCCATGTACGTCTGTGATGTAAATTTTGGCATGATTTGCATTACAGTCACAGTCTTCCATCACAAACAACAGTGGAAGCACAATTATCATAAAAACTTAGATAACTTAATGGATAAGACATTTTTTCATGCACTTTCTCGTATTCCTCGTATTTCTGTTTCACTTCACCATTCATAGAGTTTAGTAAAAGTAAGTTGCAAATCAGTTAGATGACATTCTTCATTTTTTCAAAGAATAGAGTGTGCCAGAGGCTTTGATCATAAACATTTCCATATACGGATTATTTACTCCGTAGTTCAATATAGTCAAAATTTAAAAAAATACATATCAAAAATATTCCAGATTTAGTTAAATATTAAATTAATATAGCTTAAATATTATTTCTACAATATTCAGCTACACTTTACAAAATATTGTATCCAATAAATAGATGCGTGTGTACAAAATAAAATTTTTTTGTACAAAAATTGGCTTATTTATACAAAAAAATTATTCATACAAAATTAAACTAAATGATCCAATAAAAGGCTTACAGTAGCTTCCATTCTTATAACGACTCGATGTAGCTCTATACGGTAATTCAGCTTTATTTTCATTGGCTGAAAATGAATAAAATGACGTAATTTATTCAAATGTGGACAAAGGGATTTGTTAATTTGTTTCTATTACCACGAATTTTATTTCGATCAATAAGGGGACCCACATTTAAATATATTACGTCATATTACTAATTTTCAGCCAATGAAAGTCAAGTGGAATTACCTTAGAGCTAAATCGAGTCTCCATAAGAATGGAAACTACTGCATACTCGGCATACTGTAACTGTACAAAAGAAAATTAAATCATCCAAAAATGGTTTGGCCCAAAAAAAGTTAAATTATCCAAGAAATGGCTTAATTGTATAAAATAAAATAAAATCATACAAAAAATGGCTTAACTGCATACTTAACTTAACTTGGTGGCCCCTAAAAATACTCATTTTTTCTCAACCCAAAATGGCTCTGCAAGCTGTCCAAATCAGTTTTTAGTCCGTAATTTATGTAGGTTTTTGGAATTTTCAATATTTTTTTGCTTTCGTTAAAGATTTTGACAAATCTGTTGCCAGATTTGAATTTTTCATACAATTTTGAGTAGAAAACGTCTTTTGTCCCATTTCGAAATTCCTTATAGTTTGCGAGATATTTGAGTTTGAAATTTTTGATAATTACCTTTCTGAATTTTTTACATTGGGGGAGTAAAGTAAGCAATCTATTAAACTCTGAGAGGCTATTTGGTGGGCACAGAAGATCATAAACGACATTGCAATTAACTGTAAATTGTCGCTTATGATTCTATGGACGCATTTTCATAACCTCATAAGCGACACTTTATTTTTACTTGAAGTGTCGGTTATGATCTTGTGTCCACAACATAACCTCTCAGAATTTAAAACATGCACTCCCTACTCCACCAATGTTAAAAATTCTGAAAGGTTAGTTGGTAAAAATGATGAAAAATTGATCACTAAAAGTGGCTTCAGATTGTCAAAATATTGAAAAATAAGAAATATTATTTTCAAAATTTTGAAAATCAAATATTGATAATTTCAAACTCAAATATCTCGCAAACTATATGGAATATCGAAATGGGACAAAGGACCTTTTCTACTCAAATTTGCATGAAGAATTTAAATCTGGATTTGCCAAAATCGGCAAGGAAAATGAAAACTAAACGATAAATTCAAGAAATGTACAGAAAATTTAACGTATAAGCATTTGTTTAGCATTTGTCCACGGCACAAGAACTATTTACACTAAAATTGAGAAAATATCCGATACTTATTTCTGGACGTTTGTAGCTAAACCTAACTTTTGGATGGTTTAATTTTCTTTTGTAGGGTCAAACCATTTTTTAGGACTTAATTTTCTTTTGTTCGGTTAAGCCATTTTTTAAATGGTTTGATTTTCTTTTGTAAGCTTAAAACATTTATTAGATGAATTGGTTTCATTTGTAAGGTTACGCCATTTTTTGGTTGATTAAATTTAATTTTGTATGGCTAAGCCATTTATTTGCAGATCTTATTTTATTTTGTAAAGTTTAGCCAATTATTGGATGCTTTAGTCTAATTTTGTAAAAGTGCATCTATTGTTTGCAAAGTAAAATGGCATCAATTTATTGTACGCAATAAGTCAATATATAGTAGACATTATTTTTGTCTGATCCTTTAACTTATCACGGATTAAATATTAACTGGATAAACCGTAAATTAAATTGACAGTTTGGCTAAGGACAAGAAAATATATCATACACTACCTTTGGACATTTAACATGACGCAAACTATAAGTAGTACGCATATAAATAAAACTAATTTGAGGATAAGAGGGGTGAAGCAAGATTTGCAAATTGAATTTAGGTATTATCAGTCTAGAACGGGCACGTCTGCATTTTCCAATGCCTAGAATAAATAGTGCAGTGATTCTTCCTATCTGAAATCGTTCCAAATGTAAATTTGAATTTTTTGAACTAAATAAAGATAATTTTTTCGCCTGTATTCCGTATTAGGGATTGCAAAATATTATAATGATATAATAAAAATAGATCCGTGTGCAATACTAAACGATTATTGTAATGCAAAGATAAATCTTGGCAGCATATCTAATATTAATTGTATAAAGAGTGTAGAAGTTCCTGTAGTGGAAGCTTATATAACAAGACTGGCATGACTATGACACTTAAAATGAACTAAATAACAATAGCCTTTACCTTACCAAGTAGCGTAGAGTAAATAATAAATAGTTGTTTGCAGTTAAATAATTTCCCTTGTGTATTGTGTGTGCTTTACATTAGGTTAGTTAGATACAGCAACCTTTTAGTTGCACTTCGTACATCTCAATTAGTTTAAGGTGGATTTTTCATTCTAATGTTTATAAACTGTGGCCAAGAAAAAGTTGGTTTGGCTTGCATTGTATATTGCATGGTGACTTAACCAAAGGAGGGAATGAGTATTAGGTAAAGTAAAGCTACATAACAAATGAGTATGTATTTTGTATTTCCCTTTCGTAGCCACTGACCGCAAAATTGTACACTAACTACCACTACACATAAAACGCAGAAGTTTGAGGTACGGTAGTTGTAGATTGCAAAAATTCCAAGTCTGCATCATATCGACAGTTGCATAAAGTACATGTGTTCAGAGTTATGTTAAATGGTCAAACAGTAAATGAAAATGAAATCAACGAAATGAAACAATACGGAAACGACAGTCAAAGGCAAAGGAATGGAGTGGATTGATTCCTTGACGTTTAAGTGCTCTATGTTGTGGTTCTAAACAAATTACATCCAAAATAGAGAATTAAATTTCTCTAAATACTTAAAATGACGCTTTCCTTTGTTCCGGACTTAACTGGAGTCCGTGCTGTGCTCCAGAGAGTTTTTATAGTGCCAATTATTTACTTACTTTTTTCTGCTATGCCAATATTCCTGGGAGTTTGGGAAAATGGAGATCGCATTTCAGACAGAGCTTGTGATGTTTTTAGAAGTACGGATAATACTTTTGACTTTATTGTTGGTAAGTCACTAATTAAAATTTTATTAGCTATTTATTGTTCATTTTTTCATAAAATCAACACTGCATTTTTGACCCAAAGATATTGATATCATAAAAAATAGAAAATAATAATGATTTTCATTTTTTATGCTATTTTTATGACATGCTCAAAACTTATTTTATAATTGTTTTATGGACAATTCATAAAATACAGTAAAAATTAATCCTAGGGCTATGCTGTAAGAAAGTTCAAGTATAGAAACGTTTAAATGTGATTGGTGTAAGTGATAATGATCCACAAATTTCTTTCCGTTTGAACTCCTGAGAACAAAAGTTGTGAACTAAATGTACCCATAAATGCATGCCAGGGAAGTGATTTAAATACAATTTTGAAAGCGAGACTTGCGTGTCCAAGGTAGAGCATGACACATTTTTCCTTAGCTGATAATCAGAAAAATTATCACACCTCAGTAATTTTTCAAGTTTATACTATTACTCACCTATAGTTGTTTTCATGCGTTTTAAATCAATAGCTGTATGCAAATTTTTATTTTCATAGCTAGGCTAAGGAAACAATCAAACGGTGGATTCAATATCTATTCTTATATGTATTATTAATTTGTGTCACTTATTAATTTTTGGCTACCGGCTTGAATTAAATGAAAATGACAATAACTTTCCAACTGTGACCTTATAACTCATGCATACTAGTTTGTGAAAAATTACAAGTACCTTAGTACCTATTATTTTAATTGAAGTTCAATTTTTGTAAACAGTCGGTTCTGGATCTGCGGGTGCAGTAGTCGCCAACAGGTACTACAAATTTATAAAAATGATGTTTTAATATTGAGTTAATCTGAATACTATTTCAATGTTTTCTTCACTCTTTTTCTTTAATAGACTCTCTAAGCATTTTTCAGTTCTTTTGTTAGAAGCCGGAGGTAACATTCAACATAATACTCTTCTTATCACTCAAAATCCGTTGAATAATGGTTGGATTTTAAGATATGTTTGTTTTTCTTAATCAAATCCAATAGGGGAACCAAATCCATTACAAAATATTCCTGGGCTTGCTTTGCATTTAATAAGCCATCCTCAAACAGACTGGATGTAAGCGAAGCAACTTCATAGAAAATTAAAAAATTTCATTTGTTGTTTTTAATTTTCAAATTCTATGCATAATTATTGTAGTATATTATGTGTAAATATTTTATTTGTACTTTAACATTTTTAAAACTCTACTTAAATTTTGTTATTCTTATGAAACTATAAAGAATCTCAAAGAATCTCTTTGTTTCAGGTATCGAAGTGTGCCCCAACGGAAATCTTGTTTAAATTCAGTCAATCAAGTACATTATTTTTTATTACTTTAATTTTATTATACAGTCATCTTAACTTTAGTCCTCCAGCTAAATTGGTTAAAGTACCAAATTTATTTCCATCAGTCTGATTTACGTAGTTTTGACCTAATACACTGTATATACGTATTTAAAATAATGAGCTGCAAAAAGATGAAACGCCAACATGATACCACACCACAATTACTAGTCTTAAAGTTAATTGCAATAAATAATGATATTTGAAAATCAGGATGAAACGTACGTGTAGTTTCGATATGATTATGATTACTTTTCGATTTTTGTTCCGCCAATACGCAAAGCAAAAGCAATAAATCATATCTGTAAAGTGTGTTTACAAAGACTTAATTGCACTGCATGCGTATATGGTGTACAAATGTGCAATTAAACACAGTTGGATGCTTCAGTGGTTTTGTTAGTGAGAATCTATCACAAATCTTGTAAAAATTAACAAGGATATTAAGCATTTGTGTAGGTAAATTAGGTTTGTGAACTGATATTAAAATTCCATTTTCGAATGACTAATTTTATGTATTTCATTTACTTAGCAATCGAGTTGGTCTGCTGGCAAAACGTTAGGCGGAACTGGCACATTAAACTTTATGATGCATTTGCGTGGTCATTCTAGAGATTTTGACAACTGGGCAAGAATAAGTAACTCATCTTCAATTTTAAATTATTCGATTACATTTTAATGGTAGTATTTGCTGTCATTTTGTATTGCAATTTTTATTTATGAATTTACAGCGGGGGACAATTCCTGGGGCTACAATAATGTTATGCAATATTTTAAAAGACATGAGGATTTTCATGGACCTACGACGGACCGTATGCATTTAAAATATTATTTTTAAGACTAAATTCCAATGTTTGTATTCTCCGAAGGTGCATATGAAATAGTAATTCTTATAATTTTGTTTACATTTAGCTTCCGCTAAAGGATCTGGTGGAGACCTGCGTGTTGAAGTATTTATTTAATAATATTAAAAATTTGTGCACACAAATTTCTTGTCGAAAAAGTTTTAATATATGAAATTATTTTTTTACTTTAGTATCCCGATTATAAGGGTATGGCACAACAATGGTTACAAGCCGGAGAAGAAATGAATTATCCAAGCGTAGATTTCAATGGACGGTTTTTGGAAGGTATAATTTTTATCAATCTTTCTCTGTTCTCTGTTAATTAAATATTGGAATCCTTTAGTCTGTAATTCTACAAACAGGATTCGCTGTTAATCAGTATGCGATAATGCAAGGAGTTCGTCAAGCACCTTACAGGGCTTTTATACAACCTATTCGAAGAAGGTCAAATTTAACCATTAGAAAATTTGCAACAGTAAACAGGGTAAACTGAATTTGAAATACAATGAAGTATTTATAAATAATCTATAAATAATTTCAATGATTTGTGAAATGAACTTACGACAATTTAAGGAACCTATGTATTTACATATAACAGATAATATTTCGCGACATGAGCAATACTGCCTATGGAGTGGAATATGAACGTCATGGGAAAACGAAGGTAGCTATTGCAATGAAAGAAGTGATAATTTCTGCAGGGGCAATTTCTACTCCAAAATTACTAATGCTTTCTGGGTTAGGGCCAAAACAACATTTACAAGGTTAGCACATACCTGCTACACTAAATGCATATTTTCTCTAATCCATAATTTATAAAATCTTATCTTCAAGAGCTAATACTTCTATTTCTTTTTTTTCACAGAAATTGGGGTATGTGACCGTTTTTCCAATAAAGATTTGGAGCTTCAAATAAGTCTTAGAAAACAAATAGAGGAATTATTTTAATTTCACTTTAAATTTCATTTTCAGTTTCTAATTTCTAAATATTTGTTGAACAGATACCTTTACGAGTAGATTTACCAGTTGGTCAGAACCTTCAAGATCATTTAACAACGTATTTACCATTCAAAGTGAATTCCCCAAATTCCTTCTACATGGATCGAGATCTTACTCCTACAGCATTGGTGAAGTGGGTATTAAACGGAGGTGGAGTGTTATCCAGTGCTGGTTCCCAAGCTAGTGCAATGATTTCCTCCTCGTATGCCAAATCGAGAGGAGAAGGTGACTGGCCAGATATACATTTAACCCTTTATGGGTACGGAGGGGAAAGAACATTTGGCCAAGATATTTCACACGCTTACAACCTGCAGGAAGATCAAATGAAGCAATATTATGATCCAATGATTGGTCAAGATTCTTTCCATATCGGTGTAGAAGCAGCTCGGCCTGTATCCCGCGGAGAAATTAAGCTTGCATCCAGGAATCCCAGAGATGCTCCAATTATTGACCCAAAGTATTTGGAGGACCCTGACGATTTAGATTTTAAGGTCATGGTTGAAGGTGTCAAATTAGCTATGCACCTGGCGGAAAATACAACAGCGTTCCAGAGATTAGGAGCTACGTATATAAATACTAAGCTTCCTGGCTGTGAACAATTTTTGATCAGATCTGATGAATACTGGAGATGTCACATTGTAAGTGTTTAAAATCTATAATATTTGGGATTTATGCAAGGAAAAATCTTTTATAACGAAATTTCTAAAATTTTTGATGCAATTTTAAAAAAATCATGTTTGTCATCGCATAACCAAAAGTTCTAAAGTGCATTAACATATTTTAAACCTATTTATCCTACTTAATTACTATTTTTGTTACTTCTTTAGAAACGTTTTTCGGTGTCCAATTTTGGGGCATCTGGGACGGCTGCAATGGGAACTGTTGACTCCCTTAATTCGGTTATCGACCCTGAGTTAAGAGTTATTAACACAAAAGGATTGCGCGTAATAGATGCATCGTAAGTGTGCAAATGTTAATGTAATTCAGATTTTTAAATCAATTTCAAAGAATTCTTTTTAAAATGATCTCTGTTTTTGAAGAGTAATGCCAACAATGGTATCAACAAACTTGCAAGGGTCTACAATGATGATCGGTAAGGAATAACCAATATAAACTGCACGTTTTGTATTTATGTAGTATGTAATTTAGTTGTTAATTAATGTTTTAATTGTTCTTGTGCAGGTGAAAAAGGAGCTGACATGATTTTGAAGTATTGGGGTATTCCCGAGGGAAGCACAGGGAATGGTCCACCAAAAACGAATCCATTTGAAACGATTTTTGGTGGTAATGGAAAAAGTTTATTTGAGAATTTTCTGGGTATTGCTGGTGGGAAGAATGGAAATCCCTTGGAAAACTTATTCCAAATGAAGGGAAATACTAACTTCAAGCGAGATAGCAGTCGCCAAGAAAATATTACTGATGTTAATGTCACTGTGCCAAAAGTTGATGACCAAGGTGAAAATAATGCAACAATACCTAATCCTTTAGACAATTTACTAATTGTTATAGCTGGAGGTTCTAATGATATCAACTCTGACCCTGACAAAAATTCTCAACAGAATCCTGTGCAGAATATTTTTAGTAGTAATGCAAATTCTCAACCTCCAAACTTGTTTGCTAACATTTTCAGTGGTTCTAGTGAAAATACCAAAAATAATCCCAACCCCTTTGCAAGTATATTTAGTGCTTTTAATGGCAATAGTAACAAAAATGATAACCCGAACCCAAATCCATTTGCAAATATATTCGGGGGCTCAAATAACAATAACGCAAATCAAAATCCGCTGGCAAATTTATTCGGGGGTTCAAACAACAACAATAATAACGCAAATCAAAATCCGCTGTCAAATTTATTCGGGGGATCAAGCAATAATAATAACGCAAATCAAAATCCGCTGTCAAATTTATTCGGGGGTTCAAATAACAACAATAATAACGCAGATCAAAATCCTCTTACAAATATATTCAAAATTAAAGATCCGAAACCAGCCGAAAATAGCAAAAGTAATAATGATGTTTTTGGAAATATATTTGGTACTAGCAATTCAGCTAACTCTAATAATAATGATAAAAATCCCTTTGATGTTTTCTTCGGAAGAAACTCAAATGCAAACAAGGAAAATACAAATATTTTCGCAAATATATTTTCACCAAATAATAACAATCAGCAGAAGAATGGTTTAGACAATATTTTCTCGCCAACAACGGAAAAACCAAAGAACATTTTAGAAGCGATTTTCTCACCACCTACTGAAAAGCCAAAAAATATTTTGGAAACACTATTCTCCCCACCTACGGAAAAACCGAAAAATATTTTAGATACTCTGTTTTCACCACCAACAGAAAGACCAAAGAACTTTTTTGAAAATATTTTTTCATCACCAACGGAAAGGACGAAGAATATTTTTGATAACATTTTTGCTCCACCAACGGAAAAGCCGAAAAATATTCTTGATAACATTTTTGCTCCACCACCACCACCAAGCAATAAAAACAATGATAACAACATTTTTGGAAATATTTTCCCAACGAATAATAATAATAACAATCCGCCCAACTTCTTTGATTCAATTTTTGGAAACAACCGAAATCAAGTTCAGAAACAAAACCAGCAGCCGCCAAATATTTTCTCGAATATTTTCGGAAGTAATAACAACAATAATAATAACGGAAATCCTTTCGGATTTCTGTTTGGAAATAAAAACACAAATAATGCCAGGAAGAATCCTTTTGATGTTCTTTTTGAAGAGGAAAAGAAACCTGCCAGTGCTTTAGAAACTTTAATAGAGAGACTAACTGGAAATGCAGATAGAAATAATAAGAGCCCCAATCTCTTTGATATTTTATTTGGTAGAACTTCTGGCACTACGAGTGCCTTTGATATTCTTTTCGGACGCCAATCCTTTTTTCAAGGCTTTCTGAAAGGTCTCTTTAACAATAACAACAAAAATAATGATAATGACATAAATAATAATATCGTTCCAAAAAGATCCATAACGCCAAAAAATCCACTAGAAGGTCTATTTGGATCAAATAAGAATAATACAGGGCTTAATGTATTTGAAATATTTGGAAAATGATAATTTAAATACTAGAACTTTGTATATTTTTATGTAATTACTTTACGAGACTGATAATCTAAATGAAAAAACCAAAAATGTCAAATATTGCAATTAAGATATTGACAATATAATTGTTTTCTTCGGTAAACTATCTTGAAATGCTCGAAATCTTCTGAAGAGATGAAATATCTTCTATCGATAATGTAGTAATATGATACAACACACATGCAGTGGGTCTAACTAGTCATTCTTAATTCTGTTAAAAATTAAAAGTTGGGGTTTATAGTCATTTCTGTTCAGTCGGACACTGAAAAGTACCCATCTGCTTAAATTAATGTTAATTTGATGATATAGATGAGCTTTTTAATGAAATATAAAGTCCAGCACTAAAAACAAATATTCCTAATTCGAAATCAGAACAAGAATTTTACGAACTAGACTCTACTAGTAGCAGCAACTGAAATATAGCCTACATATGAATAGTTTGTAAAGTATCTCGTCCCTACTAAGTGCATAAAAATAATAATGTCCCATTAAAATGGATAATTCAAATCCCGAGATCTAATAAAACTGATGTTATATTTTGACTGTATGATTGCATGAATCGTGTTGGTGTACAAATAAAACTAAAAGTGTGAAATATTATATATGTGCATTTTGTTAATAAAATAAATTACAGTAGTTATTTAACTCATCCTTTCTTAAAAGCTTACAATTGGCTTAAGGTAATACTTAATTACTTAATCAGTTTGAGTAAACAACTTAGTTTCTAGAATTGAACGATTCGTTGATTTCAGACAGAGAAAGTTATTATTCTTCAAAGCATAATAGCATCGCTTTAAGAGGAGTCACTTCTGTTTCATAACCCTTTATATAAGTTTAATATTTCTTCGTATATGTTTTCTTTGCTAAAGCATCCTGACGCAGGCAATAGTAACAGTAATAAAAGACGTCATTAGACACTGACATTTTTATTAGCAGGGACGCTTTGGTAATTATTCGCAAATAAATGCAGAGACGAATCCTTTTCTAAATTCCGTATTGCACGTGAGTAAATACGTGTGTTGGCTTAGCTGAGTGCAATAATTAATGAAGTCCGTTAACGCTTCGCTTGTGTTTTCTTATCTCACTAATCATTTTAATGTGCAATCAATGTAACATTCCGTCTGCAAAACTACAATACAACTCAAAGTCATAGTAAGCATAGCATGCATATACTGGCTGGTATAATTACACAGAAGTATTTAATAAATTTTTGTTTTAAAAGTTAATATAGATACAAGCGAGAGTTAATTTGTGTTTAAAAGCGACCGCTGGGTACTTTATGCTATACCATACAGAGATACAATATTTATTAGAAATAAAAATCGTTTAGACTACATAAACTTATTAAGGTGCTATGCTATGCAGATGCTAAAGACTATACAACAGTAAAGGTACTTTAAAATGCACTGGCCACTGCAGAATCATGAAGGAAGATATGAAATCCATACAATATCAATATTGGAGCAGTGTTGATTTGATATAAATATTTCAAGTGCAGAATTTTCTATTTAAGACATAAACATACGTAAAGTATCAATTAATGTACATGCAAGGTTAGTGAGGAGATGATAAAGAATTCCTTATTACAAGCAAATACAGATAATTTGTACTTAGTAGAGAAAATGTAGCAGGTGAGAAAAATTATAGGCAGAATGCAGAAACATGAACGGTAGTTCATTTCATTATTCATACATAAATATTCTAGAAAATCTAATATGATACTTAAGTTAGTAATGCAATAAACACAAATAGAAAATAGAAACTACCTAATATGCAGCGAGATTGACCTTTATGCTATGCTGCATATCAGAAGTGATTCACCTTTGCATCTGCAAACATCTAAGTAGATTCGAAATTGAAAACAATGTTTCAAATATTAAATACTACATAAGAAAATACAATTAATTTGCATAGAAAACATTTTTCATTTTATATCCGAGACACTTTGAGAAGGGTCTTCTGCAATCCTAAATCTTCATGAGTGACGTGACATATTGTTAACATGGTTTTCATACTCAAAAAACATATTTTGCATTCTCTATCTGCCACTTTTCAAAAAGCGGTTTTTCTTCCTGTTCTTTACTGGACACTTGCCTCTTTGGGACTAATTCTCTCTGTTTGGAGAACTGGAGATATTCATTTAAATTCTAAATTGAATTTTAAAGATTCACAGGAAGTTTTTGATTTTGTAATTGGTAAGCAAAAAACTCCTTTATTATATTTAAATTGTAAAACAATGAAAAAATGAGGAACCTATATGAATGTATAACCATTTACTTATATTCAATGAATTATGGATACTCGGTTCTTTGACCATACAAATAGAAAAATATGTGACATAAAATATTATATTTTCAATTATTATTTAAATTATTCATCAAATTTACAAAGAGGTTATACATTTCAAAAACTCAACATTCCAGATATTTTCAACCGTAATTTGGCAAAAAATATGTAGTGCATCATTAATAATAAATACCATTTATTTTTTTTCAGTTGGAGCAGGGTAAGCGAATTTAAATGAAAGCCCTTTATTTTATTTCTTTACAAAATAAGTTCAATACTTCAGTTGTTACATTAAATATGTAAAAAAAATTAAAAAAATTGCAGATCTGCTGGTTCTGTCGTCGCAAATAGATTATCCAAATATTATAATGTTCTTTTGCTGGAAGCCGGAGGTTTGTACTTTTGTGCACTAATAACCTACTAAACACTTTTAACAGTAAATTATTTTAATAATAAATTAACTTACGTATTTGAATTATTTAGGGGAGCCGCACCCTCTGCAGTCCATCCCTGGGTGAGTGCATTTTACACTTAATTCTTTTACTCAAATTATTGAAATCGCTATAGCTTACGTTAACCTATAAGTTCCTTATTCCTATTTTTGTAGGTTTGCAATTTTCCTTCAAAATTGGGATGAATTAGGTACGTATAGAATTCTTGTAAACATCGTTACATCAATGCTGCTAATACCTCTTTAAAACACAATTAAAACAGCACAAATTTTTGTAAACTGACAGATTATAGGTGGAGGACAGTACCACAAAAGCATGCGACCCTGATTTCTGTCAATCAAGTCAGTTTTTGTTTCAAAAAACATTTATTCACACTACATAACTTACAGTTGTAAAACATTTTTCCAATTTGCTTATTCAGCAATCAAGCTGGTCCGCCGGAAGAGGTTTAGGTAATAGATATAAATCTTGTAATCCATTTTACTTTTAATCATGCCAGGAAATTGATTCTACTACATTTCATCACTACTTTAGGTGGCACAGGTAACGATTGATCTGCTGAGCTGTCCTTATCTGAGGATTGCACAACTCTAGGAATTAATTTGACAAAAATATCGACATGATGAGCAAAACACCGCTTCAAGGACATTTTAATCGAATATGAAAATAGTTATTTTACAATCCGAGACGATTTACTCTAAGACCATTAATAGCTTGTTGACGAAAAGACGCACAATGACTAATAACTGCTGACAAACTGTTGTCTGTACAATTACCATTTTACTGACTTTACATGTATTATATAATCTAGGACAACATCCACATCCGTACACAGACTAATGAAATTTTAATTATTTGTATATAATGTTACCATTTTTCGTAATTCTTACAATTAATTAAGTTTTAAATGAGCACTAACTGACCAGTAAGCTAAAACCTCTTTTCAAGGACATTTTTCGACAGATTTTTGGAGAATATGGACAATTAGGTTACCCATTGAACATCAACGCTTGGGAACATCAGCCGACGATATCAGATGACATGACGCTAAAACACTTTTTTGACTTATATTTATAAAATTATTTCTTATACCTTATCGAAATATTATCATATTTTAATGTTTTTTTTCTTTTCTATGTGCCGCAGGTAACCTGAATACTATGCTGTACCTCAAAGGTATCAATACAAAAGATAAACAAGAGCAGAAATATACCATGATTTAAATAATTACTTGTTGTGACTTACAATAAAGTGGAAACTTTAGAAAAAGTATTTTTCTATTTAACAGGAAATCCAAAGGATTACGATAATTATGCAGAAATTAGTGGAGACCCTAGCTGGGGGTACGAAGGTGTGACTCCCTTTTTCAATGACCTTGAGACCTATGCAGATCCTAACGGACACAGTAAGACTAAAAATCAAAAGTGAAATAATATAAAGTAAATAATCTGTATCGAACTACTAATCTGAATGCTATTTCTATTCATTAAGAGAGATACCACGGCTTTCATGGGGAGATGAGTGGTAATAACAATACAATTTTTTAATGTCTTATTTTTTGAAATCTGTAATACTTATTACCTTTCAATTCTTATTAAATTAATTTATGTGCAATGTTTGTTTTCAAAAATGCAGTTGAATTACCTGAACATCAAGGATTAGCAGGTATTATATGCTTAGTTTAATTCAATAATCCTTTCGAGTTCTATTTAAATGTTGGGAAACCTTCTAAAATCTATTTGTAATACTTTACAATTTTATATTCATCAGGTCATTGGCTAAAAGCCGGACAAGAGTTCGGTTATCCAGAAATTGATGTCAATGCTCCTCATACAGAAGGATTCTTTAGAAACTACCACACAACCAAAAATGGCATTAGACATTCGTAAGTGCTGAAAGATGATTTTTACTCCATAATAACTGTTGTAATTAACTATATATTTATTCACCTGACAGTTTATTCACTAAAATTGCATTCTTAAAACCTTTCTTGATCTTCTTATCTTCTTTCTAGATCATATCGAGCATTTCTTCAACCTATTCGCCTTAGACACTCTCTTACAATTAGAAAATACGCCCATGTAAATAAGGTAAGAGATTTACAACATCTGAAATGAATATCAATTTATGAGTACAAGTATTTATAATAAATTAAGCACTGTTATTTTCTAGATTATTTTTGACGAACACGACCACGGAAAAGTCATTGGAGTAGAATACGATAGAAATGGAATAAAGCGAAGAGCAATTGCTCGGAAGGAAGTTATAATTTCTGCTGGAAGTAAGACAGTTTAATTTAATTCGTTTAAGATTTTCAAAATACTCATCTAGTTTTTGATTTTTTACAGCAATTATATCACCGAAGATCCTCATGTTGTCGGGAATAGGCCCAAGTAAACATTTAGAAAAATTAAGTGTACGTAATTTTTTATTTTGGCATTATCATTCGTTGCTCTTAATTGTATTATTAAGCTTTGGGTAAAAATATCAGATAACCAGTTGGATAATATTTAAAATTATTCTTCTTCCTTCCTGATTTTTAGATTCCAGTAAAACATGACCTACCAGTTGGAAGACATTTACAAGATCACATGTAATTTTCTACTATAATGTCTTGTCATCTAAATAATTATGATGTTGATGTCTAATGAAATCTACGTCTTTGTTTTACAGATCAGTATTTTTAGGACCTTTCTTTGTAAAACAACCAACAACAATATATTTGGATAGGGACGTGACTCCTGGAGCTTTTGTCAATTGGTTTTCTACGGGAACTGATGTTCTGGCTACTTCTGGTGCTCTGGCTTCTGCTGTTTTTACATCATCGTTTGCAAAAGCTAGAGGTAGACAAAGCAACCTTTAATAATTATTCTTTTTGGTTGTTTTTTGTCTTTGCCTGATTACATTATGGAGTACATAATTATTTTCAGGTGAATTCGGATGGCCAGATATACAATTGGTATTGTATGGCTATTCGGTTTGGAGTACCTTCCCGGAGACATTTTCTCGTGCCTTTGGGTTGAAACTTGATGAAATGAAGCGTTACTACACACATGCAATCGGGAAAGAAGTATGTATTAATATTATTAAAGCAAACAAACAAACAAAACAGAAAGACATAACGTTGTAATTCTTGTAATTGTTGTAATATACAACTACTAAAAATCTTGCTAATCATTTTTTGATTCTAGTCTTTCCACGTTGCTGTTTCTGGGGCTCGGCCTTACGCTCGTGGTTATATAGAACTTGCTAGTACAAGCCCTTACGATAGTCCAATAATTGACCCTAATTATTTAAGTGACAAAGGCGATATTGATATTAAAGTCCTTGTAGAAGGAATAAAAGCTGTTTTACAGCTTGCAGAAAATACAACAACGTTTCAAGAGGTGGGTGCACACTTTACCGATAAAAGACTACCTGGATGTGAACATTTGCCTTTCCGTTCTGACGAATACTGGGTAATTAGATTTCTAGATTTTGCAACTATATATCCAAATTCTTTAAATATTGGACTATCGGATTCTATAATATATTGGTTTTTTTCTTAGTTTTGCTACGCCAGGCGCTACTCTGTAACGTTGCACCGTAAGTATTCGTTAAATACAGTACAATATTAAGCACCAACTTATTTTAGAACTTAATAGTTAGAGAATTAGTTCAATATTAATTAATTTAAAAAATTCTATTATAGATCCAGTTGGAACAGCAAGTATGGGCCGCCGGGGATCTCCTCATGCTGTTGTAGATTCCGAATTGAAGGTTATAGGAGTTTCGAATCTCAGGGTAAATAAATAAAATATTTAAATCCAGAAAATTGTTCAAACTTTTTTCATCCTTAAAATTCCAATAGCTTTAAAAATGATGAGTAATAATTTCATTTTTTTAAATATTCCACAGGTTATTGACGCATCGTAAGAACATTAATTTTTAATCTTTTATACATTTGCTATGCCTGGATTCCTAAATTTTTTTACTTTAGCTTACAATGAAGCAAATTTAATTTTGAAATGTTATTTCAGCATTTTACCAGTCGTACCGACAACTAATACTCAAGCAGCAAGTATGATGGTTGGAAACAAAGGTGCCAACATGATATTGCAACATTGGTTAGAAATAGATAGCAAAATTGCCGCAGAGCAAAACCTTCTCAAAGAACAAGAACATTCACAATTACTGAACTATGTGTTTGAACCCCTGAATAATGATATTCCTCAAAGCCACGGTCCCGGCCATTCGATTAATATAGATTTAACGATACCAAAACTAAATCTGGACTCACTAAAGAATATAAAAGTGCCAAAACTAAATCTGGACCCACTAAAGAATATAAAAGTGCCAAAACTGAATTTGGATATAAAAGTGCCCAAAGTGAATTTGGATTTAAAAGTACCAAAGCTAAATTTTGATTTAAATACTCCTAAGCTACCAAGACTTCATTTGCCATCACCTTTATCTTTATCTCCAGTAAGACTTTTATTAAAAACTAAGAAAACTGTGACCCATTTCGACAACCCAATAAGTTACCCCCCGAATCATCTTAAATGCATTGATGAGGATTTTGAATGCTGGGAAGCTAAATTCCCACCGTCATTTCCTAAAATTCATTTATAAATCGTAAATGAGTTAACTCTAAGTTTATATGTAATTATTTGTGTGCTTTACTTCAATTAGTATTTAATAAGGTCATGTGATAGAATTGATATATTACTGAGCGTCCGTTGGTAATTATATGCTTTATAATCTGTGGCATTTCATGTTTTTTCTTCTAGTAGATAATTCTGTTAGGTAGATTAGTAAGTTGAACAATTGTAAGAGTATTAATAGATTTTCAATCGAAAATGTGGTTCTGCATGGGATTGTAGTGTATTGGTGTATGAATCGTGGTTTGCCATAAAATGTCTTTTGGACATTAATTTGCTCCTTTTACTTTGTGATATTTTATAGAGTGACTATTGTAATTGCAATGCTAATTGTTATTATTAGGAAAATACCGAAATGCAAATATAGCTTTTGATCAAGTGCCAGGTTTTCTTTTTTTGTGCAAAGATACTCAACACGTTAAATGTGCTACCAGATTATAATGCAAAATCTTAATAAGCAATTAATCTCGCAAAGAAATGTTCAAAATAATCCATCAAATGGAAATGTTATTTGTTCTAAAAGAAATATTATATTATCTAATATCTTTAAGGTCTAAGTACTAAACTGAATAGTATTGTAATGATGATAAATATTGTGTTTCATGAATTGTTCAAATAAAATAATAGTTTGTAATTTTACTTTTGGTTCTCAAGTAATTTGTATTGGTAATTATGTTGGCCATATGAACATTGTACCTACATAGTTTATAGAGCATTTAAACATTCACTAGATACTAATAATACTTATCTCATAGCTTTTGAACTCATTACCATAATAGATATTGAATACAGATCTACAGCAGTGTATAAATGTACACGTCTGAAACAAAACAACTCACGTAGACCGTAGATATCATAGAAACCCACACTACGGCAAATTCAAGATTCTCTTCTTACCTTTATGTGAAACCTAATTCTAAGTGATACAACATACTCAGCATAATAAGAATTACTCTATGAAATTTAACGCTTCGTTTACCTCAAGATTTTTAATCAAAAATAATGGTAAGCCGTTCATGCTTTTGTTATAGAACATCTCACTTGCATCTAGGCTGCATTGCATGGTGCACTTGGAACTTCAATAGATATCATTTCATCATTTTTAGCGAGTCAGAGGTTCACTTATGGAACCGTGTTGTCTGTTGGTATTCACGTATACCGAAGGCATTGACTGATGTGGATGAAACCTCGGATTTCGACTCATCTTGACCTAGCTTATTTAAAATGGGTGTGGTCGCCTTATATTTCTTTTAAATGCTTATTTCACTGACTTACAAATATTCACCAGTATAAACTACAAGTCAAACAAAGAAATGAAACTGCATAAAGTTCATTCATGGAATGAATTTTAATTACAGGAAATAGCTGTAAAGTAACGGTGGATCAAAATTTCTTTGTTGCTACTTCACCCGAAGAACAAAGAGAAGACTAAAAGCTGGAAAGTAACGGTGATTCCGAATTTCTTTGTTACTACTTCAATCTAACAAAATAGGGAAGACTAAAAGCTGGAAAGTAACGGTGGATCAGAATTTCTTTGTTACTACTTCAACCAAACAACAAAGGGAAGACTAAAAGCTGGAAAGTAACGGTGGTTCAGAATTTCTTTGTTACTACTTCAATCTAACAAAATAGGGAAGACTAAAAGCTGGAAAGTAACGGTGGATCAGAATTTCTTTGTTACTACTTCAATCCAACAACATAAGGAAGACTAAAAGCTGGAAAGTAACGGTGGATCAGAATTTCTTTATTACAACGTCAATCTAGCAACATAAGGAAGACTAAAAGCTGGAAAGTAACGGTGGATCAGAATTTCTTTGTTTTCCAGTTTCAGTGAAACATTTTAAGGTTCATAGCTGAGCGCCATTTTGGAAACTGAAAAGCTATTAGTTAGCGTGGTAGTTAGTAAAGAGCAAATAACTCCAACATTAAGAGTATCAGTGAAAATTTAAGGTTCATTACATGTGCGAAATTTGGAACTAAAGTTTAGTTAGAGTTGTAGTAGGAATAATCACTTAGAATAAATGCAGTTTGAAAGTAAAAATTTTTTTGCAAAATTTTCAAGTGTTGAATTTTTGATATATCGCCTGTGCTTTGAGAAAAAAGTAGTTTAAAAAAGACAACAGTAGGAATCGAACTACATTGGTTTTTTAACTACTTTTTTCTCAAAGCACAAGCGATAAATCAAAAATTCAACACTTGAAAATTTTGCAAATGTAATGGAGATTCTTTCTACATTTTCACATTTACATTTACTTATTTAATGTTGGAGTTATTCGCTTTTAAGAAAGTGAACTTTTTCCATGTTAACTTGCTTTGCAGTTTCCAAAATGGTGGTCACCTCTAAACCATAATTTTTTCCTTTCTACAGCAATAATTGAAAATTGTCACACAAAAATTGAGAGTAATTTTATATTCTGGCTCGCTTCTGTTACGGCTTGCTGTTAGTTTTGGTATTAACATTCACTATTCATGGTCACGAATAAAGATATTATGATGATATTTATGGTATCATCTAAACTTAGCTACCTAACCAAGATCCTTAAGATTTATACACAAGGTCTACAATAAATTTTATTCAGCTTCTGTTGGAATTAATCCAATAAGAAAACTCACCGCACAATGTCATTGTCCACTTCATTCTGTAAAGCAGTACGTAGTATTTGTTAGCTAACTAAGTAACAAAAGACTTCAAAAATGCTTTCTGTGAATCATGATCTAGTAGTGATTTAATTAGCTGTCTTTTACCAAATAATAGAATAATTTCTATTTTGATTATTATACATTGCAGGTCAATTCATCAATTGGTAGTAATATTCAAATGCAATTCAAAATTCAAGCCATCTTAAATACCATAAAAATAGAGTTAAATCAGAATGCACTTGTGGCACATGCATATAGTTAAGACAAAGATTTAAATAAATACCTGCGGATATAGAAGAAATCTCATTGCAATACTATAAGGTGTACATATGCATGTGTATCCCAATAACGTTCTGATAGAATTAGATGAACAAAGTTAATGCATGTCTTAAAGAGAAAAATCTAGTATATGCATTCGTAGACTGTTTTGAAAATGCTAGTGTGTACCAATTTCTATTATATAGGAATACTCGAAGCATTGCAAGTGAAGTGCAAAATTTTCTATTATTTTATCTAAATCCTTTCTGCACAAAATCGACTATGTGATGTAAGTACAAGAGAAAATGTACCTAATCTATTAGTGAGAAGAAAAATAGATGGACTCCTCGTTTACTACGTTGATAATAGCCACTGATAGTAAACACTTAGGTATTTTAGATAGGCCGCATTGCTCACATAGTGTAAGAATCGTAAATAGAAAATAGAAATTAAGGCAGTGATCGTGACGTGACCTCTGCTTTAGAAGTGATTCACCCTTGCATCGACAGACATCAAAAGTTATGGCTGCAATAATTCGCAAAATCGATTGCCCTAAAAATTCAGTTTAATTAATCCATTTTTAGTGATTCATTTGGATTAGATTAATAAATTGAGTATTTTGTGGCATATAGCTTTAGTGTAAAAGTGGAGTGCGAATTTCCTCAAAAATGGTTTTTATACTGAAAAAGCATATTTTAATATCGCTAGCATCTACATTTCAAAAAACAGTTTTTCTTCCTGTTCTATACTGGACATTAGGTGCTCTAGGAGTTATTGTGTCCCTTTGGCAAACTGGAGATATTCATTTAAACTCAAAATTCAATTTTAAGGATTCTCAAGAAACTTTTGACTTCATCATTGGTGAGTGAAGAGAAAATACTTACGATTTACGATAACCAGTGTTATTAATACAATGAAATGAAATTGTGTTTAAGCGTTTTCCTTAGAATGGAAACATTTTTCGATTATTTTTGATTTAGTTCTGATTTTCTGATTTAGAATGTGTACAGTTTTACCAGACTTTTTTGCATTTTTAGACGTTTTTCATAAACTGCCTGGAGGAATGTTATCATGATTTTTGAAAAGAGTTAATTTAAAGTATGACCCTATTGCTTTAGTAAGCAACTACGTCTACATTTCAAGGTTTTATTATAGTACAGTGCTCGGTGCAGCGTGACTAATAACTAATAAATTAATAGTTTCTGGTTAATAAAGCATGTTGGTAAATCATTACATTCATGATTTTTATGACTGAAAGCCGGTATTAATCCCATTAACGTAGAAAATAATATGATATTAAGTGTAAAAATTAGTTCTTCCTATTACATGAATCCAAAAAAACAAATTAGTAATATAGATAATAAAGAAGAATAACCTATTCTATAAATATTTACTGTAACATTTGATTGCTTTGCAGTTGGAGCTGGGTAAGTTGGATTAACAAGAGGAAGTCTATCATTTATCTTTTAAAAAATGCAAACAATAATAAAATTACAGATCAGCCGGCTCAGTGGTCGCTAATAGACTGTCCCATTATTATGACGTACTTTTGCTGGAAGCAGGAGGTATGAATTTAATAACCACAATAAGATGTTTACACCATAATTATGTGGAATATACTGAATTTTCCATTTTCTAGTATTTTCTACAATAACGCACATTATAAATTCCAGGTGAACCACATCCCTTGCAGTCTATTCCAGGGTGAATAAATTATGGAAATATTTATATCGTTTATATTTACCATTGTTTCTAGAAAACTGAATATTTCTCTTTGATTTGGTACAGATTTGCTTTTTTTCTTCACAACTTTCCTGAAATAGGTGAATATTTAAAAAAATAATGCTCATAACTTCAGAACAGTAGGATCATTAATTGTTATAAAATGGACAGTCTAACAATTTGAATTTTCACAGATCATAGATGGAGAACAGTACCACAGAAATTTGCCAGCCTTAATTCTGTTAATCAAGTAAGTAACGCATTACTAAAACTACTTTAAGCCTACAATACCATTTGATACTGTTAGTCTATTCGTTTTAAAACAATTTTCGGACATTCGAATTTAGCAATCAAGCTGGTCTGCTGGAAGAGGTTTAGGTGAGACATAATTTCATACAAACAATGACTAGACGTTTCGCTTTACTAATTATTGACGAATAATAATTTATTAATTAACTTTCTTATTAGGTGGTTCAGGTAAATGATCTAGTGCTTTTGGACATTCGACTTTTGACCGTGGACTATGGACTATTTTTAGGAAAACATAACTTACGCATTATTATTATAATTAATGGACACTTGCTTAATTGACAATCCTACCACCTCAGCTTACAATTTTTACCGACATTCTATGACAGTTTAAAACTGGCTTTTGTATTTTATAAGAATATGCCTCCTGTAAAACCATGTATAGTTTTTATATTTTATTGTTGACTATATATACGACTGGTGGACATAATTTTAAGGCACTTTGGTTGCATAAAGACAAATGGGAATATATCATTGATATAATTATGATTTTCTAACTGAAGGGATGGGAAGTATCACTTTCGGAAATATAAACATAGTCATCCAAAAACTTTGCAGCATGAAATTATTTCTATGTATTCCGAATAGACCTATACTTACCATTTTGGCGCATCCGTCAATTGGGACTAAATAGTCTGCCCTTTCGTTTTCAATTTTTTCATAAGTAAATCTCAGTCGATTTGAACGTAATTAGGCTCATTAAATTCACAAAAAGATTCTCTATAAGTGAGAATAATTGTTTGTTAGTCAATGGGTGTTGATGCATAAAAATCAGATTGGATGTACATTAGGAAGATCCTGGTTCTTATGCACAAAATTGAGGCTTTGTAGGGATGGCTATTTATCAAATGCCATAAGTTATACGGGACTCCAATGTGAGCCAAGGCACTAACAACAGTTCGGGTCACCTAAATAAATCAAATTTTGGTGGTTGGAACAAAGGCAGAAGGGAAAATCCAGCATTTTTCAAGGGGGTCATAAAAATTGCATAAAAATGCTAAAATTATTTATAAAAGTAGAATTTTGAAGGTGAAGACGATCTCCTAGCCCTTCCGGGGGAACATAGTTCCTCCGGACGGGTCCCATTTTGGTCGATATCTTCTCTGTAGACCTCCATGAGAAATATATATAGGTATCATGTCATTCGGAAAGAAAAAATAATTTTACGTAATAAAAATTGTCTTATGTGGACAAACTTTTGCATTTCGAAATAATAATTACTTAGAATTTCTTAGAATAGTGATTTAACAAAAAAATTTCATCAATTCTTGGATGGGCCATCCAAGAATTAATCCTCCTAACTATAATGTTTATATTTCCGAAAGTGATTCTTCTTCCCACTCCTTCAATTTATGCAATCCATTTTATTTTTGCACTTACAATAACCAATTGAAATATTATTTCTTTACAATAGGAAATTTAAATTCCATGCTGTACATCAAAGGTAAAATTTGCCCGAATTACTGTAATTATTATATCATTTATCGATATACGTTTCATTTCATGTAACTCTACATTGAATAACTGCATAGGAAACCCAAAGGATTATGATAATTATGCGGAAATTACTGGAGATCCAAGCTGGAGCTATGAGGGTGTTACGCCCTATTTTAACAATCTTGAGAGATATGCCAACCCCAATGGGCACAGTAAGACTGTTCCTTTTACAACCTCTATGTTGAGTACATGAATTTAGCCCAGGTTTTACATGCAGGTAATTTCATTTTCCAGAGAGATATCACGGATTTCATGGGGACATGAGTGGTAACAATATTTAACTTGCTTTATGTCGCAATACCTTTTAATATTCACAGTTCACAACAATAATTCATGCTAATAAAATTACTAATTTAAAATTCACAGTGGAACTTCCTGCATATCAAGGATTGGCAGGTTTTTATTTTAATATCTCTGTGTTCACAAAATATTTACAGTATTTTAGCATTTAGGTTTTGAAATCTGTCACAATTTGCTTTCTCAATTTAGGTCATTGGTTAAAAGCCGGCCAAGAGTTCGGTTATCCAGAAATTGATGTTAATGGTCCTCACACAGAAGGATTCTTTAGAATTTACCACAATACCCAAAATGGCATCAGACATTCGTAAGTAATCCAAATTAAGTTAAATTAAGTAATAAATATCGGCATATCATTTTATCATTCTATTTTAGATCCTATCGGGCATTTCTTCAACCGATTCGGTTGAGGCATTCACTTACAATAAGAAAATACGCTCATGTTAATAAGGTGCCATAATTGCATTGAAATACCTCAACAACAATAATGAACTTATTTTTCTAGGGATATTAATAACCTTATTCATTTACTGTGTACCCGTAGATCTTATTTGATGAGCACAACCATGGAAAAGTAATAGGAGTGGAGTATGACCGAAATGGAATAAAACGAAGAGCCATTGCTCGAAAGGAAGTTATAATTTCCGCTGGGGGTAAAAATATACTTTGAAATCATAGTGTAATATGATATGATATCAGGATAACTATGTTTATCACTTTTATTTATTGATAGCTGTTATAACACCAAAGCTTCTCATGTTATCTGGGATAGGACCAAAGCAACATTTGGAAAAATTAAGTGTGAGTGGAAATCGTTTTAGAATTTTTCGTGATTTTCTGTCTAAAAGTAAAACTACAACTGATACAAATATTTTATTTCCTATATTTAGATTCCGATAAAACATGATTTACCAGTTGGGAGGCATTTGCAGGATCATATGTAATTATTTATAAGCAGTTGAAATTTTTTGGTATGGAATTTGGAAAGGAAGGTCTAAGTAATCTATTTTTACAGAGGAGTTTATTTAGGGCCTTTTTTCATAAATAAGCCAGCTACAGTATATTTGGACAGAGATTTAACACCTGGAGCTTTTGTCAATTGGTTTGCTACAGGGAGTGATGTGCTAAGTTCATCTGGTGCTCTTGCTTCTGCTGTTTTTACTTCCTCTTATGCCAAAGCAAGAGGTACCTAAATAAGTTACTTACAAATGATTAAAAACAAAAAATGCAGTTATGTTATTCTAATAATTTGATTTTGTAGGCGAAAACGGGTGGCCCGATATACAGTTATTCTTGTTTGGGTTTTCCGTCTGGAGAACATACCCTGAGACAATTTCCCATGCCTTTAATCTGAAACTTGATGAAATAAAACATTATTACGCACATGCAATAGGAAAAGAAGTATACCTATTACTAAAGAATATTCTCCATCTGTTTTACTAATAAATACTAATCAGGGTATATACGTACATGATACATTTTTAAATTATTTATTTCCAGTCTTTCCACATTGTGATTTCTGGAGCCCGGCCTTATGCTCGAGGGCACATTGAACTGTCCAGCTCAAGTCCATACGATAGTCCAATAATTGATCCTAATTATCTCAGTGACAAAGAAGGTATTGATTTGAAAGTTCTTGTAGAAGGAATTAAAGCGGCTGTACAGATTGCTGAGAATACAACCACATTTCAAGAGTTTGGAACAAAGTTTACTGATAAAAAACTTCCAGGGTGTCAACATTTTCCATTCCGTTCTGATGAGTATTGGGTATTCATGAATAAAAAATTAAATAAAGTATAATTATCTTTCATTTTAAGTTAGTAAATCCCGTAATTCCTTTCTTAGGCCTGCTATGCCAAAAGATACTCCATTACTCTACATCGTAAGTTTTAATTCACTACTCCAATATATATCTAGAGCCTTTATCCAGCTTTACACCAATGAAATCACAATTTTCCTATTTGAAATTCTAAATAGATCCTTGTGGAACTTCGAGCATGGGAAGACCAGACTCGCCCTACGCGGTTGTAGACCCAGAATTAAAAGTTATAGGAATATCAAATCTTCGAGTAAGTAATATAATATCTGATAGTAAAGCTGTGATTGCATTTTTATTCGGTTGTTCTGATAATCTTTGGAACAATTATTATTTTACAGGTTATAGATGCATCGTAAGTTAAAAATATTTTATTTTAACTGCTACTGTATTAAATTTAATTTCATGCTTCAATTTTAGCATCCTGCCAGTTATAACAACAACAAATACTCAAGCACCAAGTATGATGATTGGAAATAAAGGTGCTAATATGATATTAAGGCACTGGCTAGAAATAGACAGTAAAATAGCTGCTGAACACGAACTTATCAAACAGCAAGAACACTCTCAATTGATGGACTACATATTTGAACCCTTAAATAATGACATCCCCGAAAATCACGGTAAGGGTCACTCTATTAGTTTGGATCTTAAGATTCCTACTTTTCACATACCCTCACCGTACTCTTTATCCCCCGTAAAACTTTTACTAAAAACAAAACAAATGGCTAGTCATCTACCAAACCCGGTAACTTATTTTTCCAACCCTCTGCTAACTTACCCCTCAAAACCCACCCATTATTTCTCTACTCCTGTGACCCAAACTCCGTTGACATTGCAATCTCATTACTCCAAACCATCATCAGCTCAAACCGATTCCCAGACAAAAGGTAAATGCCCTGAAGACGATTTTGAATGTTGGTCTTCCAAATTTCCGCCATCATTCCCTAAAATTCAATTGTAAAAGAAATGGAAACAGAAGGGTCAATTTAATGCAGGGTAATATGAGTTGATTTCGTTTTGTGATATTTTACATAGATTTTAAGTTTCGTAAAAGTTTATTTTGTGTTACGAGTTCACTACGGTGCACTGTTTTCTAAAGCACTATTGTACATATTATGTAACAACGTAGCAATATATAATCTCGATCTGTAATTATTTGTTAACTAATTTCATTAAACATTAATAAATATGTTATGTCGTTATCCTGTTTTCTACATCAATTCTTGTGCCAAAGGAAATTCATCAAAAGCTTAACTGACTTAATCACATAACTTTATCTAGGTATTCTTCGTCTGCGATAATTACTACAAGAAAAATCCAATAGTATACAATCCAAATATTAATTAATTAATTAATTATTATTTAATGGTTTGATTAACACTATGTTAACATTCTGCTTAGCATATTAAGGGTAAGTATGTACAATTATTTTTAAGCAAATACAAATACTACACTAAAGTCTATAATTATAGTAAGGTTCAGTCGGGAAATCTTAGACAAACTAATTATTAAACGGAACGACTTACATTGCATGTGTTAGATTATTAGAGTGTATTTTTCTATTTAATGAACACGGTATAAGATACCGTGTACACTTCAGGATATATAGTTGTTCTATGCTTGCAAATCCTAGCGTAATCCACCGATGAATAATTTTAGCTGCCACCTTAACCAGACCTGAGCAAACTTTACAATAGTTAGCACTTTGCATGCATCCCTAGATTAGAGACTAGCAAAAATGCATCACGCATAAAAAGATTTTTATCCTTTTAACAATAACTACCTTCGTTCACAAAAAAACACATTCTTTCATTGATAAAATTCCTCAGTCAGACAGAATCAAGAACTAACCGGCTAGAAATGGTACATTGTGCCTTGTACACAGTAATACATAAAGTAGGCAAATTTTCTAATGTAGTTTGTTCGAAAATTGAAACTCGATTAGATATAGATTAGTACGATTGTACCAGTAGTGTACATCACAAAGGCTTATATTGCACAGGGGAAGATTTCCTACTTGATAAAACAATGCAATGCGCACACGAACCCTGAGATACTTTACTTACATAAGTAAACGCCTGTTTCCACTTTATATAACCAACTCAAGCTACAACGTTACATTCACACACTTGAAGGGAAAGTGATGTTCTTCCCTTATAATGTTTTTTTACGTTTACCCTCACATGCAATAAAAATCTTATTATCTCACATCACCTTTAAACAAGTTTACAATCAATACAGATTGTGTTGCATATTTGGCAAAGTATAATGATATGTCCTTAAATTCAACATATTTAATAATTGAGATAACTCGACTACTGACACACTACGTGTAGAAGCAATTTTGTAAACTTTCAGTGCGTTACACGTGTGACATGATTCCGTTGTGGAAAAGTAACAATGAATTGGAATTGTTGACAGTAGCTTATTGGAATTTTAACTGAAAATTAGGTATTGAATGTGTGCTATATTCCATGCATATGTGTACATAGATTATAAGGACTAAGACGAACCATAAAACATTTAAACCTTATATTTTGCATAACAATCGATTTCTTCTAAGGAAGATGAAATTACACAAACCGGTATTTTTGTGAAAGCTGTGTACATGTGGAAAAGCCATAAGCGGAGGGTTAGTATAAGAGCAATTTCTATCATCGCATGTATTCATATACTGTGACACATCTAGTTTGTAGCACATTAGGTGTCTCACATCTCACCATCTTATATAATGCAAACGCGATCATTAAAAATATCTTAGATAATATTTCCAGATATGTGAAGATAATAATTATAAAGTAATTCTAACTCAAAAATAATGAGCTAACTATGAGCATTCATGTAAAAGTGTCAATATTTTCTCACGAATTTAATGCGTGAGCATATAGTGTTTCAGAAACAATAAAATTGCTAGCGAGTTCATTAAAACCATAAAATAAATGCGACAAAAGAGTTAACTTTAAGACGGAGACTTTAATTACAGTTGGTTAATAAGGAATGCTAATAAGGTAATCAAATGACAAAATACGTACATGCGAATAAATCCCTGTGCAGTAATTAGAGGCAGGCACGTCAAGAAAGTAAATAATGATTACATCTACACATGAAAGGGTTTGATCTAATCTATCTATGTAATAACAATAACACAGTACAATAATATATATTTGCGGGGTTTGAAAAGAAATGCATTCTTAAGTGTTTCTACAGGAAGTGAATCTGTGCTATATGTTAAATGACTATTGGATTGGAACTACATGATAGTAAACAAATGTACAATGCATTCTGTACAGTTTATTACTTTTATGTAGTTAACAGTAACTATTTACAATTTTCGTTACGAAAACACATATGTACTGTATACTGCATTCATTTCATACTAATGCTGTACGTAGAGTTAACTATTTTACAAGAAATCAGGGAAAGTGCAGCAAATGTACAATACTTGTGTCTTTGTATAATATCAATCCTCAAACTACCTTTATTAAATGTGCACTTACATAAATGTTATGGGTGTGTAGTAATAAATTACCACAGAATAGTTTTTTGCCTTTCTTGAGACAGTTGGTATTTAGCGACTTCTTCCAAAGTATATATTATTAGGATGGAATTTTATTAGTAAGACCCGACGAGTAGAATAATCATAATAATAATGGGTTTTATTCCAAAAGCTATAGCTAGATCATTGTCTGCTGGTGTTGGGATTGTGTTTGTTCCATTGTTATATACTACTCTAGCATCCCTCGGTCTCATTCTTGCAGTTTGGCAAAGTGCAGATATTCACCAAGATGCAAAATTTAGCAAATCCGATACGGCAGATACGTTCGATTTTATTATTGGTAAGATTGCATTGCATTGCGTAATTTTCAAAATATTTCAAAGTATTTATTGTAATATGAAATATTAAAATATTAATGTGAACATTTCTTCTTGTTTTTCCAACAGTTGGAGCCGGGTAAATATTGCTAATATTATGTAATGAGGCATTCTTAGAGGATGGGACTTAAGACAGTGAAGTTAATATTGTTTTAAAATCATAGGTCTGCTGGGAGTGTTGTTGCAAATAGATTATCAAGATATTACAGTGTTTTGTTACTAGAAGCAGGAGGTGAGTATTTCGGTATTTGTATTATGTATTACGATACTTCCTTATTTGCGAGCAATTTAAATTGTAGTATTGAATATTACTCCACAGGGGAGCCAAATCCACTGCAAGCAATTCCAGGTGAGTTTTATCTGTACTGCAATAAGAAGACAAAATTAAAATCAATCAATTTTTAATTAATTTAATTAATTTTATACATTACAGGATTTGGACTTTTCTTGATTAACTTTCCAGAAACTGGTGATTTGAATTATTTTACATATTTATCTATAAGAACCTAATTTACAAGTGCACCATTAAACTTACCTAGATATAGTAAACAAAATAATCATTATGAGGTATTTCTCTCTGCTAGTGTTAGTAAAACTATTTATTAAATCACTTTCTTCTGTAATCTGTAGTAAATCGTAAATCTCATGTGGAAATAATACATAAATGATAAAGTATAAAAGTACTTTCACTATAAGAAGTGCATAACGCTCTTTTGGTGCTAATACTTTAACATTATACTCATTATCATGAATTTAAAGATAGCGATCATTGTTCAATGGTATTATACTGGTTGTAATTTTCATGTAATAATATTCATGAATTATTTTGATAAACTTAATGTACTATCTTAAAAGACTGGATGCACAGGACAGTGCCACAGAAATATGGCAGCCTTAATTCCGTCAATCAGGTATAAGATCTCATCGTTATCATCTTATATAATCTGTTCAATTTTATAATTGCCAATGAATATCAATGTTTGGTTTACCATTCCAATCAATCAACTCATAACATTGTATTCCTGTCTGTCGCATTAGCAATCCAGTTGGTCTGCCGGCAGGAGTCTTGGTAAGCTTTTTCAAAATATTTAAATCTGGATTTATTTCTGCCTGATAACATTTCAATTCTTAATTGGTTTATCTCAACTTACGTTTATTTTCTTTCAGGTGGAACCGGTAATAGAAATTATTAGCTACACTTAATGTTTCTTTGCATTGTCATCCGAATGTAAATAGGCTAATACGTTTCTTGTTTTTACTTATTGCAGGGAATATTAATTTACTACTTTACCTTAAAGGTACTTTTTGTCAATAATTAATTATTATTTTATAGCAGTGAAACAATAAACTATGAATGAAATTAATAATGAATTTCTATGTATAGGTCACAAAAAAGACTACGATGCGTGGGCAAAGATAACAGAAGATCCATCGTGGAGGTTTTTAATTTAAATATATCAAAGTGTTAGTTATTTCCAAACAGTCGCATTATGTCGTATTATGTGCATTTCTTAAATGAATAACTATATATTTTGTAGTTATGAAGGTGTTACTCCTTATTTCACAAGCCTGGAACGTTATGAAGAGCCAATGGGGGATCGTATGTTTTTATTGTATCAATGACATAATATTTGTGATTTAGTATTAATATTAGATAATAATTAGTGTCATTGTTTTCATCTCTTACAGCTAGGTTTCACGGATATAATGGGGATTTAGGTGTCGAGGTACTAAATACTATTTTATACTACTAGCCTCATTAAACCCTGTATAATCAAGTCATTAGTCATTACATGAATTCATTATTATTCACAGATACCACAATATATTGGCCTTGCAAATGAATTCGTTAAGGTACTTTTTAATTTAAGTGTTAGGGCGAACTCGTCGAACTAAAAATTAATTGTGTGCTGTCTTTGTGTATGCCGAGTGAAGAAGTAAATATTTAAGAATGTTTGAAATTAATTGTAAAGGCTGGACAAGAATTTGGGTACCCAGAAATAGATGTAAATACCCCACACTCAGAGGGATTTTTTACATTAGTCCATACTACTAAAAATGGCGTAAGAAGTGCCCCATATAGATCGTTTCTGCAACCTATACGATTTCGAAAATCTCTCACCATTAGAAAGTATTCTCTAGTCACGAAGGTATAAAATCGATTTCTATTGGAAAATCTCAACGTTACAATTTTTCAAATCCCAGTTTACAAAAATAGTTTCTTAAATTTTTAGATTCTCTTCAGAAATAATAACAACGAAGTTTACGGTGTAGAATACGAGCGACATGGACAGACACGTGTGGCAATTGCCACAAAAGAGGTCATAGTTTCAGCCGGTGCAATCACAACACCGAAATTATTGATGCTTTCTGGAATAGGACCTCAAGAACACTTGGAAGAGTGGAATGTACATATATTTAGAGGCATACATTTTTTTGTAAATTTTTATGCGAAAATTGAGCTTAATCGTAGTTTTATTTTTTTCGTTAAGATTCCCTGCCGACATAATCTTCCTGTAGGCCAGAACCTTCAAGGTATAACGTTTACAAGATTTGATTGAAATTACATATTATTCTATTTACCTATTTAATACCAACTACTACCCCATGAAAAGTGTACATGTATAATGAATTGCTTATTTTTGTACATAATTGAATTTCACAGATCACTTGGCTGTTTACTTGAATCCCTTTTTCATTGATCAGCCTAGGACATTGTTTTTGGATAGGGATGTAACACCAGGAGCGTTTATTCAATGGTTTACCAGTGGTTCAGGTTCGAAAATTTTTTTATTCCGACTTTCCTTGTGAACTTGTATTCATTTGAAAAATATTATTTATAGGAGTACTGTCATCGGCAGGAGCACATGCCTCTGGAGTATTTTCCTCGCATTTTGCAAAAGCTCGTGGGGAGGGCGATTGGCCAGATCTCCAATTTTTCTTTTTCGGTTTCTCCGTTTTTAAGTAATTATTAAATTACGGTTTAATGCATTTTTTCCGGTAAATGAAATGATATTTCATTACATGTGTCATGTTAATATTTCTTTATTCTGTAAAGAACCATGGCTAGAGTCGTAGCGAAAGCCTTTAACCTAAAAGAGGATGAACTGGTTCGATACTACGAACATTCCATTGGGAAGGAAAGCTTTTTAATATCAGTCTCTGGAGCTAGACCACTCTCAAGAGGTTACATTAAATTGGGAGGTATATAAAAACAGTAGTTTTTCAAAAATTTACGTCTTCGTCCTTAATATTGCATAATATTTCCACTTTTTTAAAATTTCCAAATCGTTATGCATTTTGAAAACCTTTTCATCCCTTAGGATCTAGTCCGCATGATAACCCAATAATAGACCCTAGATACCTGAGTGATCCTCAAGATATCGATGCTAAAGTTCTAGTCGAAGGTGTTAATGCCGCTTTACAACTCGTAGAAAATACAACAACTTTCCAAAACCTTGGGGCGAGATTTACAACTGTAAATATTGCTTAATAATTTATCAGAAATGGCATTTATGACGATAATAATATAATGAATAATTTATTGACCAACACGAATTATTGTAAAGGTTCCACTACCTGGGTGTGAACACTTACCGTTTAGATCTCTTGCTTATTTAGAGTGCTATTCAAGACGATACAGTGTAACACTTCATCGTAAGTATTGGAATTACATTTATTCATGCAATAAATATTAGTTTCTTCATCATTACTAAATATCTTCTTGCTGAATTTGAAAAATTTTCTTTATTAAGATCCTTGTGGTACTGCTTCAATGGGCGCATATGGAGCTACACATTCTTCAGTAGTTGACCCAGAACTTAGAGTTCACAATATTCGAAATCTCAGGGTTAGCAAACTGAACAATTAAACATTTAGAGTTTTCAATATTTACCAAATATTCTGAAGATTGGAATTTAATTCGTTTCCTGTTTTATTTAGGTTATCGATGCTTCGTAAGAAACTTTTGTCAACTTTACTCATTTAGTGTCTATTTTATTCTGCTTACCTTACCTTATTACATATATTTAAAGATTATTAGCAATAATTTTTGACATGCAGGTAAATCTTATTACTTTTTTCAGGGTTATGCCACTTTTGGTAGTTACAAATACCCAAGCCGGTAAGATGCTATAAGCTATTGATTATAATTTGAAATATCTTTATTTACCCTTAATTACTTCGACTATTTTTGCACTAATAAATCTAATCTAAATTTAAACTAATAAATCGATATTACTTTGAAAATATTTTCAGGGGCCATGATGATTGGTAAGTTCGCAAAAAAAGATTCAATGAACGATGTTTTAATGTTATAATAGAAAGCAAATATTAATTTTTATTACTAATACAATCTTTAGGAGAAAAAGGAGCTGATATGATTTTGAAGTATTGGAAGAAACAGGAAAATTTAGGCTGGAGGCAAGAGCGAAGCCTGAATAATCCCTTCGAGCAATATCTTCGATAATATAGTTATAGGTAATAGTTATATGAAATGAAGGTTTATAATAAATGCAAAAGTTAATCTGCGTGGTCAGTACAAACGATATTACCCCCATCAAGCTTTTTCAGATACAAAATTTTCTTGGAGACTTCTTTGCCATCTTTTGTACCATGAAGCATTCCTCCAAAGGGCTTCCTTGTTTGATACTTAAAATCAACCAATTTAAAGGTGCAGTGAAAATTATATTATAGGTAAGCTAAACGAACCGACTAAAACAAGTTCCTCAATTTTTGGGCATTCGTTAAGACGAGCAACTTCACCCCATTCATAGATTATTTGCAAGGTAAAGAACTCGAAGCTTTTTGCAAACAGTAATTCCTTTAGACGGTCTTTCAATTGTTTTGTAGGAAGCCCAAATTTCTTCTAAAGTGTCGGCACAAGCTTCCTTCTCAGTGTTTTAGTAACTTTTATGCATGGCAGTGTAATGTAAAGGGCTTTATTGTCCGATCCTAATAAGATTTACTTACATAATTCTGGCTTCCAATAAATAGAGTGTAATGTAAACATGGACTACATAAACGGGAGTGATTACAAAGCTTTTATCTAATGTTAACAGATAATAGGCAACGTAAGCATTCATTTTGAATAGAATTTCGCGAAAGGGTTCAAAAAGAAAACAGAACTTTTATTAATTGAGACAAACCTTTTTTAACAGACAAATATATGTTATAAAAATTGCTGGCTGAATGTACACTTAAAGGCAAATTGTAAGAAAAAACGTTTGAAAACAACAGTCGGTAATTTGTAAAAAAATAGAATGTGGAGAAAGTAGGAAAAAACGAATCGGAGAAAATAAATTCATCTGTTCCTGCTTTATCTAACCTTGTATCAAAATTACTGGTAAATTCGTAAAATGAAGTAAAACGAAAATAAAAGGGAAAAATTCTGTTCAAATTACATCTGCAAAATTATTTTTCAAACTGCGACTGCATATAACTAAACCAAGACTACACTGTATAGTTTTACTGACCTCAATTCAGGAACCACCTCTTTGAATTTATGTCGCACTTAAATATGATTTCAGGGTTTGCTATAGCACGCATGAGGCATGAGGACTTACTAGCAATTAGCAAACTTGGATCCATCCATGTTCTCAATAGGAGCCCATCCATTTAGTTGACCTATGTTGCCTCTGCAGATTTATTGCTCTTTTCCTTACATTTTGACAGCTTCTTTTAATCCAATTTTTCTGATCAGTTGACCTAGTTGTGCCTATAATCATTTGTTTTTCCAAAATTGATAGAGCTACCATTATGATCAAATGCAAGATTTATTCATTTATTTATGGAAATTATTTCAACTGCAGCAAGAATAAAATGGTCGCAATAAGACTAAAGAAGAATTCAATTTTCTTTGTCCGCTTTATCAAGTAGGCTATTGACCAAAGAGGCAAACTTACTTGCTTAACAACCATGATTGTAATGACACGATTTAATGAAAAATGAAAACACAGTATAATCGGCAGTATGTAATGGAATATGGAATACCTTTTATTATTCATCAATTCATCAATATAATTTGTTGTGTACCTTTTATGTACATACCTAATCAGTTTTAACCGTTGACGCCGTATTCTACTGATAATTTATACAATACAATTCATCACTTAGATACTTGGGTACTTAACACTTAGATAATATCTAGTAAGTAATCACACCATGGCTATTTGGTACTACAAACATTTAATCCAAGTATTTCTGGATATTTGGAATATTATTGATTATGACATTCACATTTATAAACTAAAGGTTTCTAGATCGCTGGCTAATACATTACTTACTATCTTCTCCTAGCATTACTGTATGGCTTTGTAAATAAATGTACTACTAACACTATTAAACTTTTGTCCTTATTCTATGACATTATTATCAATGATAGTAACCATATTGATAGTCCACGAGTTTTCTAGGTGACTTCAGACGAAGGCTGGAAAAAATCATGTCTTCATTTATAGCATAATTAATTTAAGTAAGGATAGGTAATAATAATTAGAGTTATGCTCAAATGAGAGCAAATCATGCATTTTAATGACTGCTGTAAATGTGTATATAATACAATATACTTTTAATTATTCAGGCACATTTCAACAGTATTACTGATAGTTGTCTACAGTTTCAATTGTAGTTGTTATTGTTGCTAAACAAGAACACGAATACGTATATAGCATAATTTAATTCCCTGGATCAAAATTAGACTAACAACAAATAATAGCAGAAAATAAGACTAATAATGCATAGCACAACAATGTAAAGTGGGATACCTAAACCAAATTCAGAAAGAAGAGAGTCAAAGTTAATTCAATGCCAAAGTTATGTTTAGCTTGAGCAATAAATTCTATTTTTTGATAATTAGCGGTCCCACGTTGTCACCAGTTTCCTCATTGTGAGCATTATGAGCTCCATCACAGTATGGAAACTTCAAAAAAAACAATTATTAAAAGTTAAAATAAATCCTTAAAATGAGTAAACTTTGGTCTACCATTGAAGTTTTAAGTAAACATTAGCAAATACCTTTTTGGACCTCCAGCACCTGCAAAACACTTTTTTATCTCCAATGTCTTCAATGTCCACAGTGTCAACAACTTTTGGGTCGTCTTTCTTGACGTTTAGGTTGACCTTAGGTTTGTCTTTTTCAGTTCGTTTCCTATGGGCTTCTGGGCAAAGAGCCTGATAGCTTAGGTAGGCTGTTCCTGCAAAGAAGGCCGCCAGAGGAGTAAGAGCAAGCCAATCTGACACTGAAATCAGTTTTAATTACATATAAAACTACACGATCTATTACTTATTTATATTACCAATACCCAGAGGAACTATAATATATTACTACATTTAGGTTGACGTTGATTCCCCTTTACAGAACAACAATGAATTTCATTTTGAAATAAAATGAAACATAGTTTTGTTTTTTGTCCCAATTTTTTATGTTGGAGTATAGCTGTGTGCATGTAACGCACGTTCTTACATAATAAAACAGACTTATTGGTACATGTATAAACAATAGCAATACCTCCAAGTCGAAAAAATCCTCCAAATGAATCAGGAACCGGCAAATTTCTCAGGTATTCTGGAAGACTTACACGAATAACATGCGAAATAGAATTCATCCTGTCTTTTAGTTTTGAGAATAAATAGGAATTTCTCAGAAAAATACAGGTACGTCCGCAGCAGTAAATTGATTACTAAGAAGCTCCTATCTGTAAAAAGATGATAAAAACCAATTCTTTATTATCAATTCATTCCATTTACTTTTTAGTGCTACGCTAATACCACCTCAGATGACTCCACAAAGAATAGGACGAGCTATTCTACGAGAATTAATTCATATTTTAGATATAGAAGATAATATTTCAATAAATTAATACAAAAATGTAGGTAATGTGACAGCCAAGACAAACAGGAAGCTCGCACTTGTCTCTTACAGATTTACGACAATGTCAACAAGAGTCACTCACTCTGAACTGATTCACGAGTCAACATAAACATTTGCGCAAATCAGCAAATCCTATTCTTACGAATTAGTGGTAGGAAATTTAACGTTTACTACAGTTTGTACTTGAAATTACGGACATTATTAATACCTAAAATATATAATAGAATATTTTACTTACGTCAACAAGATTGATTGAGATCATTCACACTGACGAGGATGAATAGCAAAATCGCAGAGCAAAGAAAAGTTTATATAATTGCAAGCAGGAAACCAGGCAAAGAACCCAAACCTTCCTTCACATAATCACATAATATTCACATTCCTAACTGAAGTGTGCTTAGAGAACCCGCAATCGGCAACGACGTCCAACTTCGTACGCTCCAATTTCAAATGATTTTTCTCATTTCTATGTATTCTATCGACTTCACTGCAGTACACAAATACAGAACAGAGGAGAGAGACCTCCTCGTTACAGCGCGCTACCTTGTTCGCTAATTCCTCGATTAGATAATCTGAAATCTCTGCTGATTAGCATTGCCATTGCCCTTGCCAATCCTTCTGGCCTCTGTCATTTGCCTTCACCGTTTTGTCAAACTATTTTCGTCCCAAGTCATTGTCACAGAAGATTTACTTCAGTCTATCTATTCGGTAAGAAATAAAGCATTACAATATTGTTTCCTCACCTAATATTCTTCCTATAGGTTCAATATTGCTTTTCATTTTACTGTTTTGTGGAGCAATGAAGTGTTCAGATATTTAGATCAGATAAATAGTATTGCAAGGCAAATAATATTTTGTGATTTTTTTGGTTTAGCATGTTAAGTTCATTTGATGGGAAATTATTTGCAATTTAAAATTTTTTATCCTTACAGATTCGAATTTCAAAAGTTGCTAAACATTCCTATTTTGGGTACGTTTTGAAGAAAAGGGCAATACTACAAAATTACTCGTCGGATTTAACGATTTAAGCGCAGCCTCAACTTTCATCACTGTTTCTAAACTACACTAAAGGGAAGTGAAGACGGTACATGTTTTAATACAACTACGAAGGTAATTGGGCTGCAAGTAGGAAGCTGGCAAGGAAACTTTTATCATTCACAAATTCAGCTCAGCGTTTGGCTCTTGAATTTTTGCTGCTATCTTCCAATTTGATTGCTCAAAATTTTTATCCAATCAATAGAAAATAAGTAAGTTGTCTTGCAAAATCTGTATGGTGTGTTTTGGGTTGATTTATATAATTGAGGTGCTTGCTTTATATTATTTAAGCTGTGGTTGATTTAAGCTTTTAGGCAAAGGGTGATGGTGTACAAACATAGTAAGAAATCTATCTAAATTGCCTTTGTTTTACTTTACTATGCCTTTATCTTTATCCAATCGCAAACTTTTGTATATTTTGTAAATGATTTGCAAATATTCTCTATTATTAGCTAACAAAGGCATTTTAGCCTTGAGGAGTGAATATGAAGTAATGCAAATCAGTACTAAAATCGTATGAGTAAATGCATCACAAAGATAAAAAGGTCAACCTCTTCAAGGTTGTGGTATTGAAATTTCTTGTATTGACCGGTAGTACGTAGTATATTCTTTCTGTAGTATGTTCCTTGACCGGAACTTTTGCAAGTCGGACATTACAATATTTGCAATGTCACATCCGAACGAATTGACAATTTTGTAAGGCGAGTTAAATAACGGTGGCAACCTAGTTTATTATCAATCTATTTATCTTCATTACAAACTAATGTGCAATCTTAGCTTGAGCCTCTATATTTGAAATACTATTACTGCAAATTGCACTGAGTTGCCATTTGGAGTTGTACTTAATTTATAGAATGGCAAAACTTTTGCCTACGACCAACGTATGTATATATTCATCTATCTGTAATGCTTTCTAGGCTGCCTTCTGCCATCTCTTCACTTAAATATATACATAAATATTTAAAGCAATAACTAAGTAAGTGTGTTACATTATTGTCGGTACTACATATTTTAAATTGCCCTTCGCACAAAAGTAACATTTCAAAATTCTTAAATACAGTGACGGGGTCTGTTGGCAAACTGTGGGATTCAAGGGATATGTTTAGACATCAGTTAAGACGAGATGTCCGTATTCTCCTAATAGGAGAAAAGAATGTGGGGAAAACATCAGTTATTTTGTCGTTAGTTAGTGAAGAATTTTCAGACGAAGTTCCACCAAGATCAGAAGAAATTACGTAAGATTTATTTTTCCGTCATCACCTATTATTGCGTATTGTTTTCCATGTTTACCAATTGGCTCAACAAATTATTTTTGCAGAATTCCGGCTGACGTTACTCCAGAATTTGTTCCTACACATATTGTTGATTATTCTAGTAATAACTTTTCCATTTTTTTTGTTTTTATCAATTATTAATTAATTAACATAAAGACTAATTCGTACACCTTAAATGTCTAGCGGCTGAGCAATCGGAAACTGAACTGACAGACGAAATTCTTCGCGCACATGTAATTTGTGTTGTCTACGCAGTGAATGATGAAGAAAGTATTGAAAAAATCAGCACGTACTGGCTACCTCTAATTAGACAGACATTAGGAGACCCTCACAAAACTCCAGTGATTCTCGTTGGCAATAAGATTGATTTAGTGGATTACACAACTATGGATGTGAGCAAAATTATTAAATTTATATTTATGCTGATGGTATGTAACGTGTTCCTTATTCAGCAGCTGATGTTAGTGTTTTTCTTGTGTAGATTGTTGTTCCTTTGATGAAAGAATTTGCTGAAATTGAGACTTGTATTGAGGTAGGTCTGCAAATTCACCCTCGTAAACCGAATTACTAATATACTAATATTATGATTATTATGTACCTTTATTTTACCTTATTTTTTGTTTTCCATTTAGTGTTCAGCCAAAAGCCTTAGAAATGTCTCTGAGCTTTTCTTTTACGCACAAAAAGCTGTTCTTCATCCTACATCGCCTCTTTATGATTCGGATAAAAAAGAGGTATTTTTTCAATGCTACATGGACTACAATAATGTTTTTTCTAATTGAATACTGAAGCATTTCATTTCAATAATTTTCACATTTAGCTAACCGAAAAATGTAAAAGGGCCCTGGAAAGAATATTTCGAATTTGTGACATGAATAATGATGGTGTTTTGGATGACATGGAAATGTACGGGTTTCAAAAGTATTGTTATGATGCTCCATTGCAACCTCAGGCTTTAGATTCTGTCAAGGCGATTATTCAACGTAATGCTGACGACGGCGTGTTCAATAATGGTATTACTCTCCCAGGTAAATAAACGCAAAATTTATAAAAGAAATTACACTTTAAGCCTTTTCCACTTCAAAACTAATAAAGTTTTACTTGTAGGCTTTCTTGTTCTTCATACTCTTTTTATACAAAGAGGTAAACATGAAACAACTTGGACTGCCTTGAGGAAGTTTGGGTACGATGATGATATTGACGTAATGAATGACTACTTGTGTCCATTGTGAGTCTCGTTCTTGTATTTAATGTTACCAATTGTGTAATAATTTTACTTCAGTCAGTGAGGATTAATAATAGTTGTCTTCATTGATTTGATTACAATTTTTTAAATCATTTCAGACTAAATATTCCATTTGGATGTACCACAGAACTCAACCAAATGGGATTTGATTTCTTCACTTCTATATTTGTAAAATATGACAAAGACCGAGACCGTGCCCTTAGTCCTGAAGAACTTATGAATCTCTTTTCTATATGTCCTGCTATTCCATGGAGCAAGAATATGTTTTTTGGTGTTCAAACTAACGATAAAGGATGGCTAACTTATTCTGGTTTTATTTGCCAGTGGGTTCTCACTACACTGCTGGATGTCAATAGAACAATGGAGTACATGGCTTATCTGGGATATCCTATAATAGATGAAAAGAATCAACTAGAAACGATAAGCGGTAAAATTAATTTTCTTTATACTGTTTTTAATATTTAATTTGTTTGATAAATCACGTAGTTCGTACGTGATTTATCATATATAGAGGAGTTGAATTTAATAATTGAAATTGAACATATAATTGTAGTTACCAGAGAAAAGCGTCTAGATTTGGCGAAAAAGGAATCAGCCCGTAACGTATACAGATGTCACGTTATAGGAGCTAAATTCGTTGGAAAAACCACCATTTGTCAAGGGTTATTAGGAAGAACTCGGGAGGTAATTGTTAACTTTACGTGTTTTAGTACACGAAGTAAAAATACATTGTGTGTAATATTTCAAACCACAATGTTCTTTTAGTCTAGTATTTAGTTATTTATTTAACATGATTTACTTAATGTTTCTTTTATGTTGTTAATAAACAGGCCACTGCTGCGTTAGAGTGCAAAGACTTGCCCAAGTTTGTTGTAAACATGGTCCAGGTTTATGGCCAAGAAAAATACTTGGTAATGCAAGATATAGATCTGAACAGAGTATTAGACATTCTGCCTACAACCGAAGTGCTATGCGATGTAGCGTGTCTTGTTTACGATGCTTCTGATCCAAAATCATTCGAGTTTGTGGCTCGCACTTATCTCGTAAGTTATTTTAAGTTGTTGCCAGTGTCGGCTTCATTATTTATAATAATAGAAGGGTAATGACAGAGTCCATCTGTTTCTTTTTAAATAGAATTACTATGCTACATTGAAAATCCCTGTTCTCATCGTTGGCAACAAGTCTGATTTAGGAGATGTTCTGCAAGATTATATTCTACAACCAAATGCTTTTTGTGCAAAGTATAAACTACCGCCCCCACATAGTTTCTCTTGTGTTGAAAAAGTCAATAAAGAAATTTACACTAAATTGGCAACGATGGCAGCATTCCCGTAAGTTCTTAAATATTTGTAATCGTAGAATTGTAATTCGTATGCAAAATTTTCATATTCTTTTGTTGGTACTTTTGTTTCTCAATCATACTACAGTCGCTTTCAAGCGGCGTGGATGGTGTTTTATAAAAACAGGTTAGTTCAGGTCAAAGTATTTTAGTCTAACTAGTTGTCTCAGTGTCACTCTCACTAATAATTACTAGTGATTTGTTAGTTTTAGTACACCTGCACTTGACCCATTTCCATCCACATGAAGAAATTAATTAATGCTACTGGCTATGGCTATATTACTAGTAGTAAAAACTAACTAATACTTATTTTGCCTGTTCTGTCATGTTTCACTTTCGTCTATCACTGGCGTTTTTATTATAACGTCGAAACTTCTATTCACTTTACTATGTCGAAACTTTTTGCATTGAATGTTGAGAGTTTTTGGGGATTACATCTAATTTTATGTTTATTGGTTTTCTTAGCCATTTGAGGAAACTTGGGCTATTACCACAAAACGATTTCAGCTGGACGAAAACGGGTCTCGGAATCTTAATTGTGTCTTCAGCCTGTTTTGCTTTGTATAAAGCATTGAAGCATCAGTCTGTTTTGCAACGACCATCTTCTTATAGATAAGTCATCCTGAAAAAAGACAAGTCAATGTGCCTGGCTTAGATGGAAAGTCACATTAAGTAGCAGCTCAAAATTAGTCACAGAAACAGCTCTATATGAGCACAACTATTATAAATTCAAAACTGCCGAAATACTTTTACATCTCTAGAGTTGGGATTTCTGAGTGAGACAACAGTTAACAAGAGTAGTAGTGGTACAATTAGTCAAATACGAAGCTATACAAATCATGTCTCATCAATCGACACAGTATGGAAATCTATTCAAACCAGTTCAAAAAATTAATATTGCAGAACCGAATAATACGGAACAAATCCTAAAGTAACTCAAGTCGAATGCTTTCCTAGATTTGGAGACTCACAAGCAGTAGTTATACTTTTTTAGAACAACAATGTAATTTTTCTGACAACTGACTTGTGAGCAATCAAGCAATAATACTTTTTCTCACATGCACTCTAGTAAAAATACAACAAAATTCAAGTAAATTCAATGTCATGAGCACTTTTGAATCTCAAAAAAGATGGTTCATAATTTAATTTTAAAAAGAGCAATAATTAAGGTATAAAATCATTGTAAGTCAGAGTCAGCATAGTACAGAAAATAAATTTAGCTGTTATAAAGAAACAAAGCAGACTTAATAGACTCTCGTAGATGACGTATTATTTCTTGGTCGAAAACTCATTATGGCATGTACCATACTATTTGAGTCAAAACGTTAGACGCTCAAATTCTGTTGTAATGAGAGCTAGAGCTTAGTAAAACTATTAAATATCCATTAAAAATCTTACTTTAGGTAATATCCTAATTCAAATGAGATTCTAAATCCGAGTTGTACTATTGGTTGTGTCCTCCTGTGGTCACTATTGTAAATACAGCGTACAGGAGTAGTTACTAAAATTACTGTAGATATTGAAAGTCAGTATTTCCAGATCGCAATGTAAAAATTAATGATACCTATGTGAAAACAGGAAGTCAATTTTAACTTTGAGCATGAAATGTTTTAGCTACAGAAGAATGTAGTATATACGTAGCAAGTACATACAGGTGTACTCTGGTATTATAAATACAATGATAGTCTGATTTTGACTTTAATTTGCAGTCGACTGATTGTGTAACTTCCTTTTAGTCACTATTGCCACTTAGTTTCTTTATTGCTGCTGGTATCTTAAATCTCAATATTTTTAATTGTGTGTAATGTCATGTCATATCTCAAAGTACTGATGTGTAAAGGATTTCGTGAGCAGTTTGTTAGATATATTTTTGTCTAGTGTTTATAGTTTTGTCATTAAATGATATTTTGCCTACATGTATTCCAGAAGTGAAAACTGAAATGAAATATATTTCACAAAATATACTTACTTATATTATTTATGGATATCTATTTGCAAATAGATGGCTGTAGTAACTTTTTCTTTGTTTTTGTTATGTGAGATGCATTTTATTGGTAGTGTTTGTTTGTGCCATTCAAGAAAGCAATAAAATTATGTTTACTATGTCTGTTGTGTGCGTGACGTGATTTTTTACATTCTAATTAGTGTACTGTTGCAAGACGATATTTTGTGGTAACCCGATCAATGTATCCGCATTACAGTAAGTTGTGATCATTGATTTTAAACTATAGTATCGTAGGTGTGATTATTGAAAATTGTATAGCATTGAACACTATTTGCATAATGGTCTCGTAGAAACTGCATCCCTCCTTTATCCTAATTACCGACATCAATTTAAAGTGTTCCTTGGTCTCTTTGATGAAGGTGTGACATAATTTGCCTAAGGAAATGTTAGAAACTCCCTGTTCTTCGGAATTGAATTTGCATTTTAGACAAAGCTTATCTATCATTTATGCTAAGCTAATCCATAAACTACAAATATCGAGAATTAATTTTCATCTATGATAATGGCAATTGGTATGGTAGCTTAGAATTTATATTCTTTATGGGAAAAGGAGATCACATCACTGTCAGGAAGAAAGTGAGTCAGCATTAGTGTTGGTAACCCAATTGACAATTATTATTATTGACTAGTCGAGTGTAACAAAGAATATTGTGTAGATTCCACCGCTATACACATGTACTCTGAAGAACTACGTAAATATCTTATCGCACGGATGTCAGACAAAAGAAGATCATTCTCTGTTTCTTCTGCACAGTGGATATTGAAATTGAAACATCGCCGACTCGTAAGTTATATTGTGTTTCACGTTTGTATGTTTGAACATGAAAAGTTGTCGGATCACAGTTTGCAATGTTATATAACAATAAGTACTTAAACAGATACTCTCGACTTTTTACTACTTAATGCTGCCACGAGGGCACGGAAACGTGTTTAATGCACTTTCCTTATACTTCCGTAAGATTCCATATTCTGTGCAGCGTAATATTTCTCTCTGTCGATGCCGTATAAGTCCAAATGACATTTACATCTAGTAAATGTCAACAAAAAGCGGAACTATGTAATAAAAATGAATTTATATCCATAATCCCTAAATCCAATTTGGCAATATCTCTACACTTAAAGTTCTCAGTCAAAAGTCAAACCATTTGTTCCACAAATCGTTTAACATTTTTCTACCTGTGTCCACGCGTTTAATTTGTGCACTTTTGCTATTCAAAACTCAAAACTGTAGATTTATTTATTATTTATTGCCCCCTACTACAGCCATTATAAAAATCGTAACTGCAATCTTACATAAATTACAATTACAATGGAAAACCGCATTTAGTGGAAGGAATTGACTACAGTACAGATAGATCATTTTGATTTACCTGAGTTCTGCATGCCAACTAACATATTCGTATTCCTAACCACTATCTTCTTCTCACTAATTGCAAAATATTACATCCAATACATTGCATTACAACTATATTTTAACTTTACATTTACATTTACAACCTTAATTTACATTTTACATACATTTTGCGTGCAAAAGCAAATGCTTATCATAATGTACCTTTATAAGTGCACCCGAATAAATTTCCACAATTGTGTAAACAAAGCGTGAATCAATTAACCCAAAATTGGCACTTTTGAACAACAACTCTAATTAACTAACTTCGCCTAAAATATGCAATTAATACTTTCACCAATATCCGCACTACTTATTAGGCATTACGTAAGAAGAATCTTTATGATGTAATTGCTTCTTGGGTATGTGCACATGCATAGGCAATAAATTTTAATAAACCTGCATTGATTACCGATTGCTTTCTACGTGCAAACAACGTGAAACAAGAGTTAACAGTTAATGTTTAACAAGTAGCTCGACAGGATAATTGCTTTTTTAATTTCAGCAAAATAAAATACTTTATATTCATTCCGTAACTCCCATCTCATTTACTAGTGCTACTTATCAATAATACAAATACAAATGCAAACCTGACAATTTTTGTAATAATACTAATTATACTTATATGACAAAAAAATATCAAGAAAAATAGGACCGCATGTGCATAGTGCATTTTTCAAAGTACCTTGGTGCATTTCCAACAGAACTGTAACAGACACTAGAAAATGAAAAGGTAAATGAATCTATTAATCTAAAAGAAGAATTATAGTTTAAGTGCAACTTGATTTGTAAGAGGATAACTACATGTTCCATAATGCAAAGCATTAATTTTTAACTATTAAGAAACAATATACAATTAACTGTTACAAAAAACACGTACACAAACGATGACATTTGCATTTTGAATGTATTCAATAACCAGATGAGAAGAAATTAAGAATTGCTGTACATACGGAATAATAATAATAATTTATGTAAAAATATACACTCTTTACAACCTATAAGCAAGAAGCAACTCGTGCCTTTGTACTATAGGCATAGTGCACATAATGAAATGAAGCACAGGAATGGCGATCGGTACCACCAGTTTACTTTTCATTTCTACTTAACTTTGCGATTAGATTTACGTGTCACCTACTATACAATTACTTGATTGCAATTGGTTTATTGCTTATAGATTCCTCACGATCCTCAATACTGTATTACCGGTAGTAGTAAACAAATAAGAATTGTTTCTGTGTCGCTACTACGGATGCGTATTAAGAATTTCACGTAGACAGATTGATTGAGAGTCCACAGAAAAGTGAATCAAGTGGAAATGAGTCAAAGTACAATATAAGCCCCCATTAAAGATGCCAAACGAACCTCCTTCTTTTAATTTACCTACAAGCAAGATATTCTGTATTATTTTCTCTTCATTCTCTAAAGTTCATCTTTATTTCCCATATTCTGTTGCAAATATGTTTTTAGGAGTATACTATACACGATATGTCCATAGAGAGGGTAATTGCAAAAGCAAGACAGACACCCCCATTATGTGTAGACAGATCTATCAATAAGACATCAGAACATATCGAGTCATGTCAACCTCCTGCTTGTTTTGGCTTTTTAAAAAGTCATATATAATCTGTGCATAGCTAAATACTACTCTACTACGAAAGCAGGATAATAAAAATGTTGCATTAGAGAAAAATTTATCTACTAGTGGATCTACCTTTCTCTAATATAACAAGTTACCGTGTGTATGTGAAATAGGTAGCGTTTTCATTAGTGGCCACAATGGAACTCATGCTGAATGAGCAAAACTAATACGATTGCCTATTTGTTTGATTACAGGAGGATGTTAAATGGATGTAAAGATGTAATTCACTTCTGATTATTCCGGTTTCCGCTCTGCGTCCATATTCCACTGTCTTCTACGGATATTGTACTAGGTATGCAATCCAATAACTTATTTCGCAGAAGAGTAGAATGCAAATGTTTATGTTGTACTGCTCCAAGCTGTAATTGCTGTACCACTGCACCCACTATCTACATTAAAATGTTCTCTTTCGAATTGGCAACAATTAATATAATAAAGGATTCAAGTCAGCAGTAAGAAAATTGTTTTCTACTCCACATCCATGCTAACTAACTTCTGTAGAATGTAAAAGCAGAATGCTTATGTATAAACAATTGTCATATATGGATTTATAATAGGAACGAATCGTGAATACGAAAAAATGAGGAGGAATGAGAATCATAGTTGTTGTCTATCGAGGATGGTTATATAATCACACACCACTTGCATTCTACTTTGTAATCATATTCTAACCTACCTAGTAAACAATAAAGACTCACTGAAATTATATAAGGATCTCTGTTATGTAATGAAACGGTTTAGTCAGATCGTTGACGTTCTTTCAAACACTCTTTTATTTTGTGGTGGTAAAAAATCGTGTGAGATCACGTACACATTTTCTGTGACCCATGTCCAGCTCCAGTATGGGGGTAGTGTCGAACTTTCGACAACGGTTTAGAAATCTTTTCTTTACTCCCATTTTGTATGGATCCATTGCGTCTTTGTCCCTTTTTCTTTCAGCATGGGAAACTGGGGATAGAGTAACCGATCGATTCCAGGAGAGGTTCAGGAACAAGGAAGATACCTTTGATTTTATTGTGGGTATGTAAGATACTTCAATAAATTACAGAATTAAATAATTCTTCACGATTCAAAAAATAATTTCGGATTTTTATATTTTTGAAATGTAGTTGGAGCTGGGTAAGAAATTATAATTCTCTATTTTTTAAAAACTTTTTTTGATATATCTTCAAACAGTAAGTAATAAACAGGTCATTCCTTTACACTGCCAATCGCTTGTGTCTCTGAAATAGTAAATTAATACAACAAAGGTTCATTTGGTATCATCGCCTTCTAGGTCTGCGGGTTCCATCGTTGCCAATAGGTTATCAGAAAATTATGACGTACTGCTACTCGAAGGTAATAATTAAAACCCCACTATCTGTTGTTTAAAGTATATTTTCAGGAGTTTAAAAAAGTTTAATTTTCTTAATTAAATTTGCATTCCAAGCTGGAGGGGAGCCGCACCCTTTTCAAAGTGTGCCTGGATTAACAAGATTTATGATGAATTACCGTCAAGTTGATTGGGCTTATAGGTAAGACGTGTTACGTCGTATACTGACTATTTTTGTTTAGTAGAATGCAGAATTTAATAATAGTCCAGGCATAAGAATTTAAACCAATCTCTGAGTTACATGTTGTATTGAAATCAACAATTTGTTAACAATTTGGATTGTATTTAGGACAACTCAGCAAAAAAGGTCATGTCTCATCTCAAATAATAAAGTAAGGTACCATTTACACATCCTATTAATTTTGAAATAGATCTACACAATTATTCTCAACAACTAAACATTTGTTACTACAAAGACTTGAGTAAAAATGTGTGATAATTTTCAGGAGTGCAGCTGGTCTGGTGGAAAAGGTAATTTAAGCAGTTCCGATTTTATATGTAATGTCAGCTACCTAATACTTATCGGTTGTTGGCAATTTCTCGTAAAGGTCTTGGAGGCAGTGGTAATTTGGGAATGATGACTTACTTACGAGGAAATCCTAGAGATTATGATAATTGGGCCCGCATCGCAGGAGATACACGCTGGAGTTACGACGAAATTCTTCCATATTTCAAGAAAATCGAAGATTTCATTGGCAACTCCACAGATCGTAAGTAATAGGAGTTTTTTGAAAATATTCATTGATTAGATTCATGGTTAATTGTATACGTTATTTATTTTGCAGCTGAGGCTCATGGACACGGAGGTGACCTTCGAGTAGAGTTGCCCGATTACATTAGTCCTGCAAAAGGTAATAAATTGTCAGTGTAGGAAGTATGCCTATATCAAACATATGTAGTATGTACAACCTGTCAATTTTTGTGCAAAATGTATTATGGTTTAATTTCAATTTTCAAATATTTAAAGAATTTTTATGGGCTGCACATGAATTGGGATATGAGAACGTGGATTTGAATGGGAGATATACTGAAGGATTTGATGCAATGTACTACTCAATTAAGAGAGGCATTCGTCAATCTCCGTACAGGGCCTTTATAAAACCCATTCGGAAAAGAAAGACTCTCACTATCAGAAAATTTGCTCACGTAACGAAAGTAAGGCTAACCGCCCCCTTCTTTACCTACTTAGTATTTAAATGCTTTTTATCACTAATCCCAAATTATTTTATGTAGAACGTAAATATAATGCTTACTCAAACGTATTTGTATTTGTAAACAAGTTTCATAATGTGGACTAATTCCTCATTGTACTTTATGACGAACAGTTAATGCTGCGGAATAATGACAACGGTGCTTATGGATTAGAATACCAAAAGCATGGAAAACTCCAGAAAGTTTATGCTCACAGGGAAATTGTTTTATCGGCTGGAGCGATCCAAACACCAAGAATATTAATGCTCAGTGGAATAGGAGATGAAAAGCACCTGAAGGACATGGGCGTAAATAGAACATATCAAAACATATTAGCCTTATATATTTTCTAAGTTCCACTGTATTTTTAAAAATTTCCTTTTTGTAAATACAGATAAAATGCCGTTTTGACAGTCCAGCAGTAGGACAAAATCTGCAAGACCATGTAAGCCTTAAAAATACATATAGCTCATATTTTTTATTTATGTATTACTTCATTATTACATGTTTTGACAGTTGACAACTTACGTTGGTCCATTCTTCATAAATGAAGCCAAGACATTGTTATTAGACCGAGATATAACTACCGGATCGTTTCTTGAATACGGAGCATTTGGAAAAGGTCCTTTGACTACAAGTGGAGAAATGGCTGCTGGAGTAATATCTTCAGTAGAATCCAAGAATCGTGGAGAAGGAGATTGGCCAGATATGAAAATATCACTAATGGGACTATCAGTTTATAAAAATTTTGCAGCAGATATGGCACATGGTTACAACTTGAAGCGGGACACCATGGCAGAATATTATAAACATGCTGTTGGACAAGAATCATTTCATATGGGAGTAACAGTGGGAAGACCAATTGCCAGAGGGGATATAAGACTCACTGGAAAGAACCCATTAACTGATGATATTGTCATTGATCCTAATTATTTGGAAGACCCTTGGGATTTGGATTTGAAAGTCATGATGGAAGGAGTGAAAACTACTTTGTTTATGGTAGAAAACACTACTGTTTACCAAAACTTGGGTGGACGATTTACAAGGGAAATCCTTCCTGGATGTGAACATATACCGTTTAGATCGGATGCTTATTGGGAATGTAAGTTATCAATTATCTAGTATTTTCGTGCACACATGTTGAATTACGCAAATCTATACGTAGTGACGAGAAAAGTATTTTTTTCATAGGTTACATAAGAAAATTTGCTATATCATCTCATGATTATGTGGGAACTTGTGCTATGGTAAGCAAAATTTCGTGAAAATAATTTTCCTGTAGGAATATGATATCTTAATTAAATCTGATTCGTAATTAGGGAGAAGAAGGTAAACAGACAGCTTGTGTTGATTCCGAACTTCGTGTAATTGGAGTAAATAATCTCAGAGTAAGACAGAAAATCAATTTTTCTAACGCATCTTTTCATTTCATTCTCATCGGTAAAATAAAATATTTAAAAATTCTTTGTTTTGATTCCAGGTTATCGACGCATCGTAAGTGATTTCTTGAAGCTACAATTTTGTGCTTTAGATAATTTATGTTCATATAGATATGTTATTCTCTTACTTCCAGAGTAATACCGACTATCACTGTGGGAAGTACGGAAGCATCCGTTTTAATGCTAGCACAAAAGGCAGCTGATATGATGGTCAGCTACTGGAAAGATCAACAGGATCCAGATTGTGGTGACCAGTTTTCAGAAATTCCGGAAGCGAATAAACCTGGAAAATCAAAAGAGAAGCCAAAAGAAACTAAACAAAATGAAGTTGAAGAATTGATCGTTCAGACCAACCGTAAAGTAAAACCTGAAAGGGAAGAACTAAGGGATGAAGATTTTCAATTTGTGAGATTGAATGACATAAATGAATTTAAAGATACCTCTCAGCTTCATCCGTCATCAGTGTCTCCTGCACCTCCTACAAAGTCATCACGTGTAGAAAATTCTCGACCGAAAACGAATTCTGTGAATCAAGCTTCACTTTTGAGCACGCGGATGAAAACTTCTAAAGATCGAAAAAGTGTCCAACAGAACAAACTGAAATCTTCAAAACTAGAACCTAAAAAACCTCCACAGAGTCCCACTCGAAATACACCTGAGGAAGTTCGTGCAGTGTTTCCATCATTATCCATACCACCTAATTATCTTTTGACGAGAGCTGTATCTAGTTCGGAATTTACTTACATCGAAGGTGAAGGTTCTGAAAATGGAAAACCAACCGGCGATGAGAAACCTTTAGATGATTCTATTTACGTCATACAAACCAGGGCAAATAATAATGGACGTGAACGTGAACCTTTGCAAGAAATCACTGGTGCTTTCAGTGAACAGAAACCAATGTACATCATTAAGAAAAAACATGAAGATCGCAGTACAAAAGGAAACATTTCAAAACAAAAAATACCAGATATTACAATAGAAAATTCTCCACACAAAGAAAGCAGTCCACATATTTATCTACCAACATATGAAGTTAATTCTTATAATCCGTCATCAGGATTTTCTCCATCATTACAACACGATTATACCAACCCGCCAGTTCAAACCAATTATCGTTTTTAAATATATTGTTTGCAAATATTTTACCTTTTTACCATTAACTTACAAATAGACAGTATTCTTAGACCAAACAGTGAAAATGAAAATTATTTTTTAAATCGTCAAGAAAATTACATTTAAGGCGATTGTAGGGCAATATCAATCAATAGGAACTTTCTAGTCCGCTATAGTACACAATTATCAGTTTGTGTACCATAAGTTATTTTTTAGTAAACAAATATTTGTGTTTGTGTGAATTAAGTGGTATACTAGTAATAGGAACTGTGTAAACTAATTGGGATGCACGGGTTTGGTTGGTTATTATAATTATAAGGGTGTTGTTAGTGTTCTGTTCTTCGTGGAGTGTATAGTGAGGTGCACTTCTGTTCTGCACCTGTTTCTTTATTACCCAAATTCAATACGCAGTGAATATTGTGTTTTAGAATTCTATTGTGTGATAATAAATGAGTGAATTATTTCTGATTACAAATTAGAGCATTTTCATTGTAATCGGAATAAGTTTTTACTTTTATTAATGCATTTACGATGCAGCTAGACGCATTGTACTCTAGCTTTGGTATGTGGAGTGGAACAATTACCATTACTTGCAGAAAGGGACATTGAAAATATAATTGCAAGTAAAAAACGGCTCGAGACAAAGTACCTATACAAATTGACCTGGCTGTCCACTTACCCGCGGAAACAATACATAATTTGTGCAGAATTGGTACAAAAAGTGTTAATTAGCAAAAATCAACACCACTTTTACACTTAAGCGACCTTCTTCAATCTCACACTACAAACACTTTTTGTTTCTTTCATTTTTAACACTTTTACTTGAAAAGTGAGCCCAATATTATCAAAAATTAGATAACTTGTTTGCATTGTCGTTTTTAAAGTGTACAAGTAGACTTCAGTCTGGCCTGTCTATTATATTACATGTTCATTACTAATTTAACGAGAAACGGAAAACATAATAATGTACAAATGTGGAAAATAAGTTGCTTTACGCCTAAACATCTATAGACATTTTATACACAAATTTTATACTGTTCTATATTCCTTATATGTGATGAGACATTTGTATCTTGTCTTGACTTGTCTTGTCTTCCGTGCATTTATAGCTTACAGGTAAATTACTCCACACATATGCACCACAGAAACCAGAAGAGGCAAGTCAATTGAAAATGGCCTACTTCTCATGTAAAAGGATGTACTAACTTATCTACACTATTATAATATGTACACTACTGCTACAATTAACACAAACTGACAATGAATGAAGAATCAAATCAAACTCGTTGATCTTGTCCACATATCATATAGTGGTTTGTTTTATGAAAGTAAAAGCCTAGTATCAACATCAACTATCAACAATAAAAGCCTCAAAGCGAAATGATGTATTTATTCTATTGGAAACATTCCTTCCACGATTTACAATCGGAAAACATTATTCTAATGCGCTGGTATTTATTAATAATTAATTTATCAGTGCACATAGTCCATTTTACTTTATTTACTCTGACAAACCATTTTGACAACCGTTTATTACTCATTCCACACTCCTATTATATCCTTATTAACCTAATTAAAAAACATTACCAGTTGTCAATCATTTCTTTCGTTAACTCTAGATATTGATTCTTAAGTTCTTTTCATTTGTATAGGAAATGAATCAGTATTCGTTAGATCAACATTTCAAGTGTCAAATCATTCCAATAATTAGTTTTGTTAGCGATGATGTATTGGGATAATAATTATAATAATTTCATTTTCTTTAAGATGTGGTAACATTAAAATAAAATGACATTGCCACCTATATTTTTATCAATAATGTTTACTTTTTTTAATACTATTTCATTTAGGTAACTTCCACATCTACTATTTCAATTTTCAAAGGTTGTGTACCCTTATGAATATAAATTTAATCTTGAACTAGCAATCTGTTGGTCTGAAAAGAAAATGGTATTTAATTTTTATTAGTGCCATACGTAAGTGTGATTAAGCATACTGATTAGCCATTTGCGTATAAATTAACTTGTTATTTGTGTTACGATCTACATAATCTCTCCTCTTTGCCACCTAAGCAAAGGTTTGCAGTATTGTCATTGAATGAATCGGAAAACTTTTGCTTTATTAGCCGTACAATCTATATTGTATCAATTAGATGTAATCTTGGTATTTAATAAATGCTTCTTCATCAAGGTCTATGTTTATAGTGATGCGAACTTTACACTTCCGTGTCTTCCTGCTTTTCGCTTACCATTTCAATAAATGAGCTAAACATATCTTATCTGAGTAAACAACGTTTTCTCTGTTTAACATTAGTGTTGGAAAAAGACTCACCGTGTACCTATTCACTGCAATCGATATGTACAATTACAGTTGTGGGAGAACTTGGGTCATGTCAATCAAACGCGTACACATACAAGACACTTATTTTTAAACATCAAAAGAACCTACACCCTGTGTGCACTCCGCAATTCACATTCACATACCTAAATGTGCAATCATATCAAGCATCAGGCCAGGCAACCCTTTGTTTTGATTTTTTATAGGGACTCAAGAATGTGACAGGTTGAGAGGTGAGTGGAATTGTCAGTCTACATCAATACAGAAGTGAGGTAAAGTGAATTTTATTGTTATTGTAAAGAGAACGTGCCTTGAATGTGTGTACTCATACATATTTTCATTTTATTGTACCTCGTGTATCGCGATACTAGCTCTATACAATTTTATAATTATCTTGCTGCATATCACTAACAGTAAACTTGCTCGACAATATCAAAGAGGCAGACACCCATATCAATCATATGGGAATTCACTTTCTTTACAATTCTTAATAACCGTGCATGGACATACTTTGACTTACTCGTGTCAATAACATGATTGTCGTATACCTAAATCTTTACTCCTGTGGGAGGCTCTTGGATATATTATGCTGAATGCTAATTGATATAGAATGAATGCTTAATAAATTAATTATCAAAACTTGATAAGTAATAATTTTGCTAAAGAATCTTTTACAAAATACCGAAATGTTCTCTCGACGATGTTATTTATTTGAGAAACATTTTTCATTACTATTTATCTTACAAAAATATATTAGGTATTCTATGTTTGAAATGCTAGGAGCATGAAAAGCTCTTTAATTCGATGTAGAGAGGTTCAGAGTTAAATGATGAGCACATTGATTTTCGGTTTAGTATGATTGAACAACGCGGGTATCTTTGTACTCTGGAACTGGAACCAATTCTTTAAGAGCTCCTTCAGGTGCAGGGATTGTGCATACTCCCTTGGTGTACTTTGGACGATATCCATTCTCATCTGCTGTGTAAGTCAAAGTATAATAGTTTCCTTCAGAATCACACCACGAAGTAGTTCCGCTCTTTACATGAACAGTTTCATCATCTTCTTCTTTAACCTCAACGGACTCGTTTTCGTATCCGTAATTGTCGTCTTGACTGATGACTCGGCTGGATGGAATGCTTTTTAAGAAACCGGACTCTTGGCTACGGATTCCATTGGCACCTTCGAAACTACGAAAGTTTAGTTTATGTATTTATGACTTTTAAAATACAAAAATGAATGCCACGATATTTTAGGATAAAATTGTGTTTTACTCGTAAGAATATTCTGCAGAGTTGGCGTTAATCACATGATGGTACTTTTTGATCGGAATATCTTCCTTAATCCCAAGAAGTTGAGTTTCCACAACTCGAGTAGGACGTACTTCAGGGTTCAACAGTAGGCGTGGGGTTTCAATATCCAAAACTGAATGGTGTTCGGAGGAAGATTTCACTCTCAGTGGACGGTGTTTTGCAACTCGGACTTTCTTAATGAGAGGAGATATCCTTTTAACTACCCGGATCCTTTGTGGAACTCCCTCAACTAATCTCCGATGGGCGTATAGATATTTTAGTCTCAATGGAAGAGGTTCAGCAGCTTGGCCTTCTTCTTCGAACAAGCTAGCTCGTCTGTCAAATTTCCTGGCAACTTGTGGAATTTGGAAAGGCCGCTTTTCATCGATTGGCAAATCTGGATATTTGGGTCGCTGTTTTTCAGTAACTTGAAAATGATCCGGCATTACGAAGCGCCGATTTCCAGCATCTCGGAGATCATCCAGATCTTCGAATTTCTGACTTCCATATCGAGTATAATCCCGAAAGACTTCTGGAGCAGTATATGAAGCAGATGTTACTCCAACCACCAGTATACAAAAAATAGCAATCTAAAAACAGATTAGAAAATTTGAAATAAATGTGTGAATTCATACTACGTACTGAGTACGTACAAAAAAGTTGGATGGACACATACTATTTTCATCACGGTGATATAGTTTGTACCCAGTTCAATTGTTACTGAATCGTTCTTTTTCTTAGATAACAAATTTTAAGGAACTGATGCTATGCTAAAAGTGTCTCATCCCTTTTATACTAAAGTTAAACGTTAAATCATATGCTGGGTAAAAATAAATGCCTTCAATAATCTTCTTCGAGTATTATGTCAACAGTATTTGCAAATATTCCCACTGGGTCAATGTGTCAACACATCTTTCCAAGTTTACTAATCATTGTTATTGCTATACCTATATATGATATGTAGATTGTATTGGTTATTTTCCCCTTATTATCGCATATCGTCTTCGATTTCATCAAGCTCAAATAAAGCGTGTAATAAGGTGATCGATGACTAGTATGATGGCATTTGTGAACTGGTTTTAGCATTAAAGTATTAATAAACGTACCTTCATGGTGGCATTATCGATAGCAACTTGGGGAACTTCCCTAAGCCCTTATCCTTTCATTATCCTATCAAAAGTCAAGAGTAGGTATTACAGTATCCTTTGTTAGCTTAAAGTCCCTCCTTAGGTAGCAGATTACAGAAATTGTAGCAGTTACATGTTTCATGAACACCTATTTAATATCGGGTGGTCCCACAAACTTCCGTGACCAGCGAAGGGTCAGATAGTAAACCACCTTTTAGTTGACATTACGAAAACAGTTTCTCCCCATAAGAATACCTAAGTGAACTTAAACCTTTCCGAATCTTAAAATATAGATTATGAATACAGCCAAAATTACAGTGTTTAGTTACGCTTATTTTATGGTTTACAATATGTGTTTATATGTTAATCAATAAAATAGGTGTTATGTACTGCTGTAAACGCTTCATACGTAGTAATAAGTAATGGTAATCGGTTATGAAAGGGTTCTGCATGACAAATTAATTAAATGTGAACATGATACGCAATTAAGAACTAAAGCTCATTATTAAAGACATTAATTTTAGTTGTGATTGCATGAATTGTGTTTTTGTTTGCAACTTAAGTAATTTCACTCTAAATGAGTTTTCCACTCTTAACTAACAATACGATAATGATTTTGATAATATTTCGTGATAACGCGATTCTCTTAGAAAAATAGTTAGGTATCCTGAATTGCAGCCATGCAGGCCCATAATGTTAGGTTATGTAGATGCACCTCTGAAATTAAGCTTCTCAAAGTATAGGAACTGAAGTTAAGCTTTCATTTTCACTTACGTATGTTTATGGGTTATTGTATTTAGCGTGTTTAGTTATGGTATGTTTGTGATCTTATTTTTTTCGTAACAGGCCTCATTACCTTGTATGTAATAATAATGTCTACAAAATTTTCCTATTTTAATATGAAATCGACATGAACATCAAAACGAAAGTGAAGTTAGCTGAGGAAATAAAGATTGCCGGTGAAAAATGAAAAAATGTAATATACTTATGTGTGTTGTTGCTTTCTTTTATGCAAACAATACAAAAGCAAGGTAATAAATGTGTTATCTGGAAAATCTAGTATGAAAATGCATAAGAAGGGAAATAATGCGACAAATACGATAAGGGAGGCTGCGCTAGGTAGCCTTATTGTATTTGTACGTGGCATGCAAATGATTTGTTCATGTATTGTGTATATGAGTTCAGTTTGGAAAAATGTAAATACAAAAAGGTAGCTAGTTGTCCACATTGCACACACGTTGGGTAAATTTTAGCTTTTCTTCCTGTGTAATTAGTTGCGAGGATTTAGCGATAAAACTAAGTGAATCAACTAACGTTAACCACTGCAAGTCATGTCAAGTCATCATAATCATATCGTCGTATTCATATTATCGTATCATAAACATCTGAGGTCGGTCACTAGCCTCACTCTTGTGTATTCCCTAGCTTAATTTCATGTACTGCAATATAAAATATAACTGCATGTATTTATTCTTATTATAATGTGCACAAGATTAGTAAGTGCATAGTGTAATGCAAAATAGTATACTTAGCGAAATACCCTTGCAGTTTTTTGAGTAGAAAATGCTCCGTTGTATTTAGTAGTGGGAAATATGTACGGGTATGTATTTTAAATGTGTTTTAAGGAGTACATTGCAAAGAGAGTGAGTGTTGGTATGTAATACTTGAGAAATGTTTGAAAAGTGCCACATTGTTATTCATAAAGTTGTTTTTCCCTTTTGTTTGACATACTATGTGGACAAAGGTTGAAAATGAGAATTTCCTTATGGTGGTGGTTAGTTGTTTATGGCTTTATGTGGACAATAAGCAAAAGTTACAAGAAATGAATAGTGTTTATATATGTTACAGGATTAATGGAAGTGAGGGTGAATTGAATTGTTATTATAATGTATGTAAGTCAAGAGTATTATTATCCACTGACTTATAATAGTCAGTAGTACAGAGAAACGTTGCTTTTACTATACTAGACTAGGACATGACATGACATGACGATCGAGACAAACACATGACAGAGATAAGTAGTAGGTAAGGTAGTATGGTTGAAGAATGTGTGTAATTCTGTATGAAGTGGATATCAACACATAGATCGTGTGAACTTCGAACTGAACTTTACCAAGATATCAAGAGCATTAAAAAATAAACTTTAATCCGAAAGAAGCTTGGCGGAAATAGAGTTCCTGAGTGTGGTTAAGAGTATGGATGAGGGAGAACAGTTCATTCAGTAGACTTGGCCAAACAACATCCAAAGAGCAATGGAGCTCTTGCTCCATTTAATTATCAACAGAAAAATGTCTCTCGCTCATCGAAAAACATTTCAAACTGAACTTATTAACAGAGTTTGGGGTTTCGTTAAGTTATTTCAGTGAAATGTGAACAAGTCCCGGATTCTCCTTATCTACACGTTTTTAAAGGATTTTTCCAGAAAACGAAGTACAGTTTTCTTGCAATTTTCAACAAATCGGTTTCTAGATTTCCAGTGTTAACTGATTTACCCGAAATAAAACTATTTAAATAGTGAATTGATGACACGAGTTTCGTTCTAGTGGATTGGCTTTGTGCTGTGGGGTGCAGTGAATACAAATTGTGCCATTTATATTTGTTCACGAATATCCAACGTGAAAAAGCGAGAAGTAAATTCTCGCTCACGTTGGCTTCGTGTCAGTGGGAATCAAAATGAAGAAAGTTTTCTCAAAGCTTCGCTACCAATTCAAATCAGGACTCAGACATGGTTTCAAAAATGTGATATTTTCTAAATTCTTCTTTGGGTTTGTGGCTTCCTTGTCTATGATTATTTCTTCGTATGATAAGGCAGATAGAGTGAAAGATAGTTTGAATGCAAGGTTTCATGATCAGGAGGATACCTTCGACTTTATTATTGGTAAGACCATTCTAACTCATTACTTAAATCATTTACATCATCCTAAGCTTAGCTCTTCCAAAAACATGCAAATAGATACACAATACCTACCTCAAAAAGGTTTGGAACGCTTTCAATGATTTTGATAACAAGAATTAATATCCAGCCCTTAAATGTTAATTAATTTTCCATTTACTGTATTTAACTAAAATTCGAAAATTCTGCTTAACTTATAGTAGCAGATACGACAGTCACAAGATTGATCAATAATTTCATTTTTGATTTATTGGGTTATGTAACTATTCATAGGTTCACTAGATTGACAATTTCTAAGATACTGTGGTTGAATATATATAACAACGTACATTTTGAGATCAGCAGACCAATATTTCTAAATGCCAACAGTGCTAACAATGTGAATTTCACTTATAAATTGCAAAGAGCTATAATTCTATGGTTTTGAACTTGTCTTATTACCGTTTGTGTTTAAGTCAAAATTTCCTCCCTCAAATTACATTAATCGATTTGAATTTCTTAATGTGTTGTTGTTTCTCCTTGTGTTAACAATTTTTCATCATTAAAGTAGAACTGTTGAAAATGTATAATACTTTCCATCACGCAATATATGTTCATAGAAAAATACGATGCACACACTTCTGCAACAAAGGAAAGCTACATTACATTGTTGAACACAGAAAGAGCGACAAACATCATAGGAAGCGTCAATATAACATAAATAATGAAATTACACTGTGAAGAAAAGTTGCACACACGTCTGTAAATGACTAAGAATCAAAGAGGAGTACGCAAATGATAAAATGTAGCTTATAGGAAATCCTGTGCTGGTTAAAGACGTCCGGTGTGAATAAAATTGTCTCTTAGAATCTTACTTTTAATTATATTTTGTAGGTAACTTTGCTTTGTAACCTTTTACATGAATTACAATTCAATGCTAGCAGGGAATCGACGCTCAACATTGAAAAGTTGTATAAAACTTAAATCAACTCACTATCAGTAGCATTTATGACAGGACACTGCAGAATAGAAATAAATAAGGCAATTACTCACTCCATATACGAATCGTTAGTAGAATACCGTGAGATTCTAAGCAATACAGGTATTTAGCGATGCTTAATATGCAAACAGTACAGTAACCTAGTGTTGGTGTTACGGTTACTTACGTTCCTGTCTTAATGCCTCATAATTTAACCAGTCATTACATTCACTGTCACTGATAATATTATTTTCCTCGGATTCTTTACTGCGACTCTAACTAACGAACAGGCGTAGTAAGTAGTAAAAAGCAACAATGAACTAAATTTGATCTAAATACCTTTGTTTTGTCTTAGGATTGAACATAACTCACTATGCGTATATATTAACTGTATTGTTGTGCGTGTATTTAATGAAAATTCAAATAATGCAAATACAGTGCCAAGAAATGAGGTTTCTAGTTAACAAACTAGTCAATTGACATTTACAATAGTTTGAAAACACAAGTGGACTACATAATAGATTATATTTGCTTTTCTTACGCTGCTACAATGTATATCTTAGGAATTATCTCGGAAATACATAAATTGCATGCAGGAACCACTAATGTAATGAAATTCGCATCAAGATTAGTACTTATTCCATAGGTATTAAGAGATTGACAATTCAATGGCTTATGCAAAATTATGACAAATGATTTTAAAATTACAGTTGGTGCAGGAACGGCAGGTTGTCTCTTGGCAAATCGCTTATCAGAAAACCATAAAGGTGAATAATTTGCGTTTCTTTAATTTTTTAAATAATTCAGTGTAATTTCTGCCAACAACGACAACAGGTCCGTTGAAATAATTTAATGCACGATAAAAGCAAGTAAATAACCATAAAGGTAATAAAAAATTTCATTGATATACTGATGTACTTTTATTGCTGTTTAGTATTACTGTTAGAAGCAGGTGGGGAGCCACACCCTTTACAGAGGATTCCCGGGCTTGCGTTTTTCATGGTCAATTATAAAGAGGTATGAATAATAGAGCGATGTAATATATATGATAATGAAGCAATGTTCCATTCATTTATCTCATCTTCTGTAAGAAATAATAATACGATTTTGATTTTGCTAACATAGACCGATTATAGCCATCGTACAGTTCCACAAAGACGTGGTTGCTTTGCTTGCGTAAATAAGGTACGTAACTATTTCTAAGGGTTGGTTAAACCTTAAGAAGCTTAATAAAATAAGTTAATTGATACATTTGAGTATGATTATATAGTGATATGTTGATGCAGGCAATACAAATAAGATAGCTATTATATATAATTTATTTTTTATGATATATTATTTGTATACCCAGGCCCTGATGTTGTTGTTTCCAATGATAAAAAAATTATTTACAGTAAAACCTGGTTTAAGTAATAGATAATGCATCAATTTCTCTAATTATTACAGTAAAAAGATGTTCTCTAAGTGTTCCATGGTCGTACTTAGTTATGTATCATTAGGGGATGCTGAAAAATAGTTGCTTTTAATTCATTATTATGGCAAAAACTTGAAAACTTGGAAAGTTCCATGTAAAAATAAAGATTTCACTATTTTTTACAGAGAGCCAGTTTGTCTCAAGGGAGGAATTTAGGTGGCAGCAGTAAGTTTTCCAGATTTGCATCTATAGTTTTCTAAGCAAATTTCCACAAGTTTACTAATTGTTTATATAATTTGCAATAGGTAATATCAATTGGCAAGTTTTTTTACGGGGAAGTCCAAGGGATTATAATAATTGGGCTCAAATTACTGGTGATCATTCATGGAGTTATCAGGAAATGCTTCCTTACTTCAAGAGAAGTGAAAACTATCAAGGAGATACCCCAGATCGTAAGCAGCTAAAATATGATTGAAAAAACATGACATAATTTTAATTTTTGTTTCTAGTTGTGCATCTAGTCTGACAGGTTATGTAAATGTTTTCGATCTGATAGTACGATTTGCATTGCACATTACACATGTATGCATTTTAATTTGCAATGTTTCTACAGGGGACGCTCATGGTTTTGAAGGAGAATTAATGATTGATCCTCCAGCATATACTGGTATGGCCAAGGAATTCATCAGAGCAGGCCAAGAACTAGGATATGAACATGTGGACTTAAATGCTCGTTATGAAGAAGGTAGGATTAAAATTAATTAAGATAATACACAAACACTTTAACTGTATACATGGAAAAGTTAATTATTGCATTTTGTGGTAAACAGTAATTTGACATGTAAATAAAAGAATTATATTTTCAACAAACAAGTGTTTGTGACTTTACAGGACAGCAAAGTGAATGTTAATTAGATGATTATCTGAACTTGGTAATTAAAGTATTTGAATTTTACTTGAATAGGTTTCGATACGGTATACTCCCCCATAGAAGGTGGAGAGAGACGTTCATCCTTTCAAGCCTTTCTAGAACCAGTGAGAGACAGGGACAATCTTATCATTCGGAAATACTCTCACGCCAGCAAAGTAAGAAAGAATTAAGATTTCCGTTGTTTTCCTCTTGTTTCTACACTAGTACGTGTTTCCATCAGTCAGAGTCACTGTCATTGTTACACGTACTACTTGTTTTACTCTGCCTAAGTCTTGTCAAGCAATTCTGCTCACACACGATTGAAAACTCGTGTCGAGTAGGTTCCCTAGTGTAGAAAAGTCAATTCAAATAAATAATCGTGGTTTGGTGTGGTAAGTAATGATTTAATGATACTGATGTGCTGACTTTACCGTAGTAAACACAACTAAACTATAGGTAGTCTGTTTCCATTGTCATTTAGAAACAAATCTAATTGAAAGTAGATTCCCCACTCACTCACTAACCTAACGACGCTTCTCCTTTCTTCGTCGACCTAATTGCTCTTATTTTCCAAAGTTTATTCAACCATTATAATTATTACGTGTAGTCTAGTCACTGCCCTATTCTAGGTATTATTTTTCTCTAACCACTATAATTACGATTATAATTTCATACGAGAATTCTTCGAGGTACATGTCTAAACTCGATATACATCTTGAATCACATTAAAATATTGTAGTACTCAAGATAGTTTTGCACTTAAATTAATGTACAATGTATTTTACCTTATCAATTTAAATATTCAATGCACAAAGGAAGAGAAGGATACTTGTACGTAATTAAAACTCGAAAGAAATGCTAATGGTAGATAATGTTAGTAGTCTTCACAAAATGACAACTGATAAATAAGTGTGATTGTTGATCAAAATACATTTGGTGTAGATGTATAAAATTTCTTCAGTTTTTGTAAACACGCGGGTAATTTTTTTTAGATTCTCGTTCGAGGGTTTGACAGTACTGCTTTTGGAATAGAGTACAAGCGACATGGAATGAAAAAATTTGCATATGCAACAAAGGAACTAATTCTCTCTGCAGGAGCAGTAGAGTCTGCAAAGCTTCTTTTGTTATCTGGTATAGGACCCGGAACGCAACTTGCAGATTTAGGAGTAAGACTTAATATTTTCATGGAAAAAGTACCCCTAAGTGTAAAATATTGAAACTAACATATTTGTAATTAGATTCCAGTTATTGCCGATCTTCCTGTTGGTCAAAATCTTCAAGATCACTTATCGACCTTTTTGGGACCATTTTTCGTGGATCCTCCTCGTTCTTTTCTAATTGATCGCGATATATCTTTGCGAGGCTTTTACGAATACAAATCAGATGGTCATGGTCCTTTATCAACATCACTTTTTCAAGCCGCAGCCATGATTTCATCCCACCATCTTAAACACAATGGAATATGGAATTGGCCAGATATTCAACTTCTCTTTTCCAGCATGGGGGCTCACAAAACTTTTCCAAAGGATTTATCTCATGCATTCAATCTGAATGCAAAATTGATGAAGAGATACTACGATCATGCCATTGGAAGGGATTCTTTCTTCATTGCTGTAGCTGTAGCACGACCTTATGGGAGAGGTGAAGTAATTCTGGAGAAAAAAGATGCCTGGGCTCCAGCATCAATTAATCCACGGTATCTGGAAAACGACTACGATATGAAAATCATGGTAAATGGGGTGAAAACGGCTTTGCAACTTGTGGAAAACACAACATCTTTTCAAACACTCCGTGCACGTTTTACAAACAGAAAGTTTCCAGGCTGTGATCATCTTGGATTCCGAAGTGATGAATACTGGGAATGTAAGAACATTAATTAAATCTGTAATGCAATTGCAATGGTTGGTTTATTTACTAATTTGTGATAATTTGGCAACAGGTTACATCCGGCACTATTCTGTAAGTTTAAATGACGCAGCAGGAACGTGTGCAATGGGGAATCCTCATATGGGAGTCAGAGGAGTTGTAAATTCGCGTTTGGAAGTTATCGGCGTAAATCATCTTCGTGTCATTGATGCATCCGTGATGCCCAAGATTGTTGCAAGTCCCACACAAGCTGCTGTAATCGCAATTGCAGAAAAAGGTGCTGATTTAGTTATTGAAGCATGGAAAAGTCGAGAGGGAATGTTTAGCACAATGCCTGTTCCGTCTCTCACAACACTTCCACCTATTCCTGGAGGACCGCAAGCAAATAATCTTGATCCTTCTTATGGAGCCCCTCCAGAGCAATACTACGGTCCTCCTCCGGAACAATCAAACAATGTATCTCCAAACTATGGTCCTCCGAATAATAATGGATTTATGTTCAATCAAAACAACAACAATAATCAACAACCCACTAACAATGCTCCAACCTTCAATAATAACAACAACAATAATGAAAACAATCATCAAGAACTGAATTTCTCTCCTCCACCGCAGTTCAGTCCTCCACCTCCTCTTCCTCCACAAACAACACCGAATAATAACAATAATGGATTTACAAATTCGTTTACACAAGCATCAGATATTCAACCTGTAAGCTTTGGGGGGTTGCCTTCGAGTACTGATTTACCCCCTGCTCCTTACGACTCGCCTAACCAACAATACGGTGCTCCGTCTGGTGGATATCCTTCAACGCAAATGGCCCCTCCACCTATAGTGTACGGTGCCCCTGCAGATTTCAGCACTGAAGGATATAATAATGGACCACCCCCTGTACCTCCATTTGGAAATCCTATTTTCGGGAACAATCAAGAGTTTGGAAACAGACCGTTTGGAAACAATATGAATTATAACGGACAAGATCCAAGAAATGTTAATGGAGATACTGTTCCGGAACCAAGTACAGGTATTCCTAACCTAGCACAAGATCCTTTACCCGGAGATCCTGATGATGAAAATGCTCCAAGAGAATCTCAGAGAATCCCAAATACTGGACTCAACTACGAAACAACGACACCCACGTATGACGCACAAGCTTCGGAGCAATTATCAACTACTACTGTAGCAACTGGAACTTCAGGAACGATTACAACAATAAGTACTTCATCAACAGGAGCAGACAATCCTATTACAATGAGTCAAGAAGTTTCCAATGTTTTCCAGCCGGTACCCAATAGATTGAGGAATCAACAAGCGTCAAGACCGAAGGTTAATTTTATATCTCATGACACTAAGAAAAGACCAGGAGTTCAAATAAGCAATCCTCATCCTGATCTCTATTACAACAACTTAAACCCGACAAATCCTTCTGGATTACCAAGTAGGGTGAATCTTCCTCATCACCCGTTAGGTCCTGTGTACTTCAGAAATCCAGAGTACACAGTTAGAGATCCAATTGCAATCAAAATGGGACAGAGTACGACAACTACATCGACAAGCCAAAAGCCACCTACACTTATGGATGAGGAGGAGCATGACGTTGCCAATACAATTGCAAGATTTACAACAGTTAAGCCATCGGACAGCTCATTGAGTGATTATTACCAGAAACACAAGCCACAACAAAGACCAAACCCAATTGTTCGATATACAGGTCTTGGAGTCACAAATAGGGTTCCCAGTACTGCAAATGTGGCAGATATTTACTACAGAATTATGGACACAACAAGCACGGACGTAACAAGTTTCAATAATGCTCCAGAATTGGTCGATTTTAATGACAGTGCGAGTTCTGATCAGACTCCAGCAAATAGTAATTTCTTTGCTAGTATAAATTCTTCACACGTTCACCAACACAACAACAATGATAACCAACAAGATGGTCAAGGAAATCAACTGGAGAACAATGATAGCCTTGTAAGTACAAGTAACAGCTTCTGGGTTAATAAAGATTTTGTAACACCAAATTATGGATTTCAGACAATCTCTACTACTAAAAGTCCAACTACTAATCCTTACTGGACAAATAACAGCCCACAACCTGAAAATGTAAACGAGTCTGACAATAGTTTCGACAATTTGAAACAGGGATCAACACAACAGACCTTTATCGCTAACCATGCAACTGGACAAACGGCTTCTCAAACATTTTACAAGAATTCACACGGACATAGCTACACAATGACAAAAATGAGTAACAACGATGAAAATAGCAATAATGTCAACATCCACAAAGTTGAGGTTACTTCAGAACCGAAAATAAAACGTAGACCTGGAAAAGTTGTAAAAATTAAATCAGAACTTTCATGGACAACGCGACCCACCAGCTCAACAACTCCGAAGCCTTACAGTGTCAGTAAACAAACTCACGTACAAACATACGGATTGGCGCAATCAGCAAATGATCAAATGTATTTAGATAAAGGTGTTTCTTCTCAAACGATTGTCCCAAGCGGACGACCATTTGTAAAATCAGAATGGCCAGGACCTGGAGATGGAGACGACAATACACAATTTTCTGAAAACAATAATATTAACAGTGGTAGGAAAACAAAGAAAGTAGTAAACAAAGGGAAACCAGAATCCGATGAAGTTAATGAAGATGAAAATAAAGAACAACAGGATGACAGCATTACATCGCATTCTATAAACGAAGCCCACACACAACATTGGCCACCGAAAAGAGGAAAACCAAATAAACTCCTGCAGAACTTTGTTACACATTCTCCAAGTAACGATTATGAATATGATCAACATGCTTCTCCAACGACACATCCACCAAAAACTTGGGTAAGCACTGTTGCTCCAAACTCAAATTTCGCTGTCAATCTTGAATTGATTCCCCCGAAATCCGAGGAAGGTGAAGATGACGACACAATTTCCCAGAGCACCCTTAAATCGATTGCGAACAATATTAAGAAATCAACAAAGGGATTATGGAATGCTGTTACCGGAGTAGTGTGGAAAGGAAATCCCAATGGAGATGAGCAAGAGTCATCCACTAGTAATAAAGTTAAAAAGTATTCTCCTTCGTCGACGACTTCGCGTCCTTATAATCACGTTCCGTCTCAAGATCATACTGTTTTGATTAAAAATGCAATCGAATTCGGGGCGAATCCTGGCAGTTTTAAGGCTACACCACCCGAGTTTTTCGCTCAAGAGAAACCTGGAATTTTCAAAAGACCTCCTTTCCATATTGATCCAAATATTCCACCTCCACCTTCATTTCCAACAATCAGTAGTGAAACTCTTAATACTCAAATACCTGATGACAGTTATAATCCCCAAGGAGTTCGTGGTATTGATTACACGACAGATCATGGCCAACTTGATTCCAATGAAATTGTCCCACCACTGACACCCCCTCCTTTGGTATATCCTAATGAGCTAAATGATTATCGTCCAATGTTCCCAAAACCAACTTCAAATCAAGAGCAGGACTCCTCAACAAATACTTATGATGACAATGAAAGAATTCCAGGCCTCAACCCACCTGATTTCAGTGAACCTGAAAACACTGATAGACCACAGCAGCAACAGCAAAATAATCATAATTATCCCGACAGTGCCGAAGTTTTAAGTAATTTCGCCGCTAATTTCAACTCCAATCCTATTACTCCAAATGCACCGACTCCTTTAAATGTTGAAATCAAAACTCATGACATGGACTTGTCTACAACGCCAACACCTAGACCTTTCCTCCCTCGTTTTAATTTAAAGGATCCTGCCCTTGATACGGGAGTTTTTACATCCGAGACTTTTGCTGTTCCGCTACCTCCTGAGGGCAATGAACAAGATAATGTTGGGCAAATTCCAGATTTCTTTTCTCAGACTGAGAAAAATAATCAAGAAAGCAGGTTTCCAACTTTCAATGGAAATAACAAAGGTGGAAAGGATAACGAACGATATCCTGCAAACACTGATACAGAAAGCAACGAATTTAATTACAACGATAAAGATTCAAGAGGATCAACGGAGAAATATCCAGAGTACCCTAATGGGTTTGAACCCTATCAAAACCAGGGAGATTTCAATCAAGATGGGTTTACACAGAACAGCAATATACAGTCACCAGCTACAGCAGAGCAGTTTCCAGCATTTGTCTCAACTGTCGCTCCTAATATTCAGTTGCCTTTGGGTAGCCGAGAGGATTTCGCTAATAAGCTGAAAACTTTAGGAAGTAGCGTTAATGATATACTTTCTCAAGCTAACTCTTTTCCTACCAGAGACAAAAACGGAGGCTTATTTGAGACGAGGCCTTCATCTGGTAACAATTTCCATAAAAATATCGATCCTTTTGATATTACTCAGGAAAATTTCAAAGGAAGACCTATGGAAAATTTTAACACTGAAGGTGGAAACAGCGGTTTCTCACTTTCCCCTGAACAAACCAGAGCACCTCCAGCACCTGGATCTCATTACGATAAAAACGCACAATCAGGAAAACCACACTTCTCTGACGAAACGACACGACCTACAAATCCTTCACAAACACCGGTTTTTGGAGCCCGCATTCACCATCAGCGAAATAAAAATATATTTAATTTACCAGAAAGGCTTAGTAACTTTGGAATAAAGGAAACTAATTTTGGCAGCAACCAAAATAGTTTTGAACGAAATAATCCTAACCAGAGTACTAACCCTAATGGAGGTGGGCGTAATTTTGGAGGTAATGATGGTAATGATCAGAATAATTTTCAGGAAAATACAAGTTCGGGAAGCTTTAGAGAAATCATCAAAGATGCAATTAAAGATAACCAAAACAACTTTGAGCAGAATCCGTACCCTGAGTTTGGAAGTAACGAACCTAATAAATTCGGACAGAATAACAATGGGAATAATTTCGGAGAAGAACAAATTCAAAACACAAATAATTTTATCGATCCTAATATCAATGCTGAAAACTACAACTCGGCCAATACAAAGGATCAGTTTAACTCAAATCAAAATACCAATTTCAATTTTGCAGCAGAAAATCCTAATTTCAATGATGGGAATAGTCAGCCTGTTGTTGATTTTGAACCCAACAATAATAATTTCCCTGCTGATAATTTCAACCCGAATTTCGTTCAAAATTCCCAAGTTTCATATTCCAATCCGACAAATTTTGAAGAGAACTTTGAGTCAACCACAGCAAATAATTATAATAATGAATTTAGTCCAGAAACTGCTACACCAACAGCAATACGGTCTGAAGGATCAACAAAAGAATACGATATAACTTCGGATCCAGATACAGTCGAAATCACAGTAGAAAATAATAAAAATATCCCGAATCGTTTTAAGTCATACGATATTACCTCAGATCCTGATACTGTAGATATTACAGAAGATGATCCAGACTTCCCCGACAGATTCAATAACATAAGAAGAAACTTCGTACAAAAACAGCGGCGCAGGAGGAAAAATGGGCGGAGGAGAAGACTTCGGATCATCAGACATCCAAATATGCAAAATCCAGATAAGGAAAATAATGGTTTTACTGAACCGCCTATTCCAACACGGAATCAACAAAGGAGAAGAAATCAGATGATGAGAAACAATAGAAGGAATCGGCAACCTGGTGGTGGACCAAATGAAAACTCGGTGGAAATTAATCGGAGAAGTAGTAATTTAGAGGGGGAAATAGCTTACATCGATCCTCCTTCACAAAAAGCAAAACCTGTGCAGAATCCAAATAATTTTGTTGCAAATCCCCAAAATAATACATTCAGCAGTAATAGAAATAGAAACAATAGAGTTTCTTACAATTCAACATTATTACAGACTTCAGAAAGCAGACCAGTGGCAACTGTTGTAGATGTTCCAAACCGTTACACTGAAATCTATCAAAATTCCAAGCGAAAAGACCCGAAAACTGTAGTTTCCGCTAATCCTCATATAAATTCTCCAACTAGCCGACCTGTAGCAAGTATTACAAGCGCTCGTAAAGAAATAAACCCTTCTACGCAATCGGGGTATCAATTCCCCATCTTCAATTCAAATAAACAAAGACATCCCCAATACACCGTAACATCACCCGTTACAACTTCCAAAAACTTTATAGTATCTGTAGGCAATCCCACAACATTGAAACCAGTGTCAGTTCTACAAGATGTAACCCCAAAGCGAAATATTGCAACAATTACAAATGTTGATATTGCCCGAAAATCAAAACCAACACCAAGAATAGAGAAAAATCAACAAACATTTTTATCAAAAGCAAACGGAACAAATTCAGTAGAATATGATCAACAAGCAGATGACTATTATGACAAACTCCAGAGCTTTTTCTCTTCTTTTTATGATCAAAGCAATTTAAGCAAAAGAGGAGGAGCACACCAAAATACAAAAAATTCAACTGGGTCTTACCAGAATGCTCAAAATGGATTCCAACAACCTGCTAGTAGAAAATCAGATTCCAGTTCTGGGAGAAGCAGAAAATCAGATCGAAATGCCAGTGCAAGTAAAGGTAGCAGCAGGAGAGCACAAAATGGGCAATCAAATAGTAATGCCCATTTCAAAGCGAAAGGAAATAATAATGCTAATACGAATAGCAGAAGCTCAAGTTTAGTTAGAGATAATAGGGTAAGTAATTCTAGTGTTCATAAAAGAATAGGTGAGGGAGTAGCTGCCAAATTAACTTCCACTAATACTAATAAATACGTAGAAACGCATTTGCCCCAGGCATCTGCGGTTTCTTATGTAAATTCTCAATCGCGACCTAAATCTAAAACCACACCACAAAATAATACGAGAACAAAGCCAAGACCTGAATCAACTGTAAAAAATAAAGCATCGAGTTCAGAATCTTTACCCACTAATAGAAATTTTAATTCCAGACCAAACCTAATGGAAATTTCACATAGAAATTCGAGATCTAAAGCTTAGTTTATTTCTCTTTCATTAGTCAATTAATTGTAAATTTTTTATTTAACAATGCATCTGTTAAGGACGGACTTGACTGAACTAGACAGAGGTACCCATTACAGACAACACTTTAGGTAGACAAATATTGGACAATTATAATTTAACATACTACTCTCCCCTAAAAACTCAAAGACTCATCACAATTTTTTCTACCCGACTTGGTTTACTAAATTTACTCTAATTACTGAAGACTCTTAACACAAATTTAAGACAAATCTCTAGAACTTGGAAAGATGGAAAGAAACCATTTACAAATGGATGTGTCAACGCATGTAAACTTTGTCATTTATTTAATTAATTCTTAGTAGATCCATTTTATGAACTGTCCTGTTTTTCCTCACTTAGTTTATAATCAATTGTTAGTAATAGTAAAGAATGACAGTTTCTGTAAGGCATTTCTTTAGCTGACAATTAAATTCCTTATGATATTAATGTCACATGTATGTGCAGATATTTTGTTTTTGTTAGTACTTACAATGACATAATTTTCAAAACGTGACTGATACAGGTATTTTCCGAGTGTGCTCGTGTAACTTATACTCTAAGATGCATTTGATAAACCAAGGAACACGTATGAGATACTGACAATCATTTTTTATTGCCAAAGATGTGTGTTTGGTAAAGAACTGGATATGACTACAAATAAATAATTATACAGATATTCCGGTCTTGGTGCAAGTTAAAGGAATTACGAAAAGAGTGCTAATAAAAGTTAAGTTGATTAAAGCTGATAGTTTTTTAAGCTTCTTTGACAATCTTTTAGTTTTATGTTCACTAAACTTTAAATTATTATACATACATGCGTAAAGCTTTATTTGCAGTGAGCTATCAAAATTGCTGTACTATTAAATGAGCAGAAAATGCTAGTTGTAAAGATACTTAAAGTTGTTATTGCATGAGCTAATAATATGTAAATAGTAGATAATTTCTCTATGTTGTAACTCGTCAGAAAGTGTCTGCTTGTTATTTGGTAATATAATTTTGTTAAGTTTAAGTTGGAATGTAACCACAAATGAAGAAATAAATACAACTGAGAAATACCATACGTAAAATTAGAGTTTGTGTTTATTCTTCAAAACAAGAGATTTAACAAAAACAATAGTAACAAAATAAATTATACATCATGGTATGCATATGCACAGCATAAACTGTAAGAACACATTTTCACATTGAAGATTGTCCGTATTGGTTAAAACAATGTTTTTGTTTCGTCTATTTACTTAAATAACTAATAAATCCTTAAAGTATAAAAATATCCGTAAACTCTTGTACTGTATAAATTACTGTAAGTGTAAGCTAATTAGTCTCCCATGGTAGATTTGCTTCGTCAATATTTATTGTCAAGTCAAGCAAAGTCAGTTTAACAGTCAACTTTGTAGTCATTTGTATTGCATTATAGCGGTTATAAGTTAGAGCTGCGTGCCCAACCATGTCCATCATCATGATGGTGATGGTCATGCAGATCTACATTTACATGTTCGCAGAACCTTTAAAAGCACTGATCAGTTCCAGAACTGCAACTCCGAGACCCCTGGCTAAAGCACCACGTCCGATTCTCTGGAGAAGATCTTCGAGACGTATGCCTGCTCCCCATTCATCTCCTCTGGCGTCTGCTTTGAAATAATTGAATTTCGCATCGATTGGCAATGGATTACAATTGATAACAACTGTCATTGCTAAAAGACTCAGGATGAAATATGCTCCCTTCATTTTCCTTTTAGAGTATTCCTGGACAAATAAAGTAAAAAATGTTTAAAGCATTTTCAAGTAGAAAATCTTGGAAAAAACGTCTATCCCGAATATTAAGAATGTAAAATAACCATTTTTAGCATAATTGGCTACCAAAGATTGTAAAGATGTAAACATTCCAATTAATGTACAATAAGTTGTTCCTGGTTGACTTTCCTAGAATCGGTCTCTTTCAATTCTATTTTGTTTCCAATATTTATGTAAATTAAATTTCAGAACGTGACCAACTTTCTTTACAAGAACAATTTCGTTCAAAATTTTGACAAGCACCTTCACAGTTTTAATGGAGCTAACTTTAATGTTAATAATAATGAGGAAAATGGAGATAGCAATAGACAAAATGATTTTAAGAGTAGTAACTTCCCTCAAAGGGATAAAGCACACCCTACATTTGGTCCTGAATCTCAAGGTGGTCAACATTAAGAAAAGTACGAAAAGTCCCCTGTTGCTCGTTTTAATTTAAAGGATCCTCCCCTTGATACGGGAGTTTTTAGATTCGAAACTTTTGCTGTTCCACTACCTCCTGAGGGAAACGAACAGGATAATGTTGGGCAAATTCCAGATTTCTTTTCTCAGACTGAGAAAAATAGTCAAGAAAGCAGATTTCCAGCTTTCAATGAAAATAACAAAGGTGGAAAGGATAACGAACGATATCCTACGAACACTGATACCGAAAGCAACGAATTTAATTACAACGATTAAAGACTCACGAGGATAAACAACCTTCTGCCAGTAGAAAATCAGATTCCTGTGCTGGGAGAAGCAGAAAATCGGATCGAAATACCAGCGCAAGTAAAGGTAACAGCAGAAGAGCACAAAATGGGCAATCAAATGGGAATGCCAAGTTCAAGGCGAAAGGAAATAATGCTAATACGAATAACAAAAGCTCAAGTTTAGTGAGAGATAATAGGGTAAGTAATTCTAGTGTTCATAAAAGAGTAGGTGAGGGAGTAACTGCCCAATTTACTTCCACTAATACTAATAAATACACAGAAACACATTTTCCCCAGGCATCTGTGGTTTTTTATGTAAGTTCTCAAGCAATCGCGACCTAAATCTAAAAACACACCACAAAATAATATAAGAACAAAGCCAAGACCTGAATCAACTGTAAAAAATAAAGCATCAAGTTCAGAACCTTTACCAGGTCAGAATTAATAGAAATTTTAATTCCAGGCCAAACCTAATGGAAATTTCACAAAGAAATTCGAGATCTAAAGCTTAGTTTATTTCCCTGCCATTAGTCAATTAATTGTAAATTTTTTATTTAACAATGCATCTGCTAAGGACGGACTTGACTGAACTAGACAGAGGTACACATTACAGAAAACACTTTACAGTACACAAATATTGGACAATTATAACTTAACATACTACTGTCCACTAAAAACTTACACACTCATAATTTTTTCTACCTGACTTGGTTTACTAAAAGTACTCTAATTACTGAAGAGTCCTCTAACACAAATTTAAGACAAATCTCTAGAACTTGGGACTTGGAGAGATGGAAAGAACCGTTTACAAATGGATGTGTCAACGCATGTAAACTTTGTCATTTATTTAAATAATTCTTAGTTCCATTTGTCCCGTGATTTGTCCCGTGTTTTTCCTCAGTTTATAATCAATAGTAAATTGTTAGTAATAGTTAAGAATAAGTGTTTCTGTAAGTAGCATTTCGGATAATTAAATTCCTTATGATATTAATGTCACATGTTAAAGGAATTACGAAACGAGTGCTGATAAAAGTTGAGTTAAAGCTGATAGTTTTTTAAGCTTCGTTGACAATCTTTTAGTTTTATGTTCACTAACAAATATTAAACTTTAAATTATTATGCATGCACTGAGCTATCAAAATTGCTGAACTATTAAGTGAGCAGGAAATGCTAGTATAGTTTTAAAGATAGGTAAAAGTTCAGTTGTTATTGCATGCAGCTTAATAATATGTAAATAGTAGGTACTTTTTCTATGTTGCAACTCGTCAGAAAGTGTCTGATTGTTATTTGGTAATATAATATTGTTAAGTTTAACTTGGAATGTAACAACAAATGAAGAAATAAATACTACAACTGAGAAATACCATAAGTAAAATTAGAATTTGTGTTTATTCTTCAAAACAACAGAGATTTAACAAAAACAATAGTAACAAAATAAATATTATACATCATGGTATACATATGCACAGCATAAACTGTAAGAACATACATTTTCACATTGAACAAACCATTTCTGTAAATGTAAACACATAAGTAACAAAGTAACCATAAAAGGCAGTAAAGATTGTCCGTATTAATTGAAACAAGGTGTTTGTTTCGTCTATTTACCTAAATAACAATAATAAATCCTTAAAGTATAAAAATATCCGTAAATCATCCGTAACTCTTGTACTGTATAAATTACTGTAAGTGTAACCTAATTAGTCTCCCATGGTTGTAAGTCCAGTCAACTTTGTAGTAGTCATTTGTATTGCATTACAGCGGTTATAAGTTAGAGCTTCGTGCCCAACCGTGTCCATCATGATGATGATGATGGTCATGCAGATCTACATATACATGTTCAGCAGCACCTTTGAAAGCACTGATCAATTCCAGAACTGAAACTCCGATACCTCCGGCTAAAGCTCCACGTCCGATTCTCTGGAGAAGATCTCCGAGACTTATAATTGCTCCCCATTCATCTCCTCTGGCGTCTGCTTTGAAATAATTGAATTTTGCATCGATTGGCAATGGATTACAATTGATAACAACTGTCATTGCTAAAAGACTCAGGATGAAATATGCTCCCTTCATTTTCCTTTATGAGTATTCCTTGTAACACGGAATCAACAAAGGAGAAGAAATCGGATAATGAGAAACAATTACAATTAATACAATGAATCGGCAATCGATCCTCCTTCACAGAAAGCAAAACCTGCCCAGAAATCAAATAATTAATAATTTTGCTGCAAATCCTCAAAACAATACTTTCAATAGAAATAGAAATAGAAGCAATAGAGTTTCTTACAATTCAACATTATTACAGGTTTCAGAAAGCAGACCTGTGGCAACTATCGTAAATGTTCCAAACCGTTACACTGAAATCTATCAAAATTCCAAACGAAAAGACCCGAAAACTGTAGTTTCCGCTAACCCTTAAATAAATTCTCAAACTAGCAGACTTGTAGCAAGTATTACAAGAGCCCGTAATGAAGTAAACCCTTCTACGCAATCAGGGTACCAATTCCCCATCTTTAACTCAAATAAAGGAAGGCATCCCCAATACACCGTAATATCACCCGTTACAACTTCGAAAAACTTTATAGCTTTTTCTCTTCTTTTTACGGTCAAAGTAATTTAAGCAAAAGAGGAGGAGCTCAACAAAATACAAAAAATTCAACTGGGTCTTACCAGAATGCTCAAAATGGATTCCAACAACCTTCTGCTAGTAGAAAATCAGATTCCAGTGCTGGGAGAAGCAGAAAATCAGATCGAAATGCCAGTGGAAGTAAAGGTAGCAGCAGGAGAGCACAAAATGGGCAATCAAATCGTAATGCCAATTTCAAGGCGAAAGGAAATAATGCTAATACGAATAGCAGAATCTCAAGTTTAAATAGTTAGGGATAAGGTAAGTAATTCTAGTGTTCATGGAAGAGTAGGTGAGGGAGTAGCTGCCAAATTAATTTCCACTAATACTAATAAATACACAGAAACGCATTTGCCCCAGTCATCTGCGGTTTCTTATGTAAATTCTCAATCGCGACCTAAATCTAAAAGCACACCTCAAAATAATACGAGAACAAAGCCAAGACCTGAATCAACTGCAAAAAATAAAGCATCAAGTTCAGAATCTTTACTCACTACTAGAAATTTTAATTTCAGGCCAAACCTTATGAAATTTCACATAGAATTAGAAATTTGAGATCTAAAGCTTAGTTTATTTCTCTTTCATTAGTCAATTAATTCTAATCTTTTTATTTAACAATGCATCTGTTAAGGACGGACTTGACTGAACTAGACAGAGGTGCACATTACAGAAAACATTTTACAGCAGACAAATATTGAACAATTATAACTTAGCATACTGCTCTCCAATAAAAACTCACAGACTCACCATAATTTTTTCTACCTGACTTGGTAGAAATGAATACTCTAATATAAATATACTCTAATTACTGAAGACTCTACTAACACAAAAAGACAAATCTACAGAACTTGGAAAGATGGAAAGAAACCATTTACAAATGGCCGTGATTTAATCCTTCCATGCAAATGAATGATATCCGCAGGAAAGAGAAAGTCTGCGGACTAATGAAAGTCGCAGGCGGCCAATATATATGCAAATGAAAGTCGCAGGCGGCTAATATATATGCAAATGAAAGTCGCAGGCGGCTAAAATATGTGCAAATGAAAGTCGCAGGCAGGCAATATTTGGGCAAATGAAAGTAGCAGGAAATTCAACGACAATTTCTGATTAAATATATGCATTGCAAAATTCATGCTAATTTAAATCATTTCCTGCTACTTTCATTTGCCCAAACATTGCCAGCCTGCGACTTTCATTTGCACATACTTTAGCCGCCTGCGACTTTCATTTGCATATATATTAGCCGCCTGCGACTTTCATTTGCATATATATTAGCCGCCTGAGACTTTCATTAGTCCGCAGACTTTCTCTTTCCTGCGGATATCATTCATTTGCATGGAAGGATTAAATTTTAGTCTTTACAAATGGATGTGTCAACGTATGTAAACTTTGTCATTTATTTAAGTAATTCTTAGTTCCATTTTACGAAACTGCCCTTTGTTTTTCCTCAGTTAGTTTATAATCTATAGTAAATTGTGAGTAACAGTAAAGAATGGGTGTTTCTGTAAGTAGCATTTCAGATAATTAAATTCCTTAATGTCACATGTTAAAGGAATTACGAAACAAGTACTAATAACAGGTCAGTGTTAAAGCGGATAGTTTTTTAAGCTTCTTTGACAATCTTTTCGTTTTATGTTCACTAACAAACGTTAATTTTAAATTATTATGCATGCAGTGAGCTATCAAAATTGCTGTACTATTAAATGAGCAGGAAATGCTAGTATAGTTTTAAAGATAGGTAAAAATAAAGTTTTTATTTTTACCCATGCAGCTTAATAATATGTAAATAGTAGGTATTTTTTCTATGTTGTAACTCGTCAGAAAGCGTCTGATTGTTATTTGGTAATATAATATTGTTAAATTTAACTTGGAATGTAATCACAAATGAAGAAATAAATACTACAACTGAGAAATACCTTACGTAAAATAAGAATTTGTGTTTATTCTTCAAAACAACAGAGATTTAACAAAAACAATAGTAACAAAATAAATATTATACATCATGGTATACATATGCACAGCATAATAAAACTGTAAGAACATACATTTTCACATTGAACAAACCATTTCTGTAAATGTAAACACATAAGTAACAAAGTAACCATAAAAGGCAGTAAAGATTGTCCGTATTGATTGAAACAAGGTGTTTGTTTCGTCTATTTACCTAAATAACAATAATAAATCCTTAAACTACAAAAATATCCGTAAATCTTCCGTAACTCTTGTACTGTATAAATTACTGTAAGTGTAACCTAATTAGTCTCCCATGGTAGATTGGCTTCGTCAATATATTGTCAAGTCACGTAACGTCAGTTTAAGTCCAGTCAACTTTGTAGTCATGCATTTGTATTGCATTACAGCGGTTATAAGTTAGAGCTTCGTGCCCAACCGTGTCCATCATCATGATGATGATGGTCATGCAGATCTACATTTACATGTTCAGCAGCACCTTTGAAAGCACTGATCAGTTCCAGAACTGCAACTCCGACACCTCCGGCTAAAGCTCCACGTCCGATTCTCTGGAGAAGATCTCCGAGACTTATACTTGCTCCCCATTCATCTCCTCTGGCGTCTGCTTTGAAATAATTGAATTTTGCATCGATTGGCAATGGATTACAATTGATAACAACTGTCATTGCTAAAAGACTCAGGATGAAATATGCTCCCTTCATTTTCGTTTTTGAGTAGTCCTGGACAAATTAAATAAAAAAAATATGTCAATCTTCTTTAAAAGAATTTCAAATGGAAAATGTTGAATAAAACTTCTATCCCAAATATTAGGAATGTAAAATAACCATTTTTAACATAATTGACTACTAAAGATTGTAAAGATGTAAACATTCCCATTAATACACAATAAGTTGTTCCTGGTTGACTTTCTTAGAATCGGTCTCTTTCAATTCTATTTTGTTTCCAATATTTATGTAAATTAAATTTCAGAACGTGACCAACTTTCTTTGCATGTGATTTCTATGCATAATTAATATGTAAAAAAGTAAGTACTCATCAGTTAAGTTACAGGTTTATAGGAAATCGTGCCATCATCATATCGTACGCATCCTCATCTTACGTATAATGACCGAACATCAGAAAATACTATGTATTGATATAAGTATTGCAATTGTTACAAAGAGTAACGTTTGCTGGTTTATAGTGAAAGGATGTGTCGACAGGTTTTTAGGCTACCGACTGACTTGACTTGATTCTCTCATTTCGTTCTCATCTGGCGAAACTGCCTTTGTAAATTTCACTTTCACTACACAAAGGTGAATAGACGAAAAGAATTCATAGACAAGGAAGGTGGGAGAGGCAGCAGAGCAGAACAGGCCAGCCAGGCAGGGTCAGGGTTAAATACACAGTATAATAACACTTGATCTACAGGTAAAGGTAAGCACTAAAGAGTAGGTGAAATACTCACTAACGATAAGAACCAACACGAAAGTGCCTACAGATATTTGCAAATGCGACTTCTTTTCTGCTGTACTCAATTGGTTTAGTTAGGTGGGGAATTAATATTCAAATACTATATTTTATTGGAATCATTCTCAATTTTCCTTTATCATTCATGGGTAGATATTTTACGATGACGTATGTGCGTTTTACTTACAAAGGTTAAGATATGATATACTTAGCGTATTTCCGCCTCAGTAAAGTGTCAGTTTGTTTTGCTATATAAGTACGTTGCCATTATTACTGTTGTCAAACAGGTTTCAATCTTTGTTTCGGATGGTAAATAATAAGTGCGTATCAGTAACACTGACACAGTTAAGCTAAAATCAAATGTGTAAATTACTTGGCATAGTCTCATCTTATCGTAGGTCTAGTCATTGTCATTACTCTATTTTCTCATGTACATCATAATTGTTTCTATACGTACTCATATTTGCTTTATTTACTTTTATAAAGCGCTTAAGGCCTTTTCAGGACTAAATTACAAATAATATACTCTAGAACCCTTGTATTTCCCACTTTGTGATGGTATTGTGTTTCTTTAGGGATTTGGTACGTCTATCAACTATACTTCACCAAAAGTACACATGAAAGGCCATGAGATTATAGGTACAACTGTAACACTATTTTGATAATTGGTTTTACCAAAGATTCGAAAATTCTAAGGAATATGTTACTTTGGGATGAACGTAATTAAAGCACTATCTATCCAATAATTAATTATTTTAGTGTACTCGATAGGTAATTACCTATCCAGTACACTAAAATAATTATTGATTTTATTTATTTCTTCAAAACTATTCCAAATTTTATTTCCTGCCTTTTGTTTGGAAAAATGCTTTAGAAATCTTCAAAGTTAAAAATTAATAGTATTAAATTAATACTATTAGTGCTAGTAATGATATAAAAGCTGAAAATCGTGAATAGATCAAAATTTGAAATAAATGCAAATGTAAGTGCGACAAAAAGTATTTGTGCTTAACCGATGTATTTAGTTTTGCTCCGTTTAGTGAATAGGAGTATTCAAATTTTATTGGATATGAAATAAGAAGTGTAGATAAATGCTGGGTCAAATAGTTCCTTCAATTCGATGCGTTATTACAATTTTAGTGTGGATTAAAAGTTTAATTACCTGATTAGTCCAGTAATGCGAAGTTATTTAACAGAATTCCACTGAAAGATGCAAGAGCGGAAATAATATGAATTTTGCAAGCGTCAAGTGAACTGCGAAAAGAAGATTGAAAGAGACTTTATGCTCTGTGTGAGATATATATACTAACCTACTTACTTTCACCCAAAATCGGAAAAAACAAGTTTGACTTGTTCTCATCTTTGAACTGAACTCACGTCATGTCATCTTTACCGTATACATTACCAATTTAAATGTGCGTACAGCATTTGTACCCTACCTACGTAATATATGCTTGCACTCCTCATACAATATACAGACCAGACGTTTTTACTTATCAAGAGTAAAAATATTATCGTTTTTAGCCCTTTACTTACTACAAACTGCAATCCAATGTATTACAAAGTAATAAATACTTCACTAATCTCTACACTGTAAGCCAAAAGTTCTGCATGACAAAATGAAACTACACATACGGATCTATACAGCTATAATGTAATGCACAATAGAGATTACTATCGTAATACTTATGTTTTACTGCCGTCTTTCCTTTGAATTATTGTTAGCTACGTAATTTTCGTTTTTTTCATATCAGTAATTCAGCTTCTGTATCAAACACTAATTTACGAATATTTTCTTTACAAAGTAGATTTTTAATCTTTGGCTAACTAACCGTAAGACTCTTCTCTTCTTTGTTGTCTTTACCGTCTTGAGAAGTGTTGTATCGAATTCTTACATTATAGTAGTTGTATACAAACACTATGGTAAAATTGACAATATAATATACACGATACAAAAGGAAAGTCATTCCTTCAAGTTCAATGTTGCATTATTTCCTTTTGTCTGAGGCTGTATAGCATGTCTGAGAATGTAGAAGAGATATCGACATAAATATTAGCTGTATCCATCGTTGAATGAATCATGGAATTCACTACTGCCTAAACTTTACACAGTTCTTACTATATTCCGAAAATTGATGGATGTAACATCGGGTATTTTATATACATAGGTAATAATTTCGGTAATGAATAAATAAAAATAAACTGTCAGATTACTTAGTAAATTAAATATTCCTGTAAAAATAGTAATAATGGACACGAAAATATTTTGGCCATTAATTTGTATTTGTCATTCTATTCAAAATTCAAATTGCAAAGCATAATTTGAATGTATGCGATAATGTCTACGCTTTTTGAAAAACAATTCTGCATTTAAAAAGTTTTTTCCTAATTTGTTAATTTAAAAAAATACTTACTCACCTACAACTTGCACTATTGTTTTAATCAAGATCATGATGGGACTGAAAATAGTAGAAGTAACTCGATTATATGTCTTACTATACTTATTACGTGTGTTTCATGGCAAAACCTGTCAAATCTCCTAGTTCTATTGTTTATTATAGAATATGTCACTACTAATAATGACAGGAAAACAATTTTTTATATTAAATTTAGATGAATACAATGTTTTATATTGTGTTATTAAAATTAGACGGGATTTCATGTGTAGCATTTGCTTTCAGATAAAATCACATCATTGACTGTTGACCAACTGACCATATGTTAAATCTGCACATTAGTAGTTATTACTTATCACAATGTAAATGTGTTGCTTTCAACCACGCAACGCACCCCACAACAATCAGTGAAAATGAAAACTCAATGGGTTGTGGAAAAGTAGGTTCACGTTTTTGTCTTTTGCTTAGAAGCAATGTGTCTATGTCTCATGTGTGTGTTATTTCTTTATAAACGTCAATACATGCACAGGAGAGCAATAATGACCAAATTTATGTAAATTTCTTAAGGTAGATGTAGATGCACCCCTTCCCTCACTCCACTAAACTGAAGTCAATGAACAGAAGAAAATGTAAGAAAAGCTAACGAAAGAAACCCAGATGTATGGTTTGCATGTTTTATTCTCTATAAGGCTCCTTATAATTCTGTCGTATCAAATCATGACATATCGTGCTTTGCTCACTACACCGTTACTTTATAAGGCATGCATTCTACCGATATCGCAGTTATTCATTAAAATATTAACTGTACACTTGAAAACTATTCATGCATTCCTGTCCAACTTTTCTCAATAAGATAAAAATGAAACTTGACATATCAAATCTCAATATTCTTTATGGTAATAGAAAATGAATTGATAACCGTAATCAATTATTTTGGGCTACCTTTATACAAAATGAAGGTTGGATAATGGTAATTAAGCTTATAATTTTGTTTAAGCAGGAGTACATTGATAACCATAAATACTTAGTGTATTGTAGTATAGCCTACTTTAGACTTTGGGTCGTAAGATGAATAAAATACATGCTAGATTGATGTGTTAGTAACATGCACTACATGAGTCTTTCAATTCATGCAAATCCTCTCAAAGATTGCAAAAATTTTACTTTTTGGTACAAGTGCAATTATTACGTAGGTAAGTTAACTTTCTCTCATTAACAAAAGTTAAAGACTTTTTTATTCTTAGCAACATGCAAGATGCAACGTTATTGCACTTTTTTTAAATTTTCCTAGAGTTTTTTGTAATTTTCTGGTAGATCAATAATTTACGCGAAAAGTTAAAATAGCAAAATTCAATGAATAAACAATTTAAGGTATATTAAAATACAGTAGTAGTATATAAGGGATTATGTCCATATGCTGATGAAGATAATCATTAATGGTAACAATAAAGTTCGTAAAGGTATATAAAATTATAACGGAATATTATTTATTGTGAAATAGCAATGATAGTAAAGAAAGTATGTTTACAACAGCAATTAACAACACTAGAAGCTCTAATTAAAACTAAATTCCCTCAAGTCTTTGTAAAATCCAGTCGGCAAATGCATCTACATGAGTAAAGACCGCATAATTGAATGGGTCGCACTTTCGCCCTTGCTTAACTTCGCCGTGACTTACTAGTCCCTAATGAAAAACACCATGAATACATAGTTGTACATTTAATGGATACAATTATAAAATAACTATGGAGGAATTGTATTTTTACCCGGATAAAATACTTTGTTATACTTCCCACTGTTGTAGGGAAAACCATGGAGGAGCCACTGTCTCCTTGGCATACTGAGGTTCCTACGTTGGCGTAATTAAAATCAATGTAAGTAATGAAACCTTTTTATCCACATATTAAATTTATTTCGAAGACAATTTCCATAATACCATACCATTTCTGTAACCAGCACAATAAGTTGACAATGGAGGTATTCTTCCTAAGGCCTTTTTGCATTCATCCGGAGCAATGACAGGAAATTCTGCAAATAAAAGTGTCTCTGAAATTCGCTCATTTTCCCGGAAACCGTAGCCTGGAACCTTTAGAATGACATAAAAAAGATATCAAATTTCAATGGGTAAAGAATTATAAAATTCAAATGCAGTTCAAATACCTTTCCTAAGGTTCCAGGTTCTGGAAGATTATTGTTTCCTTGCTCCAAATAGCAAACAGGTCGAACACTTTCACCGTAAAACTGACGAACATTATTTATTGTGAAATAGCAATGATAGTAAAGAAAGTATGTTTACAACAGCAATTAACAACACTAGAAGCTCTAATTAAAACTAAATTCCCTCAAGTCTTTGTAAAATCCAGTCGGCAAATGCATCTACATGAGTAAAGACCGCATAATTGAATGGGTCGCACTTTCGCCCTTGCTTAACTTCGCCGTGACTTACTAGTCCCTAATGAAAAACACCATGAATACATAGTTGTACATTTAATGGATACAATTATAAAATAACTATGGAGGAATTGTATTTTTACCCGGATAAAATACTTTGTTATACTTCCCACTGTTGTAGGGAAAACCATGGAGGAGCCACTGTCTCCTTGGCATACTGAGGTTCCTACGTTGGCGTAATTAAAATCAATGTAAGTAATGAAACCTTTTTATCCACATATTAAATTTATTTCGAAGACAATTTCCATAATACCATACCATTTCTGTAACCAGCACAATAAGTTGACAATGGAGGTATTCTTCCTAAGGCCTTTTTGCATTCATCCGGAGCAATGACAGGAAATTCTGCAAATAAAAGTGTCTCTGAAATTCGCTCATTTTCCCGGAAACCGTATCCTGGAACCTTTAGAATGACATAAAAAAGATATCAAATTTCAATGGGTAAAGAATTATAAAATTCAAATGCAGTTCAAATACCTTTCCTAAGGTTCCAGGTTCTGGAAGATTATTGTTTCCTTGCTCCAAATAGCAAACAGGTCGAACACTTTCACCGTAAACTGCTGGTTTGTCTAACTGTATTATTGCGATATCCGATTGTAGGGAACGTCGATCATATGTTGCGGGAATAAAGATATGTTTTGCCTATAAAATAAGAATTAGATTTTCTGCTAGCATGTACTCGAATAGGAGCATAATTGTAATCAACAATACTCATAATTGTTATCAGTACTCCTAATTTTAACATTTTTGACAAATAATATCTCACATTAAATATTTGAGCATTTCTGTTTTTACGTGCGAGTTCGTAATTACTGCTATTCGCACCAAAAATTATTTTGAATTGAGATTTATCCACAGCAGCTCCACTTAGGTCAGATACGCAATGACCAGCTGTAATCAAAACTGTTTTTTCGATCAAAGATCCTCCGCAGATGAACTGGTATTGATTTTTTGCTTGTCTAAAAATTGCACTGTGCCATGGAAAAGCGTTTTCTTGACTGGTATCCTCTCCCCCGTAGATGTAAGCGGTTATTCCAGTGGAAATTACTCCACATTCTGAAAAACATGGAAATAGTTACACAAAAGTTTCTAAAAACCACAATCGATCAATATCGTAATTACCAGCTTCACAGCCAAAGGATCGATTTGGTTTCCATGATCCATCTTCCTGACATGTTAATGATAAAGAGGCAGAGCGAAGAGTAGATCTGTAGTATTTTTTGCATCTATGCCTTGCAACTGTGTGTACTCCAGCTTGGGTGCAATCTACAAACTCGCCATTCGGCAATTGACAGTCGATTTCTACTCCCTAATAGGTAGGTATTAAAATTATTTTTTCAAATTCACTAAAAAATAAAATTAACTAATTAACATTTTTGAAACTAAAATAAAATCTAACCTCAGAAGCTTGAAGCGGCACGCAATGCGCACTTTTAGAATTTAATACAGGAAATTTCGAAGCTGTTGTCGCTGGAGGGTTTGATTTTCGTCCAGGTCCAGGTGTTGCAGCACTTAGCCTTGTAGGACAATTTAAACTTCTACTCTCATCCTCCCCATCTTCGCAATCAACCGTTCCATCACAAACTTGTTTGGGTGTTATGCACTTCCCGTATATTCCACATTCCCATGTTTTCTCTCCAAACATGCATGGTTTTCTAGCTCTGCAATAAATTGGATCTTCGTCTTCGCCTAATAATTAAAATTTTCAGGAAATTTGTTTAAATACGTTTTTAAATTCTTTTTTTAAAGTTTGAAATCGTTTTCACCTTCCAGGCAATCTTGTCTTTGGTCACATACTTTCGAAAGAGGAATGCAAGATGAATCAGAACATGCAAATGCTGGAGAACACCTTATCAAAAATATTAACATTTCGTATTTACCTATTTTGCACATTATGAACATTTTCTTTTCATTAAATAATTTCTTACTTCAAGTTTGTTAGAAACCAATCCAAGGCTTTTATAATTCTTCCGTAGATGTAAACTGTGTTTGCATTGCACCAATTCCTTGAGCCACTGTTGGGTATAAGAGATGCAAGGGTGATAAGAAAATATCGGTTACTTAAAATGGGCACTACACCAGAACTCCCGGGTTCTACACATGCTACTTCCGGAGCTGCGTTTGAGAATCAATTAAATTATTTAAAATATCATTCGTATAGTTTGTTGTCGTTCATTTGGCTTTTGTGACTTTAGTTAAAGTTATCTCTGAACTGTACAAGAATAAGGAAATGTTTGCTTACAATGAGAAGATGCTCTACCACAAAATGTGTTCTCAGGAGACCCATTGTAATTTTTCATAAAGATATCATCACAGAATTCCTTGCTTTCTAAAGTTATGTTTACTAAAGTCAAGGCTTTGAAGCCGTCTTCTCTTGGAGGTGTCTTGAATCCTCCTTGACGAACTTCAATTTGACGGCCATGAGGAGTTGTTGCCAAGTGTTTTAGGAATTCCGGTATACAAGCAGAGCGTACATATGGAGTTTTCAAATTCACAGGCTTTTTTAGATGGAAAAGGAAATAATTGAAATACTTTTGATCATTTTGTGCTCTCCAAGGTAAAATATGGCTCACCTGTGATCATAAAGAAAACTTAGAATTATCTTGGTCCGTAGCCCTAAATATTTAAGTAGTGAATTGGAAAAGAGATCTTCAATTGCAGGTAAACCAAACATATTTTATAAGTTTACCTGAGCCTTACTTGAATAATCTGTGTAAACACATCACTTTCATCCAAATTGTTTGATGTTAGGCCGACCGCAACAATATAGTTTTCTGCTCTTGGTATAAAGTATTTACTAGACCCACCACTAGGTACACCGAAAGCTCCACCAAACAAAGTAACGACTGTTGTAGGGCCAATCAGAGTTCCCGTTACTGAAAACTGATATGGGGATTTAGAACCTGCTCTTCCAAATATAGCAGCAGTCCATGGTATTTTTGTCCGGAGCTCCCCGGGTATTTCTTCAATTTTTCCGCACACCTCATCTAAATACGTATGAAATTATCGAAAATTCCCCCAGTAATCCTGTAAATAATTATAATTTTGAATTTTTGCAACAAAATTAACACACCTGGTGCGATTCTGAAACCTTGGCCATTAACTTCACAATAGAAAGGGCCGAAAATTAAACAACTTAGCAGAAAAGGTACAAGAATATCTGAGAGGATCGTATAAGATCTCATAATCATTGATAGAACATTAAAAGTAATAAAATCACTTAAGTCACAAACAATAATAATTTGAAAAATGGAAACTGGATAATAAAAGATTAGTACAATCTCCTGGTGGATTGTTCATGTAGTACGATAAATGTATTTAAACAGTGTAACAGTATAAGATTGAAGATTGTATAGATAAATATATAGTGTTACTATTGTGAACTCAAGGTGCTCTTCTATTCTTCGTCTTATTACTCATGCTCGATTGTATTATGAATCCAACCAACCATTCAACGATATGATAATCGACAAATACATCTTCGTATTTCGCTTTAACAATGCAAATATGATTTCTTAGTATTCGTAGGAGGCAACTTTTTATACCTCAATTATAGGTATCTGAACTAAAGGTTAGGGTTTACAAATGGTAAGCCAACTTGTATCACTTTTATTTTCATACACAATGGATTTCCATACTAATAACGTAATAACCCGTCATCCGTTCCATTCTGCCTTCCTACATTGCGAATACCTAAGTATGTATAGTGTGAACAATTACTTATTGCATTTAAGAGTACCTAGTAGAACAATCCATGTAGTGGCATCATGTTTCTCGCAGGACCTGTTTCGTAGCCTTGATTTTTGAATTTTAATACTGAAACGCATGGCATAATGAAATACACGTTGATAGGCACAAAAACAAGTCAACCCCAACAGCCTCACAATCCAGAGGCACTTACTATTGTGTGTAAATGCCTATCCCCTAATTGAAAATGCATCGTACACTTACGTATTATGGTACACTCAGTTCTAGTACCTATACCTTATACTATATTTTTTAGCATATCGCGTACAAATAACCTCCAGTTCTAGTCTGATCTGATTAAGAATTAAAAAAACGATATGGTTTACGCTTCCTTTTACTACAACATAATATATGATATCAATACCTGTTTTTGTTTCCCTTGGTAGGAGGCTTAAGATGATTAGTCTAACTTTGTTCAGTACAATACACGCATTAATTGCAGTAGTGTACGTAGCGATTATTTTCTCAGTAATGGATAGAGCACAATACGGGAAGTTCAAATAAATACACTAGCAGAGCAATTCGGAATTTCTAGCAAACACACTAGTGCTAATACTACACATACTTTATTTAATTTCATAAAAAGGTGAAAAACACTTGTACAATGCACAATATTACAGTATAGTATCGTTTATATCAAGAAATGGAATCAATTAAGAGGAAATGATTACAGATTGATTGTACTTGCAGACATAATCATGAATCTCGATGGCAAGACACTACTTTTGCACATAGAGAGTCATATCGACCAAAATCTTAAGGGTATCGTCGAATATGTAGTTACTGAACATGTCCTGAGTGGCATCACCGAATTTCATGATTTCCCACCTATGAGGATCTTTAGTACTTGCAGCACTTACAGCTGCTTTGTTTACTGTAAATGATAAAAAATGAAATAGAAACAATTTTAGAAATTCGAAGAAAGAGTTTCCGAGATTTTTCCAAAATAATTATGTATGAATATTAATGAAATGTAGTTACCCATTCCAGGAGTGTAGATGACAATATCATTGTTATTTACTAACGAAGTTTTCAAAGTGTACACACGTGGAGCGTTAACGGGCTGAATAATCGTCGGTATAGCATACAGGTACTTTCCATCAGACACTAAGTGCATTTTCCACACGGTATCGGCGATTTCTACATGAGCAGTAATTGCTTCCCATGCTGAAGAGACAAAAATTAAAATTCAGATCATTAAATTTGATATTTTTAATATCAAAATATACAATGATATTAAGCAGGCTTTAGTTTTGGTAAAACCATTCATATCTTTCATTACTTTCAAGCATTCTATACAAAAGTATTTTTGTGTTCCCTTTTCTTAAGCAAAATACTCTTGCACCTATAGTTTATTAATGTATTTGATTGAATGAAATCTTTCAAATTCATTCAAATAGGGCATTAATCCTACTACATATATAAAGTCTTACCGTTAGCAGCCCGAATACTTGATATTCCTTTAACTTTCCATATAATCGACTTCTTTAAAGTTGTTAGCTATTCAAAAGAAAATCAATTTGTCAAATATCAATTAGAAAAATTATAAAAATTAGCAAAGATATATCAGCAAAAGAAAGAAAAGAAACAAACCTCAGATTGTTGAATAGGAATATCGGTAACTTTGACCCCTGATCCTGATCCTGGTGCCATTATACTTTCTTCTTTACCTAAGTAAACGATCTAGCAAATTAATTTTAGTATCTTCGCACAAGTTTCCTTGCAACAAAATTCACCAGCAGTCGGCCGAGAATAATATAATGACACTTTGCTTGTAATAATTATGGATTAATGTATTAACACTCAGAACACTTGCTAATAATAGTAATACAATTCAATATACAGCAAAAACAATAGTGAACCACAGCGTAAGATGAGAAATTGGGAATAATTATTACAACAACAGTCGTTAACCGCCAAACAAGTAAAAGATTGCCACCAAAAGCATAAAAGCAAGTTCTTGTTGATTCATACGCTTTTGTGTTTGTTATGCTGGTACGCAACATACAATGTATGTATGTAGAACTGTTTTGCTTTACGGGGCAGCTAAAGAAAAGTCAAATATTCAAATATTAACTGTAAGCAATGATGCATTGCATGAAATACATGTTCACATAAAAAATTATCTCTTGGAACATGTAAATGGGATATATTCTATTATTGTTATGATTTTGAAAGTTGCATTTTTCCAGTTACATGCATTCTTGCATAGACAGTTCAAAATACACCACACATTAGTTATAATTACGACAGTACAAAGCTACATACACAAATATTGTGCAGAAAACCGAAGTAATTTTGTTTTAGTGTGCCACTGGAACTTCACCACTCCAGATGCAATTTTTTAAGTACACTGTACATTGTACATAGAAGAACAGTGAAAATCAAGATAAAATTTATCTTGCATATGCAAAAGCATAGGTACTAGAAGCTGATTGTAGAAAGACAAGCAAAATGCATTAAGCTAGCTGTACATTGATATAGGCTATAGTGATGATGATAATGATCATATTTTTGTCTCTAGAAATTAAAGCGGATACTATAGAGGCATGCCATATGCATAATATGTTCAGTATAAGTAAATGTACTTAAGAGATGTATTGAATATGAGAAAATCAAGTCACAAGTCAGAGGAAACCGCAGCAGCAGTTCTGTGTGATGTTAATAAATTGTTTGCATGAGCAATGAAATAAAATGTGCACAGTCCATTAACTCCAGTGATCCGACTTGGCTTGGTTTGAGTGTTATTTGCATCAGAGTCTCTAATTTTGTCATAAGTAGGGATGTATATGAGTCCACTTTGTATAGTTGCATATGTGATGTAAAGGCAAACTACTTATGTACACGTATATTTATTTATGACAGTGTAATATGAACATGTGTATGTAGTTATCAAAGATATTCTTCAGTATTCCTTAACGAAAGCATTCTGTCTGTCTTGTGAGTGCGAAACATTAAATATGCACTAGGTATTTATTGAACGGGAAGGTAAAGAATATCTTTTGGCTTCGTTCCTGTAATTGAATTTATGCAAAAGCAGTAGAGAAACAGCCACAGCAAAATGAAAACAGCAAACTGAAGTCCGTAGTTAGGTTAGCTAGCCAACCTTGACGTTTGTCGTTTTCTAAACTCTGATGCTAATCATAAATAACATGATAAATAGCAAAACTATGATTCATCCACAACGTTCGGGAAACTTCTTCCAATTTTCATCGTTTCTCGGCTCTCTGTTCCCCTTTCACCATTTTATTAGCAAAAATCAAAAAAATCACACAAAATTATGTTTTTAAGCCGCATATGCGTATTTTTAGCTTATAAATACCTAATCCACATTTTGTAGGTTCTGGAAAATGAATCTGACAAACAGTAGACGTTACAAACGTAGTATTTATGATACCACTCGTGTTAGTACATAAAAGTAGAATTTTAGGTGATTCTCTTTTTTAACTTGTAAGTACGCAAACACCATGTTTCTGTTGCTGCACGTTACTTGTCTGGGCCAAAATCACTTCAAATGTAAACACCACATATCCAATGGACAAAATGCATGGTTTTGTAATTGTAAAACTGCCAAGACCGCTTAGACCAATAGGAGTCATTGTCATTTGCTCCAGTCTTTGCACCTTTGAGTTATCAAGTCATTAATGAAAATATTATTAATTATTGAAATAAATCATTATAAAAAATAGATTTAAAGTAGATAGAAAAGTAGAATAATAGTATACATGAACTTGTTAAAGTCACACCTGTTTTGTGTAAAGCTCATTTGGGCAGCGATGAGCAAAATGCTGCATTCCTTGACTATATTCATGCACTTTTGCAGCTGTTAATGTAATAACTACAAGTTTGGCCATTACATGTACAATAGCCCAGCAAAAATAAATCGGTTCGATAAATCTGCATCCAGAAGAATGTTGAAAACCAAAATGAATCTAGTTTACAATAATAAACAGGTAAATCAACTGTGAGTGTACATTTTATAGGGTTACTAACAATAGTACATAACATTGGAGAATAACTACAGAAGACAGAAGAGTTAATTCATAGGTGCATAAATAATTTTGTACTACAGAAAATGAAACTAACCTCGAGACAAATGAAGAAAATATTAGCAAGATATGAAAAGAAAATCAAAGGATTAAGAAACTTGTTGAGTTCGTTTGTGAACTCGTAAGTTTCGTAGTACATTTTGTAAATTTGATTCCATTTCAAATGTGCTAAAGCAAAATTTTTGCATAATGGTTCTCCGTGAAACTCATTTTGATTATTTTCAGCAAGAACGAGTATAATTTTGAATTTGTAGTAAACAGCTCTGCAAAGTACCATTATCATTACATCCCCGTAGTTGGCAGAGTGTATTGTCAGTTTATTGCAAATAAATAGAAAAGCAGTTAGTATTGAGTTATAAGGAACTTTCGCAGCCCAATTTTGATGGCCTCTGTTGTAGTAGACCTGGAGAGCAGTCATGTTTTGTTCTAGGATTCGTATTTCTGTAATTCAAGTAGAAAATGAAGTTTCCTTTGTTTACGATTAAGGATGAAAGTATTTTTAGAAGCTAACCAGGTGTCTTGGAACAAAGAGGAAGCAGTGTTAAGTGAAAAACGATATTTTCTCCAATTATTGAAAAGATAAACACAGCTCCCAAAATGTTAACATGTGTTTTCAAACTTGTATCTGTAGTTGCAATACCCTGACTTTGTGGCCAAGATGCCAACAGCTTACAGAATTGCTGTGCTCGAGCAAGGAAAAACAAAGAACTATTTATAGTGACCAACAAAAGAAAACAATAATAAAGATCATTGTCAAAAAAATGCGAACTTAACCCAGACTAGAGAAAGTTTGTTGAGCTAGGTAATCTTTACGAATTACAAGAAGGAAAATATGTTAGCAAATTACATACGTTGAAAAACTTTGAATATTTTGAATGAGGAAGGCTGAAATGACAATCATATCGTGGGGACTACTTATTCCTTTGAACGTTATACTTTCCAGCATCACATAAAAGTTTATGGATATATTGAGGGTTTGAAAAGTGATAACCAACAGACTGATGAAGGCCTCCCAGCTTTTCCACCTGGATTGAAAATGTAAATAATTTTATTAACAACAATTTGATACCTGAATTTGAATGTTACCTCCTATTATCAGTGGATTATTCACTGCTGCAATAATGTAAAACATGCTTTAGTGTGTCATTAATTACTTCCTAGGTATTTTAATTGTGAAAAGCACATCTGTGGAAGAGGAGTGACCTGAATGAAGGGTATGGTGTCCTTTGGCCGGGAGTTTCACATGACTTGTGGTAAAGGTGAAGATTTTGCAAAGGAATGATCCCAATGAGGCGTCCCCAAAGCAGAAGGTGACGTAAGCAAAGAAATAAATCATCCTTAGAGCTTTTAGTGTGTGTTTCAATAGAGCTAGCAGATGATACACGAGATTCGCATAAAACTTTGCCATGATTTCTATTACTGCTGCTTCTGCCACCGTTAATGGCAATTGCAAGTTCGGAATGAACCTGAACATGTTTTGCCCACTTTCTTGCCATGTCACGAGAAAATAAATGGAAAATGCAGTCGTGTGAGCTGTGAGCTATTTTTCTGCTTCCGATTCCACTAAGACACTAAATGAAAAGTATCTTTCTTCTATCTGTAGCCAAGATTTTTTGTGGAATGCAGTATAATGAAAGATTTCAGTATGGCACGACATGTACATACATAACGTACCTTGCATATACATAACATACGTAATGTAATAAGGTAAAAAAGAATTCGAACAAGACAGCTGGCCTGTTTAGTTGACTCTAATGGAAAAAAATTGCTTAAAGAAGAGAAATATCAAACAAGATCTTATCTTCCTGTCTTGTCTAAGAAATAGAAAAGAAATTTCGGAAAGGGTAGTAATGAACAAATAAAAAACATGAATATACATACAAACGCGACATTGACAAGCTGTCTGTCAATTCAGCTGTACCATTTGACTTTCGGCACACTGTAGACATTAGCACTGCCAGGGTACATCATGTTGTTAAGGAATCTATATTTCCATCACATTTCGTCACCCTTGTAAAAACATCGGCACTATTTGATTCTTTTCTTCACAAATAGCAAAGATCAATTTTCTTGTAAAACGATTTCTTCTATAAACGAAAATCTATATTTAAAAGCCAACAGTTTACCCATATCTTTAATTTTAGTATTGATTACTGTTTTTCTAACGAGGGTTAGTATAACGACCCATTTGAACAGTTATGTACTTACAAATACTTATATTACAAATTAAAATCAGTAACGATTGTTGGTACACGGTTTAATTTGGATTAGTTCAGCTAAGCCTATAATAAATCATTGGATTACATCGAAGACTAGTTTAAGCCAAAGAATATTTATTCAGGTGCTTCAGAAATTCAGAACCACACAAGACTAAATTACAAACTGTGTAACATTTCAACTAATGCAAATGGTACCAGTTAATACGATTAAGATGTTTTTAAAAGTTATTCTACAGAAATGACAGAATTGGCTTTCCTATCGCTATAAAATGTTTAAATGTTTATGCTTTTCTTTTATCATTCTAGGCATGACTGCAAGTACACTACGAAACTAGCAGCTTTAGCGACGCGTCTTTTCCCTAGATGTTTTTCTGTGTATCTAAAAGCAAGTTGCAGGCTGGTGTACTAAATCAGATTTAATACTCTACTTACTCCCTACATCCTTTCGTCATAAAATCTTCTTGTACATAATTTAAGTAGTTGTAATTGTGAATAGATACTCTATAGTCGATTAGCAAACGGTGCTTATAAGTAGCTGTGTACAGAAAAAATGACATTTATTCGCCCTTGTACAAAAATTTGCATCATTTTGGACAAATAGCAACAAAGGTCCCTACTGAGGCAAGGCCAAACTAGTTCTTCTTCGTCAGTTGACGCCAAACGGTGAAATTACCCGATTTACGTCTTGTTATTTATGGTGGAACGGTTTTAATGAGCATTTTCCCATTTTTTGTGAAAACATACAAACGATGACATATTTTAGGAAAGCAAATACTCCCGAATCATCACAATGGCATCTCGGTAATATCTAATTGTGTGTAAATATGTAAGAAACGTAGTTTTCACCACACCACAAGAGAATACTAATATAGACTAAACAAGACAAAGTCAACTTGCTTTTCAATTTGTTTACATTTAAGTACAAACTGGATAGGAATGTTTATAAATGTAATCTTTGCGGGTTCTTAACTGTATTGTATGACTCATATTTTTGTCATATGCTCAAGTGATCGTAAAATAAAAAATTTCAGTATGTATTTGAAACTGTGATATGGATATTCGTGTAACTAGGTAGGAAAATGTATAAAAATGTTAGTGCACGCCTGACTGCATACAAAATACAGATGATACAGATGTCTGATAAGAAACAGAGTTAGGATAAGCATCTTTAACTGTCTATTTGAGTGTACGCGTGTATCAAATACGTTTGAGAGCTTCGATACGTGTGTATCTAGTATTAGTAACTACATAAGATATTAGAGAAGTTACTTTCAATCGTGTGTAACGGAATGAAGATAAATTTAGTCACGGGCATCGCCTATGCCACTTCCTCAATCCCCCTTTAACTCTTAGTCATATTATCATCATATCAGATCACATAACAGTTTGTGTTTTAGGTGTATGAATAATTGTAAATAGCGTGGCAAATGTCTTTGCAGAAATGCACGAGGTATGATGGGTTTGTCTTCCAGATTATTATCAGGGACAACCTCTGGAGTATTTAGTTTATCGTTAAGTATATGTATTATCATGTCCTAGATTTCTTCCAAATAATACTGCAATTTAAATTGCAGCATGCAAATATTCTTATGTAATATAGTTATATTATGTAATATTACAGGTAAAAGTATATGTGTACTGATAAATATGAAGAGGGAAGGAAAGTGCAGTGTGTTAGATAGAATGTGGGATTGTAAATGTGTTTGCAGGATTTGTGTTTTCATTTTCATTGGATTGATTGCATTTAGATTTGGTTTGCGTCTCTTTGCGCAGTGAAAATGTATTTTGGCTGTGGAGGCTGACAGGACGTTAGCGCAGAAAAGTTGGAGGAATGTTATCATAAGCTTTCATGAAATATTCCCTAGCCACAACTAATCTGTGTCTTCTCAACTTAAAAAGACAGGATAAATACTATAAGTATCCCTGTCCCAAGTTTTATTACCCCAGACCAGACACAATGTTCTAAGCGACAATTCACGAGTCTGTTGTATTTGTATGTGTATCCAGAGTTATTTTCTAAAAATATTTTTATCGTATTGACTGGGAGAGAAAAGCAAAGGAATTTCTGTGTTTTACGACGGATAGGATTGAAAAATAGGATTTTTCACCGACTGGTGTAATATAATTTTCCGTTGGAGTAGTACGTGTTATGATCCACAAATGACTAATTTATATTTTGAATCTCCAACATGAAGTTGCACTCATTTCATTGATGATAAGGCGGAAGCAGCTGGGGTGGTAAAAAACGCCTACTACAACCCTCCCGTTTCTTCTTGGGTCTTCGGTGCATGGAATCAATGCAATGCGTAACATATCGGGCATCTTGTAAAATGTATTTAAATATTCGGTGGTTGTGGTGTGGTTTTCTGCGTACTTTGCACTGTTGACTGTACCAAAGACACATAAGGGATTCCATAATCCATTTGTATGTACGATATTATGGAAGAAGCCATTGGGCACTGTGTCGTATCGTGTGTAACCTTAGATGGAAAAGAGGTTTATTTTTAATTCTAATCTGACATGCTGAAATCCTCTTTATTGAGCCAGCAGTCTTCAAGTCAATCTCAGTTCCGAATCATCTGCCTCCTCTCAAAGTTTTCGTGACAATTTCATAATCATTTTGTCAATTCGATCCAGTCTTGTACTGGGTTTCGTGCCGTGACCTAATTAGTAGTGTAGTACTTAGGTAGACGGAAAGAACTAATTTCTTTTCTAATGGAGTAGTGACTCTAGCTTTAAACCTACTTTTTATTAACAAAAATCCAGTGAGTTCGTTGACAGGATCAATTTTACTGGAATTCAAAAATCATTCAAGAAATTCCACAACCTGGATTGTTGTATTTTACTATACCTGGATTGGATCTGCGAAAATTAATCCATAGTGCGACTTTTTTCGTGACTTAATCTACTATGGCAAGTGATATTACAATAACTGGAATTGGTGCAACTTCCGGATTTGCAGGTACGTTTTTTCGTGAAAATGGCTGGACAAATATGAATTTGTCAACTGAAGTTTTCTCCTCACTTTTTAGGCACGCCCACAAAGTTTAAAATCAATATGGGAGGTTTGAATGTTAGTTTACTGGCTGTTGCTTTTGATGGCCCTGTAAAACCCGAATGTCTATTATCAACCTGTAAGGATGGATCTGTCGACTGCTGCTACCAAACTCCGATTGCTGGTGATTACCTAATCCACATTACTTTCGATGATGAACATGTCGAAGGAAGTCCGTTCCATGTCAAAATGAAAGGAGAAACAGAATTGAGTACCGATTTAGTCAAAGTTACAGGACGCGGTATTAAAGAAGGCAGAACCAGAGTCAACAATGAGGTTCATATTCTACGAAAAATCGTCACAAAAATTATTATATAATGAAGATTGCAATTTGAACTGTAATTTTTATTTTTAAGGTTATTGTGGATCCCACGGAGGCTGGAATAACCTGTAAGTTTAATTACTTTTTAAATACGAAATTTCTAAATTCACAGAAAAGATGTTACGATTTTCTTTTTAGTTGTTTCTTCAAAATTTTAACAATCGTTTTCTTTTTTGGATCTAATCCTTTTCTCTGAATTGTGGCTTATTTTTAATTTTCGCTGTAATTTTTTTCTCAACTTTTTTAATAAAAAAATTTCATGCTGGAAATTAGGATCATTGTCATTTCAAAACCGAATTTTTTGTAAAATCTTGAAAAATTTCTGATTTTTCTATAAATCTAATTAGACAAGGAACGAAATGTTTTAAATTACAATTTCATACTGAAGAAAATTATGATAATCCCTATAATTACATTTTTTAATTGGTTGTTTTGTTTTTTGTGTTTTTAGGTAGCCTACAAGTTGCAATGGAAGGACCGGGGAAGCCTGAAATAATATTTCAGAATAATCCTAACGGAACTACCACAGTAAAATACAAACCTTCCAATCCTGGTCAATATAAGCTGCATTTGAAATACGTAGACAAACCTGTTCCTGGAAGTCCGTTTATAATCAGAGTAAAATAAATGACAATACAATACAGACTAAAATACAGAATACGAAAAGATATGCGAATCCATAACATGAGTCCTACGACTCATTCCAAACTTTGAAGATCAAAATTGTCTCAACCAGATGTAACCGTATATATAACACATACAATTACATACTCGATGCACCTTTATTGAAACGAACACTCAGACGATGACATTTAAATTTTTGTTGTATACCTACTAAATATAAAATATGTACCATTTGTCTTTGTACAGTATCAGGATATTGATATAGAGTCATAGCTGTTATATTGTAAAAAATACGTGGATAAAACTTGCCATACCTACAGAATTTGATTTTTGTGTAGATTGTGTAGTTTTGTTAAATTCTTATTGGGCTTTGTAACATCCATTTGCCTTTACTTGTTAATCGAAAGTATCTTCCATCTTCTCTATTACATTACAGTACATGCATATACGTAACAAAACAAACGCTCTGATTCATAAATGTACCTGTGTACAACTTATAATACGCAGTTTAGTACATAAGAAGCGATTACCTATATACTAAACGTGTGTAGACGAGTTTTACGTTAGTAAGTAATGTCTAAACGGAAATAGTAGGTACACATCCAATTTGGATTGGAATTATGACTATATGACAATGTAAAGAAGAAAAATAATTTTATTGTAACATTAAATAGCTGTGTAATGCATTTGTATGATATGAAGTGTGGATATTTCGCTAAATCTAATTTGGAGAGGGCACAAAAGGGCATGACGTGTATAGAGTCGATACGAAAGAGAAATAAATGGAGAAAAGGCTTTATGTAGTCGGCAAGACATAAATATTTCTGATTTTAGTTGATTTTTCGTCTGCATTCTCTACAGATACACCCAGCCACAGTTTCCACTACTTTATCAAAGTTATATCTATGTCTGAAACTTTTTCAAAGAGAACGTTATCTTTTCAAGTGAATAATGGCTTTTGAATTGGGGACACACTGTAGACAAATCACAAATATCTATACTCTCGCTCGTGTCGTGTCCCGTCATATGCAAACCTAAACCCAAACTTATTAACATTAGCAAGCTAAATAGCCTCAGTTTTATGTTGTACATCAACTTATCTGAAAGCCACAGTTATTTTCTTTGCCAACAACATTAATTCTCATGTCTTGTCACGAATGGTTATTACACTCTTTCAGTTTCTTTATATAGGGATCATTTACGCTAAAAATACATTTTCATCCTATCTGATACTGCATTCATGAGGAGCATTCTCAAGACTTACCTACAAAACCAAATAAATGCACAACCAAGTCGGATTCACTCACATATTTACATATCAACCTTAAGTGAATCTTCACCTTACACATAATTTATTTTTCATGAAGTAGCTTTACCATTCCTAACTACCTAAATTCATGTGCTCAACTTTTTTATCGTCCCAAGTAGACTGAAACACTAAATTTATTAGTATTAGCTGTAGATTCTATCAAAACGCTTCTTCACAGCACCGTCGTCATTCCTCTACTATTTACTGCTTTATTTCAATGATCAAAGCAACTGTACAAACTCATAATATTATCAAGATTTTCATTCAAGACTAAAACATTCGATGTACAGGGAAGTCTTACGTTAAATACTTACTAAAGTAGTACCTATAAAGCTTTCGTTTCTTTTTAAAACTTTCTTTAACATTTTTTCACTTCAAAAGCGTCGATTTTTTACTACCGCTAAAGTGACCACAATTACATTTGGACAAAATTAGATGTACATCACAATGTCATGCTGTAATACCTATACATTACAAATACAGATGTACTCTTACTTGGAGTTAGCGTATTATCGAAAAAGCTAGGTAAAAGAGTAAGAAATATGTAAGATAGGGTGTGATAAAACCTTTTGACAAACTTATTAAAAGTACAAATTACAAATACATAAAAATTCTTTTGCAAAATATGTGTTATTAGAAATTGTGCGTTTTTCATGTAAATTGTTGTTTTCTTTGGCAGGAGATATCTACCTTGTTGCAGTTGCAGTTGTAGACCTTGTACATACATTCATTACGGTTCGGTTCCACTTTCGGTCATTTTACAACAAATTGAAGATACTCTGCAAATGATAAGATGTTATAGACAAATATGGTTAATTAACAAAATAACAAATAATTTGCTCATAAATACATTTTGAATATACATTATATTAAATTAGCTAGTTAATTCTAATAAAATTTTAATTAGTACCTTTATAGTATTCATCCTGTGCAAGCATTCTCGGAAAAAATGCTTGGTCCGAAGCTTCTTGGTTTGTAAGTTGACCTCCTAGGCTATAAGGCAGTATATCCGGGCTGATAAAACTATGCAGAGAATTTAAATTGTATCCGTGAAAATGAATCTAAAATTGAAAACAGGACACATTATTGGTATTATACTTTTTAGACTGATCTTTATATGGTTGAACTAGTTGAAGATGGTTAATCTACTCAATAATTATTTGATCAAATATTATTATTTAAGGCAAATATTACTTATGGGCTCTCCTGTGAAACATTTCGATAAGGATTTGTTTTAGTTTTAACTAGGCAATTCCTTACCCGATTTCTAATTTTTCCTTTCAAAAGTGGTTTAGCGACAGCCCAGACCATATTAAACATCATGGGGTGATTGATAATATGAATTTCTTGAAAACTTACAGGAAGTGTGTCCTACAAAGGGAAATTTCCAAAAAGTAAAAAGCACTTTAAATTATTGCTTATCAGGAATTCTTTCTTGCAAATACAACTTGTGAGATAGCAAACCTGAATAATATCCACGACAGCTTGAATAACCTTAAGATTCATTTGCCTAGCTTGATAGAACGTTAGGTCCTTTAAATCAAGAATAATATTGATCCCGTGAAGCTGAGTTTCCAAGTACGATATCATTCCTTCAATGGTAATATATACGCCAACAAGTCCATCAAGCAAGCTAAAGTCACTTGGGTCCCATTTCCCTGTTCAAAATAAATCTCCCACTGTGAAATTGAGTATGTAATATGTAGGAGTCAGTGTGTGTTAGAATTACGTGAGCGTAAACATAAGATTTGGCGTCCTTTGCTGTCCCGATTTGCAAAAACACTCGCAATATGCTTGTGATACATTGGCTCAAAAGATCCAGGGTGGACTCCTTGAATTAAATCGTGATACTTAATTCGCATATTGCAGAAATGTTTGATCTGCAAATTCAAAACATTAATCTCAACTTATCCTTCACTTAAAATGGTGAAATTATGGTAATTAATTGAAATTGAACAATTACCGATTTACAAGCTCGCTCTACATCAAATTTTCTGGCTCTGATAAATCTGGTAAGTAATTCATCGCTAGAAGGAACAGGAACGTTATCCTCTGCAATAAATGCAGCAAACCAGTTTTACAAAAAATTGTAATGCAGAATACGTATGCTCATCTCATATTTTGTGTTTAAACGAATGGTCACGTACGATGTATTTAATTTTTACTCTTACCTTTCAGTAAGCGTTTTAACTCGCTGATATACTTTGGTAACTCAATTTCATTTTCATTGATGATTTGACTAGGCTCACTAGGCGTTACCACAACTCCATCCAATGGAGACATTCTTAAAGCTTGGTCGGTTCAAAAAATCGCAAATATTATTTATGTTGACCTTATCCTAGCAAAACAAAGACAAAAACATCATAATTTGTACACGTTTTACTTAACACGGTGAACTACACATAATACTTAATTTTAAACAAATGAGCAATATATTTCTAATGATGTACATTCAATGTGCCCAAGTAGGACAATTATTCTACTGATATGGCAAATCGAAAAAAGTGAATTACAAATAAAGTTTACAAGGATGGCAATAATTTTGTATCCTCTATATAGAATTGCATATGCTTTAAATGTTTTCGACAGAATTCTTGGTATCTCCATTTAAAATGAAATTGCCAGCAGTTTCATACCCAAGAAATTGTCCTCCATATCTCAGTGCTCAGCAAGTACAAGAATTTGTATTATCAGCTTATGACATTTTTCGTATCGGTCACAAGGATAATTATTTATCTAAGTTAGGGCCAGGAATGTCAGTATTGCATACGTCATTAAGAATTTTGAACAAAGGATCTGACCAAATCTATGGTTTTTAATAACCCCTTTTGGATTTGATAATCCTTCTTACTAGAATTTATGTAGAATTTATGCCACTTAACTTTGTCTTCTAAAATCAAATCGTCACAAAGTGCAAAGATGATTCTGGTTTACTTTGCTGATGACATGACAGCAATAACAGTACCATGACAATTTAATGAAGGTGTTTCCGGTGTCAATGCAAAATTTAAATGGCATTTTACATTCCTGACTGCGTTACATGCAAAAGAAAATACAAGGCCCCAGAAAACGTATTGATTTTCTGAAAATTTCGTTAGTGTAATAAAAATATTAATTCTTTATTTTTCACATACCTGTTCGCTTAAATAAACGGAAGCAACGAATTCCTTATGAGATCGGTATGAAAAGCTAGGCTGGTTTAAAATAAAACAACATCTGTCACTTACAGGAGTTTTTGTACTTAATATTTATGAAGCCATAGGCATTGTAAATTCAGTAACATCACAAGGTATATGTGAATCACAGTAGTATAACTTTAAAATATAATGTGTATTTTGAACTTTTTTCATTTCTGTTCATTAATGAGGCATTCTGTGATTTCCTAAAAATACAAGACAGCGATTTGTCTTTGGTGGTAACTAAAGCTGGTTTAAACATTGGAAAATGTTTGTCTAACTGTCTGTTGAGCTGTCTTATCTAAAATACTTTGGGTTTACTTAAATAAAGGATTGGCTTTGACTGATATTGTTTCGCACTGAACTCGTCAAACTCGACTTAAATAAAAGAGCGTAGGTTTCATAAATAGAATCAAGAAACAGACAGTTCTATCTATTAATATAAAAGTGGATTTTATTGCGTTCATTTCTTAACTGACATTGACATTCTACTTTGTTTTAAACAAACAATGCAGTTAGAAGTAGAGTTAATGAAATATTCTATTACTAGTAACGAAGAGAATTGTTTATTTGCCAAAGTTTGGTCTGCTCTCTGATATTTCAGATTCCCTCGTCGAACCAATAGCAATCCGGGAGTTTTAGTGTCTTGATGTGTTCTGGTGCTCTATGCTACGTTCCGGCGATTCCTTCCTCTGCTTAACCTTATTTACATTATACATAACTCTTTATGATGTTGCGTACGTTTTGTTTACATAAACTTGGTGAATAGTTAAATTGATTTACATTTTCCCAAATTGCCTAGCTTTGACAACAGTGCCTCTTCACCACACCACACATTGGTATCGATTCGTACTTAAAATTAATATAGGTTACCCCAATGACTAATCCATTTTCCTATCTGCGACTTGGACGAAATTGATTCAGTGACATATTTTCAATCTGTATTTTATTCATGACTCTAATGGACATTTATCTTCACATGAAATATTGAATCGCCAGAACAATTTCTACCATTTTAGTTTCCAAGCAAAAATACAATGTAAATATCAGTTCATGAAATGGAACGAAGTTCAAAATGAACTTAAAAAATTCCCTTTTTGGAAAAGTTGTAATGTTGTAAACTTTAGCGTAGAGGATAAAGAATATTGTACTTTTAGATGTTGAAATGTTCAAGACGACAAATTATCTGAAAATAAAAAATTAAATTGCTGGATAAAATCCACGAAGCAATGAGTTTACATTGCATACCATTCTGTACATGTAAATTGATGGTTGTGTATGTAAAAATGAGATAAAAGTAAGTGAAATGTAAACATCAATAGAAACAAAAGTTACAGAAGTGAGCTGGATTCTAAAAACGTTTCATGTTAATATTTCTGTAAAAATCTAACCAGAAATTGTTGACATCAACTGAATTTCGGGTATAGCTTCGATTAGAAGAGGTGTTGATTAGGATGGAGGAAATGGGACATGGATACGTTTAAAAAGTAAATAATTAAGCCAATGAGAAGAAAGGTAAATATTACGTAGGTATACCTTGGTTATTAGTGTAACAAGTTATTAACCTGTAATGAAGACAGAAATACATATACGTTCACACGTGTAGTTGGATGTTGGAGAGCTTCCTTAATGATTTCCTCTTCTTCCAAGTATTTGTTTTGCTGGTATTTTTGCATTGGGAATAACACTTCAACTTGGTACAGCAGACAATACAATAAATAACAGTGGTGATATCTTCCCAAAGTAGGTTCGATTTTTTCTGGCTATTTGTATTGATAAATTTACACTTTCCGGTATGTTGGTATAATCGTCAGTAAGTGTACGGACATCAATGAAAATTATCTTTAGTGTTGTTAGATACATGGCCTTGTCTTTATCTCAACTGAACATATGATAATGCATCTGATTCTATAAGGATAGTAAACTTTACACGTATAAAAAGTCAAGGCATACGAAAACGTTGTGGTATGGTATCGTTTGTCTGGTTTGGTCTGCTTAACAAACTTGTCTATCTCTAGCTAAACATTATAAGATTGTTAAAGTTGAAACTATATAATAGTAAACATAAAAACATAACCGTTGACTGCTGTTACAATGATGATTTCAAGCTAACCTTGTTGAATTCAAGTTGTGAGCAAGTAATGGTAATAATGCTTTTAAAGATATTGCATGGAAATAGCAAACTATGCAGACTACATCAATCACTTGACTTGCTGACTGTGTTTATGTTTGCAAAGAGCTTTTAACCATAAGGAAAATCTATCGCACATAAATTAATTTTTTACTTATTTACTTTAATTTACTTTGCTTTTCAATTTCTCACTCACACACAACATTGATCATTGATTGTCGAAGACGAAACCTCTTGATTTGCTTCTTTACATTGGTTTGGTTATAAAATATTCTTGGCTTGGATTATTCTGGTGATTAATGTAGTTAAGTTAATTTATGCTGACGTAATACATGCATAAAACAAATAAAGAATACAATAGATACAACAATAACGGAATTAAATAATAAAGGCAAGATATAAAGTACAACTATTAGTCAGCTGAAAGAAAGATTGCACTCAAACGAAATCCATTTGACTGTTTTCTTACGTCCAGTTTAGTCTACTAGCATTCTGTGGTTTGATTCATTATTACAACTACAATGCTACAGTTCCGATAGAGAACTTGTGCTCGTGGTTGATTTTCTGCATCCGTATTGCAGAAACTCTGTCAGGAAATAAACAAACATTGCATTTGGCTGGCGTAAAGGACAATTAGTTTTTATGACCACGCTCAAATCCCACTTTAAAATGACTGATGAGGTTTCTTTCAACTTTTAAGCAGTTTAACTCTTATCTCCACTTAAGAACAAAAAACTTACCTTTATAGTAATCGTCCTTATTGATGAAATCTCCCATGAAGAATTTATCTTCCGCTTCTTCATTGGTCAACTGACCCCCGAGGAATGACGGAAGAATGTCAGGGCTTATGCAACTGTGCAGGGACTTTTCATCATGTCCATGGAAGTTAATCTTCACGCGATCAAACCCAATTATTTTCATTACACATGTGCAAAATAATGACTCAATCGAATCTAACTACTCACTTGCATAATAAATGTGTGAAAAAACGATTCATTTGTCTAGGACACGAAAGAAACGGAAATAAAATTCATTCTTACCCTTTTCCGCAACTTTTCCTTAATAAAAGGCCGGGCCATTGTCCACAACATATTGAAAAGCAAGCTGTGGTTTATCAAATGAAATTCTTGAAAACTCACGGGAAGAGTGTCTTGAAGAATTTCAAATAAAAGTTGCACCACTTTTGGATGACATTGGCGCACTTGTTGAAAGTTTAGACCTTTGCAGTCTATTATCAAACTTATGCCGTACATTTGAGTTTCCAAATACCCAATCATTCCCTCAACTATTGCATAAGCGAAAATCAACCATTGGAGAAGGTCCACTTCGTTTGGATCCCATTGACCTGAACAAAGATATCACAAAAAAGAAATCACTACATTATAAAATATAGGTTATGTCCATCTTTAATAATTATATCTTGAGAAACCAGGATTTTCTTCTTTAATTTTTTAAAATCACTCTCACTAATAGGGGTTTATTTTATAGCGATAAAAAAGAATCTTCTGCCATTCACACAAATCCCATTTCTTTGAAAACTAGGAAGCGACACAACGGAAACGAAACTTACTCAAGCGAATTAAAAGAAGTTGTCTTCCCTTTCCATCGCGTTTTCCTAGGACAACACAAACCTTTTTCTCATAGAATGACTGCAAAGCGCGTGGATGCAAGTTTTGCACAAGTTCAGAATACCGGTTTTTCATATTGAAGTAATGCTTTATCTAAAAAACAAATAACAATATTAACACAATAAGTTAGAAATCGCCATTTAGTAAATAGTAAACAAAATAAAGGAAACAACCTATATAACAAGGAAAGTTAATAAAATTTAAATAACAGTCTATAATAGAGTAGTTAAATTATTTTCCTTTCCATTCATTCATTCATGCCCATTTCAAAATTTTAGTAACAAAAATAAAAATAATACATCAATTAATTGTATTTACCGATTTTCGAGCACGTTCCAGATTAAATTTTCTAGCGCGAATGAATCTGATTAAGAGTTCGTCGTGATCTTCAGGACAATGAAGATTACCTTCCTCTGGAAGAGAAATATGCAATTATATAATGACATTTGTAATTAATTCTGTTTAAAAATAAAATTCTAATTTAATTTAGTAGGTACATGGCATTCATTTAATTGGTATTTTATGTTTTACGGAACTATGTTTAAGCTTCCTGTAGTAAATTCCTTACTATTATAATGTTACAACTTCATGCAAATGTACCAAATGCAAAATTTGTTTCAAACCAAAATCTTTTCAAAAATAGCTTCCCAAAGAATGCCTCAATTCAATGAAATTCGACTTTAGTATTTGCATGTAAACTAAAGAGGGCTTAGATATTTACAAGTTGATAAATTATTTAACCCTTTGTTCCTTGAGAGTTTCATCACAGGAATTTTTATTAGGGCAGTAAAAGTACAAGAGGAACTGTTTTCATTTAAAAAATTTCAAAATGACCACAAAGCTCAAATTTTACATTTTCCATGCAAATGAGAATTAAAATTGGATACTTCCGTTTACACTTGGGATATAATGGTTTAAGATTGGCTTACCTTTCAGCATTCTCCTCAATTTGGTCACATACACTTGCAAATTGACGTTGCACGGATTTCTCTGATTGTAACGTTTCTCCATTGCACTAATTTCCGTCATGTTGGAATCACAGTTAACAACAACAACCAAACAAGAAATGATAATATTATTTACCGTTGCTTGTTGGCTGTCGTCCGCCTCAGAGGAAGAAACTGAACTGTTAGTCTGGCTATAAATGATAAACCTTATGAAACTTGTTACTGTGTCAGTAAAATAATCTCTGGGAGATTATTTCAACAACAAACAATTACTTCCTCCCTAAACGAGAATCGTTTGTTTATTGAAGGAAGTCCCATTAGGATCTAAAGTGTTATAAGAATCATTTGCATTGCCGCACTGGTGCAAAAAACTTCAGAGAAAATTACATTGTAGGTACTATCCTTTGTGCATGAATCGAAAAAAGAATTGACCTCCCGTGATCCTACAATGCTAGTCTTATATTTCGCTACCTACATGCTTTTTGCGTAAATAGGATATGTTTGTGAGATTTTATTGATATCCCATATGATTTTATGTGTATAGGTACTTGGTTTCGTGGCATGCTCACGATGCACACTTTGCACACAGTTCATACCATTGACCCAAAGGATAAAATTATAACCTTGTGCCATTTCATTCCATTTAGTGTTCGCTCACTGTAAGATTTACATCTATGCTAGTACATGCAGACAGTCCACTCCAGAATATGCTTAATATAAATTTATATGCCTCCAGGAATAATGGATACACTTGATACACACTTCCACTTTCATTTTGCACATTGTTTCTTCTCCTTTACTATATATAAGTATATATGCAAGTTACCTGAACTCTATCCATTTATCACTTTGACTTATGAAGATAATATTTTAATTAAATAAGGTACCTACAGAAGACGATGAACAGTTGTCATGTTTGTCTTGCATGTTTCGTTTTCTTATTAACCCTAAGTTATAACTATTCTTACTATTTACATTACTTATAGTAGATAATCGCGATTTCTATACACGGAATAAATACACTCTTCTAGGAAAACCATTTTATCACGCAGGCACTTTATGTGTTACGCTATTTATTCAAGAGGAACAATGTCAATGAAATAATCTATTCGTGCTACATTATTTGTAAATATAACACTGTAGACATTTATGATTAGAAGCATACCTCAAATTCTTAAAATCTCAAAGCAACCGTATATATAGAAACATTTGTCATTGTTTTATTAATTTTACTACTAATCTATTCTTTAGGTACGGGGCACAACTACAACTGGGCCAGTAGCCACTTTTGGTAGGTACATATAAGCTGTCACTGTCAGTCAAATAACGTGTACATAAAATATAACGCTTACGAATTCCTGTGTACAATTTTTTATCTATACATAACTTCAAATGGTCATTCATTTCATGACATCAAGTTAAAAGTGAACTTGTAAACAAACAGTTAAGGGCATCTCTCTATGTTAAAGAAATAAAACGTAGGCCAAACTTGTGTGCTTTAGCTTATATCAGAAGCATTGTTTCTAATCACAATATTTAAGGCATAGGGATTTTGTGATTGAGATATAAAGTAGGTATGCTAGTATGTTTATATTGAGTATAGTAGGAATCGTGACGTTATATGTCAAAGTCCACGTAATTTTTCTGTGAAAATTATATAGGAATTCATGTACTGTCCATGTAATCGTTAATATAGTTATTTATCATTCATTCATATCATGTATTTAAATCTAATTAAAAAACATTGAAGGGTTAGCATTAAGAAGAACTTTTAACAAGATCGTAATCTATAGTGTGCATTTTACATAACATTGCTGGTTAACATTGTGGCAAAGAATATCATAGAGCATGACATTCAACAAAGACGAAAAGCAAGAATGACAACTATTACATAATTATGGACAGCCATGACAAAAAATTTTTTCGCATATAATATTACGTTTGTGCGTCAGTTTGAATGTTATCAAATTTACATTCTCGATGCAAGTGAATTGTATTAATGTATACTTGACTTCTGAACATGAATACTGTAATTATAAGATTCTAGATAGAAGTTTTTCATTGTTACCTATGCATTTACAAGCTTCTTGTGTTCTCTACAATAAAGAATATTTTTATAATGTATTCTCCTCCAATGCATCCCATGAATGCATATTTTGCCTTGTCCTTTTATCTCTTATGCAACAATAAATACATACGACAGTGTGAAGCCGCTATTGTTTCTGCCTCACTTCATTTACTCGATCCATTTACCTCTTAATCTCATAATTGTTTTATGGACAATGCTGATTCATCTGAGAAAATATCCAGCATGCTCTGCAATTGAATTTGATTAAAATCTAAAATTCTAGGTTGTTAAAATATCTTTACAAGTTGCAATATTTCCACCATGATTCTCGCCCTCACGCATCGTTAATGTATGTTTGTTCAACATTCTCACGGCAGAAATATCCGAGTAAACAATTACATAAGACTCTATCATTTATTTTACAAAGTGATGCTTACTGCCAAAATAAATTACCTTAATCGTTCCATATGGGAATTTTTTATGAAATGTACTCAACGTTTACTGGAGAAAAGTCACGAACCTTCAGATAATCTGAAAAGATTCTCTTTAATCTGGTTTTCTTAAATCACTTGCAGTTTCGAAAACGTTGTAGTCAATACATAGATTTCTAGTCCTATCAAAATCAAAGTTAGATACTTGATAAGATTTGATAGAATTTGTATTATTGCCATTAAATTTAAAATTGTGTTCTATTAAATTTAATTCAGATGAACCCTCAAATTTTCTTAGGTTTTTTTATTTTATTTATCTTCCATTGTCCAGTGATTAATGGAATAAGTATTGATAGTGTTAAGGAAGGTCCTTGTATACAACCACCTGTAGATCCAAACTTTAATGTATCTTGGGTATGATTTAAGAATCACTCCATTTAAAAACCTGCATATAATTGCTGTGACATATTTTAATTAATTGTTCCATTTTTCTAGGCGGTCTCTAGAGCAGAATGGTTTTATCCCATTTGGAGTAAATACGAAGTCTATAGATGGACCACGAGTGTTTCCGGTTTTGACGAAAGAGTAGTCAGCGATGAATTGATTGATAGTTCTTGTCAAATCTTATCATTGAGTCCGTCTGCCGGAGCCCTCCATTTAGGGTTTGCTGGAACAAGAATAACTAAATTCGAATCTAGTTTAGTATCTCCAGGCATTTTTGATTGGATCGAAGTCAAACAAGACGGATCAAGTAAATAAAGTTTTTAATAAGTTTTTTTTTCATTTTTCTGGATATAATTACTGAATTTTATATGTAATAATATTCCAGGGGGAAGTAGAGGAAGATCTTACGTAACATTAACCGATAACAAGACCTTTTATGTTACTGTGACTTGCTGGTCAGAAAATGTGAGGAGTTATGTTGTTCAAGCGGTAACGAAATCTCTGGACGAGCAAACGAAGAAAACGATTAAAGAACATTTGGCTGCTTTGGGATTTGACGTGATAAGTAAATTTTACTTGATGCCTTATACTCATTGCGTTGGATTACCTCCACCGTCACCTGCATTGGCACCTCGGCCACAAGTACCAGCTCAATTAAGAACAGAGACTCATCTACCAGAATACACGGATCCGGGATTTTCCGTTTTCAGTCCTCTAAGAACTATTGCCAGATTTCTTGGAAGCAAATTCGAAATTTTCGAAAGAATCATTAGAACAATTATTGAGATTTTCACTACTCCTATAAGACTCATTATGGGATTCCTCGGCCTTGGCAATAGAAATGGTAAGAGTCTCTTCGGCTGAACACTGAACCTATGGGTCAGCCCATTAAAAAAATATAGCACCTATTTAGTACTGTGTATATAGTGAAGCATATGATTAATTTGTGGGAATTCATTGGAAATAATTCTTTTTCCTGTATTTCCTCACTTGCCACTCGCTTCCATTCCTTTTTTGCTGCTGACTCTCGAGAGATTGTGTTTCTAAAGCCTCAAGGCTGAATTCACTTGAATTACTTACTCTGTTTATGCAACTGTTTTAGTATTGTGTAGTGTACCATTCCAAAGGTTGTGTGTAAATATTAAACTTAATTGAAATTGCTTGGGAAATTCTTTACTGTGTTTCAATGTCAATGTTTGCTTCATTTACTTTACGGCAACACGTTTGATGTTGCATCCTAATTGTACTTTAACATGGAAGGAAATCTTTAAACCTTATTAAATCATTTTTATCTTTTTTAAAGTTCAACTAGCAAAATGGACATGTTCCTTTCCTACATATCCTTTGTTGAGACTCATAAAGTCGTAAGCTGATCCCATATTCTTTGTCTTTCCCACTTTATCTGATTTTCTGTGATATTGAGTTCAAGTTGAAATAAAAATCGTGATTACAGAACAAGTCTACAGATCTCCATGTAATTAATTCTATTTATTCTTTTATTCTGTTTTAATAGTGTTATAATTTATAAAAGAGGTTTCTGTACCTCTTTCTTAGTAATCCAACTTACACAACTCTATTTATAAATTCATAGGTTATGTATACTACTTTAGTTTTATTAATTCACGCTACAATTCTAGATTTGCATTTAGTACCATTTGCCAAAACGATTGTGTTCACATTTTTACAGACAGGTTCTATGTATGCGTTTAAATATACAGAATGACTAATAAGGACATAAAAATGGACAAACTACAAGAAATGCTTAAGGAAAGATTGTTAATCATATTACAATTCCTCATGGATGGTTCATTTTAATTGAGGTACGTCTCCATCACCCAAAGCGTTAAGTGAGTACCTCCTTTAATTGTTAGTGCTCGTATAGCAATTTTCTTAAGAACATAAGCAGACACAATTTGTGTGAAAAATGTGCTATTGTCGCCTTGTCGTGTAGATTGTATCTGATGTAGAAAGGTTGTTCGACAAATAGAAAATAAGCACATAACACTAATACTCTTAATAATGTACCTCATATTCCTCTAATTTCTGCAACAAATCCTAGTCAAAAGGGAAGTACGATACAAAAGTAATTGCCGAGTTAAATGCAGTAGCTAAATACACATAATTAAAATTAGAGGCAAACATTCTTGATTTTAAAGACCCAAGAGTGCGTAACCACTACCTAGAAGAACATTAAAATCTTTACCACAGATATTATTTCAAGCTGATTACAAACGCAGTAAGCATCACAGTTACATGCACTGTGGCTGCTAACATAAGTAATGTACGTTATAAACCTAAGGCCATAAACTGCCTAGGTAATCTATGTTTGTCTTATCTTTAGTTAACAAATAGTTGTTCTAAGCTTTTTGCATGCTTGCTTACTCATTTAAATTTCTTCACGATATTTGTGAACACACAGCAAGGAAAAGGTTCACTTATTTCCCTATTCCTCTGAAATCAGAATAAGTTTACATGTGAATCTTAATCCTCTTAATGATCTGTCCTAAATAATAAATATGAATATAATAGCTGACATAGATTATAAAAAAGTGATTTTTAACAAAGCTGCCTGAATCCACTTCGTTAGGGCTCGAGTGTTATAAAAAGTCGTACTGTATTGCGAAAATACAAACATTAGAGTAGAATTGAACCAATAAAGTATCTTCGACTGCGACTCGAGGAATTCTTGCAAGAAAAGCGGTGCACAACAGAATGCCGCCTAATACTAATGATGATACATGCAAACGCCACAATGCAAACACACAAGACAGACCAGGCATAATAGTATTGGTAAGGTCACCCGGATATTTTTTGCCCGTAAAAAGCTGTCCAGTTTTAGTAATGGAAATGGAAAGATAACAATAAGCACAGAATGTATTTGAAATTAATAATATAACTACATATATCCTATATATAACCAAAGTAGAGATATATGTGTACAAAATGTACCCAAACGTGTCCTATTATATACTAATAGGTTGGGCTACCTGACACTGACATTAACAACTTCAGTAGCAGTGAAACTGATTGTTCAACGCAATGTATTGCATTGTATCTGTACAGAAGCAATGAAAATGTAAATCGATCTTTGTATGATATGTAGGATTGCATTATTAGTACATCTATAAAAGATCAAGTTCGAAACAAAGGTTTGTACATATTTTATGCAATGTATACAGTGATGAATGAGAAAGTGTCCCGACGGACACATAGAAAACATGTACCTCCATTTTTATTGGAGTACCTTTAGATTGAGATATTTAATAATAGGACTGTGCCAATCATCTAGTATTCGTTTAGACTTTGGTCACTAGAATTACACAAAACCAATCGCGAAAATTGCACAATAATACTGGATTCTCTATTTTTACTTTCGATATCACACGCATCTGACATTTGCCTTGCTTGAACTTTGTGTAAAGAATTTCACAATAAAATGTTCGTACACACGCAGACATTTATTTTTAGCCTTACGGTAATTTTCTATATTAAGTTAGGTTCAGCGGTAGATATTAACAGTGTTAAAGAAGGGGAGTGCATTGTGCCACCGGTAGACGACAGATTTTCTCTCAGTTCGGTAAAGTAGAAAATGTAATTTTACAGTATATTCTTAAATTTTGAAAATATTTTCATTTGTAGTTACGAGCGAAAGTAAAATATTTGTTTTCTTTCATAAAGGTTCTGTCAAAAGACTGGTATTATGTGTACTGGAGTAAATATGGTCTCTACAGAAAAACAGCAGCACTTACGGATACTCCAGAAGATAAGCTAACAGATTACGATGTTGATCGGTCTTGTCAACGCGTCAAACTATTTGAAAATTCCGGAAGTGTTGTTACTGGGCTGAATGGAAAGAGAAGGTTGTTGATGGATTATTCTTCAAATGAGCCTGGAATTCTTGAATGGATTTTTAGAAAACCTGATGGAGGACGTAAGTTTGAAAATAAATAAATTGTATTTCTGATGCTTCTGAATAGAATTTAGTCCTCTTTCGAAAATTTATCTAATTTTCCATATTTAAGTTAAAATGAAAGATTTTCTAACGACTAATTAATTCTTTTCAAGTGGGAGCACGAGGAAAGTCTTATGTTACTTACATAAGCTTTGATAAAACATTTTTTGTCACTGTTGAATGTTGGGAAGATGAAAGCCAAAAATCCTTTTCCGTATTGTCAAATCAGCCATCCTTGGATACTCCAATTAAAAGTCTAATACGAGATCATTTAACATCCTTAGGCTTTAATTCCAGATATTTCCATGAAATGCAACACCAAGATTGCGTTGATTTCCTCGCTAACGAAGGTGGTCTTCGAGACAATGGCGAAAATGAAGTGTTTAGCCCTATCACCAGCCTGTTTAGCATTATGCAAATGAAAATTCAATTTGTAAGAACCATTGTTTCAACTTTTGTTCGACTATTAACCGCTCCTTTTCAATTTATAAACCAGACATTGGCGAATATTCGCTTAAGATTATGATGCGATGAAAGAAAACCTTGTAAATATTACTACGCAATTGTTTTATGGAATATTTCATTGTAATTAATCACTGCAATGCAATTTTTCCATTAATGAACTTATCTCCTCAGTCAATACAATTATAATAATGTAGATTGTTTGTATGTTTTGTATGACTGAAAAATTAAATCATAGAAAACGCATTATTTCGATTTCTACTTTATCCAGGTCAATTTTTTTAAGAACATGTCATTTCCATCTCCATCAGGATTTTTACACTTCTTTTTTTCTGAGCATTCTATTCACATTACATCTATTGTTGATGCAAATATGTACATTTTCCTTATTTTTACTATAAAACCATATCATCCACATTACTTATTATTGACGAATTGTCCCATAAGTAAAGTGTTAAAATTTTAGATCCATAAATTGCCGTAAGTGCTTTAAAATTAATTATTTTAAACAGTTGTGTTGTGGCAAGCCGGCCACCAAAGGAAAAGGTAATGTGTAACACCTGCAGTCTAGTCATTTCTACATAACAAGTAAAACTTATAAACGAACCTTTTTCAGGTTGTTTGCCTTATTTTCAAATAAAAATACGGTGATTGTGCCTATAATTTTAAAACCAATGGCCAATGTATTTAATCATGTAGTGTCACCAGACAATAATGTCAATCTTTAATCTCTAATGGAAAAGGTCATAAAAATATTATTGCACCATTTATACAATTAATTGTTCTGAACTACTTCTACACAATGCTAAGAAGTCCATTCCCTTTGATATTCAAAGAAAGACAGGTCAGCAATTTTTATTCAGATTTAAAAAAGTTGCTCTGTAAAAGCACCTGTTTGTTAGCGATCCACATAATCCAATATGGACTAATAAATTAAATTAAATATCTCATTTGTAAGTAAATACATTTTAAACATTTAGATCAACAATCTTGAATATCTAGTCTGGATACCTAAGCATCTATAGATCTGACCGTCTACCATATACATAACACAATGATACACCAATCGGCAATCTCTTGCATATAATGGCTATAATGGTAAGAAATTGATCAACAGGTTGATACACATATCCAAAGCTGCTTTTAATAAGAATGATCATTACAGCACGCGTACTTTTTTGTAAAATATCAATATCAATATCAAAAGCATTCATAAATGCGCTTGGTTGCATACATTCGAATGGCACCTTATCTACCATTCTCTACCCAGTAATAATGTCCACTTCTCGAAAAGTACGATTGTAATGTAATGTACTGAAAAGTGGCAGAAAAGTAGTTATGAGTACTGAAACTTGTACTTTTATCAGACCCAAGTGAGTTTACAGAATAAAAGGTACATAATTAGTATGCAGAAGTTTGAGAGGAAAAATTGGGTCACTTTCTGTCCGTAGCATTCTAACAACTCGAAACACACATTACGTATCCACTTGCAAAGGGTGTAATGTTGCGGAGAACGTACTAATTGCCTAAGCTTGGCATTCATTTTTGTATTATCCACTTAGGTTAAGCTGTCCATCAACTTTATAAACTAATCATTTAAAACTAAGCCATTCTCTTATTATAAATTAGCACACTGTAAGTTATCTGTAATAAGAAGATTGAATCCATTTATCCTAAGGAGTTACGGTTTCAAAAGGTTATATAAGACGCATTATTGTAGAGAGAATTATAGTAACTGAAAATAAAAAATATTATGTCTAGAACACAATGCTTAAATTATGATAGGAGAATCTAGCTAATACTTGTAAGGTGTTGTCTTATAGTGTAAGTCCGATAAATGAAAGTATGCTAACAAATACTCTGCACTCACGTAAAGATTTTACTAACGAAGTAGTAGTACAAATACTTATATCTGTACTTTTATGTCTGTTGGCTGCAGTAGTAGCCCAATTATTTGGTTTTTAAAAATTATCTACACTCTACATAATACTTAGTAATAAAAATATTCATAAAATGCATTCACTGCATACAGAACTGCGCCCAATGAAAGAAAAGTTTGGATACATACACCAAAGCAGTTATAAGTATACTTTTAACACTACCTCTAAATGTATATGTTATTTATTCTATATACTTCTACATACTTTCCATTTATGGTAATGTATTTACATTCAGAATGAGCAGTGCAGTTATCATCTAGCATCTCCTATCAATCGAACAATAGGTAAATGCATGTAATTGCGCAATTCTGGAAACATTATAGTAACACACTTCTACTTACGCTAGACAAAGTGCATGTGCCAAATGCAAATATACCTATATGTTTACCGGTAAGCTGTACAGTACATACATTGTTTTCTGCGCGTGACACCCAAAAGATGAAAACAGTTAACTTGCTTACAAACAACAATATTGCAAACTGAATAAGCTACTTAGCGTAATAAGCATGCTGTATTATCTGCACGTAAGAATCCTTAGAGTATAATATTTTAGGTAATATGAAATGATATCAAGATGATTGGAAAAGGTACCAGGGCAGGTATACTAAATGATGTAAGAAGTTGTCCTATTCCAATTTATTGTTGGTACGCAATTAAAGTGTACTACAGCTATATAGACTTTCTTGTTTTATGTTTTGTAATTTAGAAGGTAAGACTTAAGCAATTCTCATAGGGTTCATGGCTCATTGAATCTCTTTTCGCTTTATAAGTATTTACACTCGGCAGTCGCACTGGATGGAGTGGACTTGACACTCAGAAATCGGACAAAATCAATTGTGTCTCTTGTGAAAATATTTTCTTTCAACAAGCACATATTTTATAAATACTTTAAAAAATCAGCACAAAAAGTCAAAAATTGGCAAACTAATGTAGCCCACCACAGAGTTTTGTAAATACTACACAATTAGCAACTAATTACAACTTTACACGAAAATTCTAATTGTGAGAGAGAGGAGTGTCTGTTTTACTAGAAACGCGAGGAATAGAAGAAGTTAAATGTAAAAATTTGCAAAAAATTCTAATATCTACTATTGAGATTCGTCTCACATATTTGTTATAAGTGTAATCAGTGAATTCTAAAAATCTTCTTCTCTAAGGTCACCCGGATATTTTTTCCATTGGATATTGACGCACAAATAGTGTCTTCTTGTTAAAGGACTGCACTGGAGTGGATTGTGTACCGTATTAAGTTCTTCCATCATCTCCATCTGAATTTGTGCAAATAGCTAAGCAAAGCAACTTTTAATAGTGACTAGAAGGGAATGTACCTTGAAACTATCTGTCAAAATTATATTCAGTGAAAAACCTTACGAACAAGTACCTGTATTCCTACAATATAATATTAGTAGATTATCCTAAAGTGGTCTTTAGTGTTTACTATCTGTTTAACAAGCACTTCATCCCTGGGATTTTCAAACTGCATTTAGGCAGATAATATTTTGTCTCTCAATCTCCAGTCCGCACTTCGCACTTGCATTTTCCTTCAGCCAAAACAGGATCCTTGTAGCGTAGTATTCTATAATCTACAGGGAAAAGACAACAATGAAGATTTTTCTGTCAATCGTTTTACTTTTTGCGTTTAGCAGTCTCGGTGTTTTTTCTGTGGAACTGAATGATGTAGCAGAAGGAGATTGCATATCACCCCCAGCGGATAAAACGTTCGATTTTAATTGGGTATGATTTATAAATGTATTAAAGGCAAATTTCATTATTGAACCTGTTATATTATAGAATATTTAAATTATTACCTATAAATTTTTAATCTGTGGTGTGGGTATTTATTATTTAGGCTGTAACTGGTTCATCCGAATGGTATTACCCTGTTTGGGGAAAATATGAATTGTACAGAACAATTTCTAGTCTTTTGGATGTCTCTGAAAGTCGTTTAACAGAAGATCAAGCTGTACGTTCGTGTCCATCGTTAACATGGCAAGGGAACACTGCTGGAGTTTTGTCAGGTTTTGCGGGTACTAGGAAAATGCCCATAGATTTCAAAAGCACCGAAGATGGAATTCTAGAATGGACTCATAAACCAAGTAATAGGCGTAAGTTTTCAATTAGTGTAGAAGTTTCTGTTTGCGGTGGTATTTTCATTTTCATGAGAAAAGCGTTTCCTTTATCTAAGTTTTGAATTGAATTTCTTTGAACTATTGATTCACTTAACTAAATTATTTTTCGGATATTTTAGCTTCAAAGAAAGGAAAGTCAATCGTTACTCTTACCGACAATAAGAAATACTACGTGACCGTTTCTTGCTGGAGCGAAGGGAAGAAATCCTACTCTGTAGTTTCAACAGAGAAAACTCTTGACGAGGATACAAAAACAAAGATATACGATCATTTAACAGAATTGGGTTTCGATTCGTTGTTCAGACATGATACAAGCTATGATAACTGCATTACATTGCCTCCAGTCGACCAACCATCATCTCCACCAGCGACTCGTCCTCCAAGTGACTCTTCCACTGGAAATTCAAATTCAGGCGGTCCTCTCAGTGGACTTCTTAGCATTATTCGAACAAAAATTGATTTTCTTCGAGGATTAATTATGGCTATATTAAGATTTCTTTCAGCTCCCATTAGATTTATTACCCAAGCTTTAGGAAACTTTAGATTTGGTCGTGGTGGAGCAGATAGAGGGTGATTTTATCCTATTTCATTAAGTTCTCGCAATATTTGCTCACATAAAACCTTCTTAAACTTAAATTGTACATTAATTACATACTACTTTTATGACTTTTTCAAATATAATAAATAAATATATATGAAAATTTGACTCCTGAAGATGTTCTCATGTTTTCAGTTACAGTTGGATCAACTCATTTTTTTTCTTTTCCTTGTATATGGATATACCATAGCCGTATCGTCTCGTAGCGAATAGCATCAAGGCTTCTATGGTGTGTAACCCTTTTTGCCTGATCATTATTTATTGCACTTTGCGTGTCATTGTTGGCACTTTGCGAATATTCTGCATACAAGTTCACTCTCATCAAGATTGTTAGCTAAAGAATATTCATTTCATGTACTCCAAAAAATAATTGCGTACGTGCGTCTTTCATTCAGCAATCAGCACCCTTTTAAATTCCTCGTTCGTCATTCTTATGATTATTCACTACTAACTCAGTATGATATCAATATTATTACATTTTCCTAGATAATTCTTACAATTACGCAAGGTTCATCTTTTAAGCTATTTCATGCAAGCCTCAAATGCAAGATCTTTAATGACCCTTTAGAAGATTTCATACTGGAAATACAAAAACCTTGTTTTTAAGTATGAAAACATAGAAGACACTCCTACTTTAGAGTCTTAACAGGAATACTTAGAATATTTAGTTGAATACGGGACAGAAATGAAAAATTAATACAAGTGAAAAACTTATGATACTACATAATTGCCAATTGCTTTGATGACGCACTTTATTTGCCATTTTATTTTGCTTTTTTTATTTCATTGCATGACAAGACTTCACTGAGCCACAGTTGTGTAGGCACGAGTAATATTGTTAAACTACATCATAAATGAAGAAGCAAATACTTTAATCACTTTAAAAACCACTTTTTCATTTAGAACAAGTTTATTACACTTGTACATTGAATCGATTGAGTTCTAGTCTTGCTATCGGATCTAGAGATTCATTTTCATTTGTTAATTCCTTTGTTTAGTAATCTTTATTCTACTGCATAGTATTTCCCACAACATGCACATGTGAATTGGCACTTTGTACTTGTACCATAATACTTTGCGATTTTAACTCAAAATGTAGAGACATAAAGTTGGAAAAAATGTGGAGCATTAAAAATTATTTGACGAGTGTTCCAGAAGCAAGGTGCAAAAGAATTTCAAAAAACTGATTGGGTGTGTCAATTTACGTTTGAAAATCTGTATATTGAAAATTAGAATACAGGGAAGGGAATTGATTCGCGGTGATTACAATTGAAGCACTTAGCATTCTTCAAATAATCAATAACTAGTCTACACCGTCTAAACATTCTACAAATTATATAATCATGATTGTAGTTGAAGAATTTATTCATTTATTTAGTGCTTTTTTGGCATTGTGTTATTTTATAATAAATTGAATTTTTATAATTAATAAACGAAGAAAGGGTTGAAATTAAATCGACCACACACGTTCGACTAATTAGACTATTGAAAATCAATTTCTCAAGTACCGACTCTAAAAAATTTAGCAGCAACAATAATATCTTCCTTTTCCTTTTTCACAGCCCTCTCTATTCAGTCTGGCTGCCATACAGTCCTCAGGGCACTTATGGGGGATGACAATGCTAGTATACACACATGAAGTATATTTACATGATTGCCCTCGCTTAACTCGGGTTTTCGAAACCCCTTCCGCAACCGCTTCTAAAGGAAGACGAAACAATTATGAAAAAATTTAGTTTCATTACTGGACACTGGAATAATCCTTGAAATCTGATCTTTTTTACCAATTTCGTTAACGAACTGCTCAATTTCCTTACCGCCAATAGGAGAACTCTCAGTGGCTCTTGTAAAATACATTATTGTTATGCAAGCAATTGCAAATAAAATTGTGTACTTTTGAGAAAATTGGAACAATGAGAACATCTCGCTTAACAAAGCAAAACACTAATATATATTCCACATTGCAAAAAGTAAAATCAATGTTTAGTTCCCAATTCTAAGATAGGAAAAAACTGTCTTATGTGCGCCTTATTATACAGTAAATTCGAATTTTGTGAGCTTAATGCGAGAAAACTTTAACGACTGAGCTAATTAGCTGCGACCTCAATACAACACAATACAGCAATTCATAACTTTAATATTTATGATCCACTCATAAACATTACATAAAAACAAAGTATTTCTATTTAATTCTACTGTTTAGATTTGGAAACATTGCCACTAATTTATTCAAAAGACATCACATATCACATCATCAATATAACTTCATTTAAATTATTCTAATAAGAAAAATTATTCTTCTCCTGAGCAGTCACAGTAGAGTTTATAATATTGTGGTCCACAATCGCTCTGATCAGTATCCGTAACTTTACAACCATCTTCACAAAGCAGGGGATCATCATGAACTAAATCTTTTTGGTCAGGATAGCATGCGATGGTTAAATAAGATATTTTATCGGGCTTTTTGGATGAATCGTCAGTTTCATTTGTTGATGTGGAAGGGGATGGCGTACTTAAGGAACCTGCAATGTTAACAATTAAATTCTTTTAGAATTTTCCACAAATTCTAAAAGTATGGACAGTATGGACTAACACAGCCACAACGAAAAATGTTCAAAGATTACAAAAGCTTAAATCTCTAATTTCTCATGGGCATAATAAGGATAAACAGAGCGTAAAATGCAACTGATTGAGTTGACAATAAAATGATTGGTGCATGTAATAGTTTAATATAATAATAAGGAAAAAGAATCCAATTAACTAACCACTTCCGTTTTGAGCTCGAAGAAATTCGTATCGTTTTTCTACAGGCAATTCCCCAGCACCTGGTCGATAGTGTGCTTCTGTTAAATTTTCATGATCAGAAATTACGTAACCGCTAAACTGTAATAATATGATGATACAAGCAAGTGCTCTAATAGTTCTCAAAAAATTTGTCTCCCACATGGCACTTTCGCCTAGATTATCCATACTTTGTCGCACTAAGTGTAATTAATTGTTTATCAGTGCATTGACCCTATTATTTTATTACTTATTGTATGTTATCCACATACGGGATATATGACTTCGCGTATAAATTCGGAATGACTAATAAAAGTCATCTTTTTTAAGTGCCATTGCAGCAGATTCAATTTTTCTCTTTAAAAATATGTGGATTAAAGTTTGAGTCATAATCTCAGGTAGCATTAGGATTAGCATATTCCTTTTAAATAGGAATAGCATTTAATAATTTTGTAATGAAAATTCTATAAACTACTTTAATAAACGTAGGCATAAAGAACCCGAACATTAACCCATTAACCATACCACAGAAGACCACATTTAAGTTGCTATTACTTTGTGCTTTTAATATGCGCTTGAAAATACTAGACGAAAACATATTCCCATCGTTTTTTTGGAAATGGGAAGTCACAAATGATTTGTAAGAGTTTAATCTGCGAGGACTGATTTTCTACAAAGTTGTGATTTTGATTTTAACAAAATACTAAATTAGTTTCGGTACATTAATCGTACGGGACCTCAGTAAATACAGCACACAAGCACAGAAATAGAATGTGTTGTCACGCATGAGATGCAAACATCCAACGCTATGATTTATTACAGCGTTACAAAAATGTAGACTATATAGAAGATTTTATGTGCACACAATTCTAAACTACAATTCAAATACTACATTATACATAATACATACGTCTCAAAGAGAAGAACTTTGATTTTTTACGCTTACTTACCTTTATTGACTATTGCTTAATAAGATAAAACTTCAACACAACACCACCACGATGTTGGTTTCTCTTATGAATGTAATATATTAAATAGTTGCATCTCACGCAGCCTTAACGAAAACCCCTCAGGATGAAAAATCAATGTTGCTGGCAGTAAGTAGAGGTAATGTGAAGAGTGAAAGTTAGAAATCGCAGATGTTATAAAAACTAACAACAAGATATCAATGAGAAGTATAATTTCGTGGAGGAATAGTTTTTTCTTCCAAAATGTTATTTTCTTTCAGTTTATTTTGTGCTTTAATTAATTGTTTCCCAACACAATCTCCAGTGCAAGTGTTAAAAAAGAGTGAAGAACATAGTAGTGATGGTTTACCCGAGCCGCCGATTGTCTGGACCCATTCAGGAGGTCTAGAAGGATTTATCATGAAAACCATCAAGGGTCGCTCAATAGCGGCCTTTCAAGGAATTCCTTATGCACAACCTCCTACAGGACATCTTCGATTTAAAGTATTTGTTTACGTGATTTTTTACTTGTAAGTTACTCTGAAACAGTTTTATAAAAGGATACATCAGGATTTCGTGTTTTAGAAACCTGTCCCGGTAAATGCATGGGAAGGGATCCGGAAAGCCACAAAACCTGGAGACGATTGTTTGCAATTGGATATTACACAATATTTTCTTGTTCATGGATCGGAAGATTGTCTTTCATTATCGTTAAGAGAAAATTAATACCTGCTACTGAAACTATTGCTATAATTTTCTGCTCCAAAAGATCTTTTTCATTATTTAGATAAAGAAATGCTATTAAAAAGTGTGGTAAAACAAAAAATACCTGTAAATACAATTTCCTATTTATTTTTAGCCCCTTAAATTATTAGTATTTTTTTTGATATTTGTAAAAATAGCATTACATCACTTTATTTAGCTAATGAAGTAGGGTCCATTATTTAGATTTACAGAGCAGAAAATATTAGCAATAAAACAGCTTTTAATTCTGAAACTGCAATAAACGCATTTAAGTGTGTACACCCCCAAGGTAAGACTCACTAATGAATCAACAAATGGTACATCTTATTATGTAATTAGTAATTATGTATTGCTATCCCTGCGTTTAAATAAAGTGCAATAAGAGTGCAAAAAGCTAGAAAAACTTCTTGTTTGTAATTAGCTTCCTAATAAGAATGGCATAAAATCAAGCTTGCTGCCTGTAATAATGCTTATACCTGGAGGAGGAAATCTATCTGGCACAGGAAATGCATTTGGCCCTTCTTACCTGTTGGATAGAGACGTCATTTTAGTGACTGTTAACCATCGTCTTGGAATTCTTGGTAAATGGTTCTTTTAAATCATTTAAATGCTCCAAAAAACCTAATGAAAAATATTTAATTACCTCCTGAGTATATAGAAAATTAAAAAATATAATTTTTACCTTGAAGCATGTTGTGCATATTATTTTTGTAGGATTCCTATCCACCGGTGATGATGCTTCTCCAGGAAATAACGCTTTAAAAGATTTGTATCTAGCTTTGCAATGGATTGCTGCAAATATTGAAAGCTTTGGGGGAGATCCTTATCGAATTACTGTCTCCGGACAATCGTCTGCTGCTACGCTTGCTGGATTATTAGTGATTTCTCCTCGTTCATCACGTAAAATTATATAAAATTAAAAATTAGAATACAAACATCCTGGAATTTTTGGGTTATTAAATGTTTCTTTTCAACGCAGATTTAATTCATGGAGGAATATTGCAGAGCGGTTCCCCATTTTGTCATTGGGCTGTTAATAATCAGACAATATCAAGATCAACTCTTATTGCCGAGTCTTTCGGTTGTCCTACTGGGCCTGGGAAATCTCATGAAATGGTTAATTGCCTTAGAGAACAAAATCCCCAGCTTTTAACAGGCAGACAAACTATATTTTGGGTAAAGTTAATACAATCTGTAGTAACTCCATTGCAATGGGAATCTAACCAAAGAAGTGTTATCCTTTAATTATCCAACAGAAAATCATGGCAATTTCACATTTGCTTTTGGGACCAGTTGTAGAAAACCCAAGCGACGAATCGTTCCTAGAAGAATCTCCAGAAGTATCTTACGCTAGAAAAAATGTTAGACCAATACCTTTACTTACAGGAATTGTGAAGGATGAAGGCACTATTTTTTCGGCAGGTATTTTATCGAGTTGATATCAAGAACATCATCTATTTTGTAGAAAAGCACAGGATTTAGAGGCATTTCTCCAGTTATTTAAAATTCCACTTTTCTGTAATAGGAATATATTTGCTTCCTGGTCTCATTAAGGACGTTTCAAAAAGATGGAAAGAACTATTTCCATTTGTGTTTGTCTACGATGTCAACCAAAGAACTAATGATCCCGACGAAGTTTCTAACAAAATTCGCAAATTTTATTTTGATAACCACTCTCTTGGTTTTCACAATGTCCCCAATTTTACCCAGGTTTGTTTTACTAGAGAAAATGGAATTCAAAATTACCTACAATAATTATTATGTGAAATATTTTATTAACATATTAACAAAGATAATGGCGTTTTTAGGCAATCGGAGACAGAACTATTGCACAGGGAACCTACTACGGTATCCAGCATCACTCACAAGTTGCACCAACTTATGCTTATTATTTTAATTTCCAAGGAAAATACTCTTTTATGAAAACTCTCGGTCTCAATCCTTCAGAATGGGGTCAAAACTTATTCTTGACATCCATTTTCATACTTTTCTTTTCTCAAAGGATGTTTCCCATAACTTCGATTTGTTTTTGCAGGAGTATCCCATTTGGATGACATGATTTACTTATACAACAGTTCTAGTCTTTATGAGCCAGTCAGTGTAAATGATCATGACGAATTCGCTCTTTCAGAATACATGACAAATATTTGGGCCAATTTTGCAGCAACAGGGTAAGACAATTGTATCTACACCGCCTTCAAAGCCAAATCAGTTTTTTATCGTGCTTAATCCATTATTTTAAGGAATGCAACAAAATGATTGCTATTTTATTACAGGAGACCTTTGTATACTGATAAAAACAATCATATCGTAGAATTCTGGGAACCTGTTCAAAATCCCTTGGATGTACGAGTTTTGGAAATTAGCAAAGAACCTAAAATAATTCCATTCCCTCTTAAAAGTAATATAGACTTCTGGTCAAGTTTGCATTTACGTGATGATCACGATTTTACGTTTTGAATTTTGAACTTTAAAAGAGAACAATTTTTGTAATCTTCAAGTGATGGATGTTGAAAATGTTTTCTTATTAAATTATTTGTTCGTAAATAAAAGTTCCTATATATATTACGACTTTTACCTCTAAAACTTGTTTTGTACCCAACTGTATATTTTAGATGAGTCCAAACCATAATTATGTAATAGTAATACTTGAAAAACGCATTGCAGATGTGTATGTATTGTGCGAGGAATTGAAACGTTGTTAACTCAATAGATTGCCAAGCCAAGCATGCATTTATTAACTAGTGATTGTTCGCAGACCAGCAGTCTCGTAATAAATAATGTGTATGAAATAATGTTCCTGTGTGGTACAGAATAGCAATTAGGCCTGTGGGTAGTGGGTTATGGATGAATGCATCTTAAAAATGATTTTTGCAAAGTAATAAGCAACCACACACACTATAACTACATAGTATCTTGTTTACCTAGAAAGGGTGAGTAAATGTAATGGTCTGCAATAATCATGATTTCATTACTACTATTGGTATTAAAATTCTAAATTCCGTGTGCAGTGGCTACACTGGGGATGAAAGTAATAGATAGCAAATTCAAAACACTCAATTAGTAAACCATAAGAATTAAATGATATGAAACTCCTAGCATAAATAATTTTCACACACGTCAACTCGGGCATGTAATTGACAATTATGTGCTTACTTCCATACAAATTACTTCAAAATATCAATGTAGAATGCAAACTAAACGTATTTCGCCCTTTAATTCGGATTAGCATGAACGTAAGCAGGAAACAGTGAATCATTTTGAAAAATGATTTTGACAGAGATATTTACGCTGCGAGCTCACAGCGTAAGATAATAGGTACGCACAGGCAGTCTACCTGTGCGTACCTATTATATTTTAATTGCGAGCTATACCTTACATAACGACGCAACGTTCGTATAATTCAGCGCTCACTTTAACAATCACTTTCCTATTTTGTTTAGTGCATCATAGGTAGTTATGCGGTATATGATATTCTCACATTCTCGGCCACAATCGTTAAAACTATAATATGATGTAATTAACTATGTTCATATTACACTTAAAAGCAAAGTGCATCGGTATATATGCACTGTGTTGTATCAATAATATCAATCTATCCTATCTGCCTTCCGTATAAGTTTCTTTTCCCGATTTGATTTTGCTGAATGAAATGTTCAGTACTCTAAGAAAGCAACTCTAGTGTACATCGTTTGAAATTGCTCATTTGAGTGTTTTAAAAATCAGAAATGAAAATAGTTGACCATTTCAGTAAAAATGTTTCTTTCTTTGCAGTTATTTTGTGCTTTCGTTAACTGTTTTCCTATTTATGATAATGTGTCCCCAATAATACCAGTTGAGAAAAGTAGGCTTGAACGGAATGCTTTCAAAAATCCTATTGTGTGGACACCATTTGGAGCGTTGGAGGGATTTTTAATGAAAACCATAAAGGGAAGACCTATTGCAGCATTTCAAGGAATTCCTTATGCGGAGCCTCCAGTTGGCGATCTAAGATTCAGTGTAAGTGATTTTCCTGTCAGCTCATTAAACTTTACAATTTTTATTTTCATCTTAAATATTTTGCAACTTTTTAGAAACCCATTCCTTTAAAGCCATGGCATGGTGTACGAAAAGCCATGAAACCTGGCAGTAATTGCCTGCAAATAAACATCTTCAAATATTTTATCGTCGAAGGAAAAGAAGACTGTCTGTATCTTAATGTGTACACCCCTTATGTATGATTCTTAATTTCAAAGATCACTTTTATGCATGAAAATCATACACAAATTTAAAAAAATTTTCTTTAAAATAAATGTAGGTTTCAAAAAGTGAAAATTTACTACCAGTTATTATGTTCATTCATGGTGGAGGTCACTTATCAGGTACGGGAAATGATTACGGGCCATCGTACCTTTTGGATAGAGAAGTCATTTTAGTGACAATTAATTACCGTCTTGGAATTCTTGGTACAGTATGACTGCAGAGATTTTTATGGTGTTCTACATTGCCTTTGTGATCTTATTTGATCATACTTTTATAAAACAGGGTTCATGTCTACTGGAGATGAAGTATCGCCTGGGAATAACGCTTTAAAAGATCAATTACTTGCTTTGAAATGGGTTGTTTCAAATATTGAAAGTTTTGGGGGAGATCCTAGCCGAGTAAACCTCATGGGACAATCCGTTGGTGCTGGATATGTTGCTTTGCATATGATAAATCCCAAATCATCGCGTATGACAATATTTATTAAAATGGGGAAATGTGGACACAAGTGAACTTTAATATGATTATTGATTTTGCGTTATTGAAAGCAGTATTTTTCTTAGAATGCTTGATAATCGTTATTAATTTTCTATTTATTAATACTTATGTAATAAAACTATCCGACAATTTGTAGAAAACGTGAATACATAATAGTTAGGAAATTACAATTTAACAAAACTATTTTTAAAGCTTTCATTCATGGAGGAATCTCCCATAGCGGTTCAAGCTTGAGCCATTGGGCTATACAAAATCAGACAATCTCGACATCGAATCGTATAGCTGAATCACTTGGTTGCCCCACTTCCGCAAATGGTAGGTCTCGTGAAATGATTAGTTGCCTCCGTAAACAAAATTCAAATTTACTTGTGGGTAGACAACTTATATTTTATGTAAGTCATTATGTTTTATTACCACTGATTTCTACAAATGATTTTTCCATGTGCATGTGTACTAATAATTTTTAATATTTGCATAATTTATGAAACAGGAAAACAAAGTTTTGGCACCAACTCATACGCTCTTAGGGCCTGTAATTGAGTTTCCTCATGAAGACTCATTTCTCGAAGAACCTCCTAATGTTGTTTATGAAAAAAATGACGTTAAGAGCATTCCATTGCTTTCAGGCATTGGTAATCTTTAATTTTATTACTAAAGTTTTAGTGTCAAAATTATGGCAATTAATTTACCTGATAAGTATACCTGATCAATATTGGTAATAATATTTTTAGTTAGCAATGAAGGAGACATCTTCGCAGCAGGTATTTATATTTACATTGAGTTGAGATACACTCGTATGTGTTGACGTACATGATTTAGAGAATACTTTCATTGATTATGATTAATAATTTACATTCATTTGTTCCCTTTTCTTGTAATGGCCAACTCAGGGTCCTACTTACTTCCTGGTCAGATTGAAACAATTAACAGAAGATGGCTTGAATTGTTACCGTTTGTTTTGTCCTATAATGACAGAACAAGTAATCCAGATTACGTTTCTTCCAAAATTTGGGAATATTACTTTCATGAAGAGCCCTTTAGTACGCAAAACCTTGCGAACATTAGCCAAGTAAGATAAGTTTTGAACTACAAAATGTTTTGAACTACAAAATCATATTTTGCCATATTTATTGTCTTCTTTATAAAGGTTCTCGGTGACCGAACCGCCAATCAAGGGGTATATTATTTGCTTCAGCATCACTTACAAATAGCTCCAACTTATGTGTACCTTTTTAATTTCAAGGGAAAATACACATTTTTACAATCGTTTGGTCTTAACCCTACAGAGTGGGGTGAGTGTGTGATAAACATTTTCACGGACTTCCTTCACAAAATTCTATTTGCGCTTAAAATATTCAAACGTTTGTTTAATCCTTCTTTATATAGGAGTATCCCATGTGGATGACTTGATCTACTTACTCAACAGTTCTAGTCTCTTTGAGCCAATAAGTGTGAATGATCGCGATGAATTTGCCGTCATGGAACTCATGACAAATATATGGGCCAATTTTGCTGCAACCGGGTATCTGCAAATTTATGCATTTCGAAACCAAAATTATGTGCTATTTTGCAATCTAATATCGCTAAATAAAAACCGTTACAGGAAACCATTATATACTGACGCAAATAACCAACTGGTGGAATTTTGGGAGCCAGAGGTTAATCCGTTAAATGTGAAATCGATGGAACTCAATACTAAAACTAGTCTCAGTCCACGAAAGGTGTCATTTCCGTACACAGAGAGAATTTCCTTCTGGTCTAGTCTGAATTTAAAAGGTGATTATCCTGTATACTAAATAACTATTTCCTGATCAACATATTTGGACTAGCACACTGATTTGTTAAAAAGTACCTATTTTTATTGTATTTGCATCAAATATAAATTCATACATTGATGTGTTCTTCAGCAGAAAGCTAAAATACAGAATATCTAAGTCAGATTTAAATTATATTAATATGATTTATTGCATAAATAGTTGTGCAAACAATTTTTAAATGCAAAATCCACACTGATGTTACTTAATCGTTACAATTTGTAAAATTAACAATTACATTAATTGTAATAAAGTTGTAAATATATTGTAAAATACGAATTCCTTCGTCTACATTACAGAATATAGGAATATCAATTTCTACTGCATGATAAATATTCATAAAGCTAAAAAATAAAAGGGGATGATTGGTAAATAAAAATTATTTTCCATGTGTAAAAGGACCCATAATTGCCCACGAGTGGAGAGACAACATACAGACATTTCTAGTACTAACACAACGAACGAAAATTACTCTTTACTCTGCAAGCTCAATTGCCATAATGCGACAGAACTGCGAAGGAAAAATTGTTTGGCTTGTTCGGCAGTGCAGCATAGAATAGTGCATAGTACAGTAGTGGAGCAAAAAGTTTAGCGCTTTGCTGTATCATTATTGGTTGTTATTGTTAGGCTCTGAGAAATGTATAGCATTTATATTGTACAGGATTTTTCACAAAAACTACAACTACATGAATCAAACCAACTTTGGGTTTGTGGTATGTGGTAAATACTGACTGTTTTAAAAGATAAACCCACAAAGTCAGCCAAATTCTCATAATTATCTAATTTTGCTTAATAATACCTTACAATATTTTTTAAGCACTATAAATACTAATACTTAATGGATAACAACGAAGACCAAAGTACAAAAAATTCAAGAAAGCAAAACTACCTGCAATTATTTCACCGTAAATGAAGTATAATGTCAATTTTGTTTTAAAATAATTAAAAGATTCTTATAAATGTATATAAATGTATATTAAAAGGTTCTTATATGTTTTCGTATTTTGCCGTTTCGTATTGTTGAAGCATTGCAGACTGGTAAACGAATAATGAAAAAATAGTATTTATGACTGATCCTGTACAAGTATAATTACGGGTATAGAAACTCCAACATAAGCAGAGAGGCATGAAGCAACAGAGCATATACAACGCAACAACGCTATGTGAATGGTACGGGTACGTACGTACGGTCCTGCAGTATTATTCACTACTTCATATGGACATCGAAGCTACTGTATATATACAGAATGCCTGTCTGTCCGCCTGTTAGTTAGTGAGCATCCAATTATGACATTTATGACCGACTCAAGAACGCATTATAATTTTTGATAAAACTTTCGGTGAATCTTCTAGGAATCAAGAATCAAGTGTAGGTTCCCTTTCAAATATGGGACAAATCAATAATACCGTTGTGACCTTTGATTTAGTTTCTGTTCAAACCATTGTACATGTGATTGGTGTGATAGACATATTATGTGTAACTTGTGTTAAGAATTAGAACCATAGGTCTTCGGTAGTCTTATTTTTGCTAAATAGGACACGACGACACGAGATTGGCCTTCAGAAACACAAAAATCAACTTATCAACAGGAATGTAAACTTTTAGATTGAATTCAATGTTTTCAAATAAATTCGATCTGTTTTGAATAAAGTAGAACTTTTGCGGATACATTAATACTTTTTCGAAAAAGTTCAAACTTGATGTTTTCAATGCTTCCTATTACTTTTGTTATTCTTCCGCTACTGCATTATATACGTTTTGCAAATGGTTTAATAAAACCTGAGTGGAAAACTAGAGTCAAATCTTGAAAGGATTGGAAGTGAGTTCGGTTTGTTGGAATATTGAATTTCTGCTTCGTTGAATTTTGCATTGCAGACATTGCAAGTTCGCCAGGGCCACTGCCACTGCCAGTAGCTCCGGCAAAATAAAAATACAGTATTATTACAACAGGGACTTCAGGTCACAGGTAAAAATATTATTTTGCTTTATCATTCGTATTTCGTATGTCACCAATTCAAGTTCTTGATGAACACAAAAGGCCAACAAGGTGTAAAAAATACCAAATACCTAATTAATGTTTATTTGGTTTTCTGAAGCGTATTTCAGGTGTAATTTTTTCAGTTTGTCAGTGACAGAAACAAGAGAATTGTACACAATAAAAGAAATATTAGTGTATTTTTGTATGCAGGCTGCAGACATTCACCTTTGGCCTTGATAGTTTGTTGTTCTGCCTAAGGTTGTACTATTCATTCCGAGTTTCTGAGATTTCTTATTTCCACTTTTATTTCAGGTAGCTGCTAGAAAAACTTATCTTTTGGGAACGATGATGAAATTTGAAGACGATGAAGACCAGGGTGGGGAAGGCTTCCTAACTGATGATGTTGTCATCAAATTGCGGGGTCTACCTTGGTCTTGCACAATTGATGATGTGATTGAATTCTTTTCCGGTAATCATTTACTTATTCAGTCCGTCAATTCCTTACCCTTTTAATTTGAATTATTTATTAATTATTTATTATTTATACTTATCATATTAAGCCCAAAATCCAGATTAAGTTTTGAATATGTACATTATTGTTGTAGACATAAATGTTTGCGGAGGAAAAGATGGCGTACATTTAGTGACAACATCTGAGGGTCGATCTTCCGGAGAAGCGTTTGTTGGTAAGGTTTTATTTTAGGAAATTAGTTATTATTCATTCTTTATATTTTATTTTTGGTGTATTGCATATATCCATTTTTGGTTTGCAGAGTTTGGAACTGACGAAGAATTGAATCTTGCCCTGAAGAAGGACAAAAAGAGTATGGGTCACCGTTACATTGAAGTCTTTAAAGTAAAACGTGCTGAAATGGACTGGGTACTTAAGCGAAATCGTCCCCTTAATACCAATAATGGAACACAGTTTCGTGTTGGTGAAGACTGTGATCGTTTTGTTCGCCTTAGAGGTTTACCTTTTGAGTGTACTAAGGAAGACATTGTTCAGTTTTTCGGTGGTAAGTTTCCAAATACAAAATATAGTTTGAAAACATGGTAATTACATCTGTATTTTCAATATTTCGTGTAGATAGTTAATAGATTAAAGGAAAAGGGGTTGTTGCTGGGTGGGCCATTGCTTATGAATATGTGCTGTGGGGAGGGTTACGTTATATTCTATATTGAAAAACCTTAGTTAAAGTAAAAGTGTACCATGATGAATGATTGGGTGGGCAGGGTTGGAGATTGTTCCTAATGGGATCCAGTTGATGGTTGACGGGATGGGGCGGAGTAGCGGAGAATCTTATGTTCAGTTTACTTCCAAAGACATGGCTGAGAAAGCTCTATTGAAAGACAGACAATGTATTGGACACAGGTGTGCTTCATTTCTCCATTTACTCATTTGGTTGCTCCTCCAGTGTAGAGTTGACTTGTGATTACTTTTCCTGGATCCTTCCTAACCTTTTTCATTCACTTAAATATTAATATAATTTCATTTTTATACAAAATTTTTTAATTTATAATATTAAGGAGCTACTTTTCCTCTTTTTCGTACCAGTTGGCCTTTAACTTCGTATTATTATATTCTGTATTTTGCACATTTTCCCTTCCTTTCACTGTGGCATTCACTTTTTGAATGAAATCTGGAGTCTGCACAAACAAGGGATCGTTAATTTGGTTGGGAAGACTAGACTTACAGGTTATATGGCGGCGGGATGGGTCGGTGGGTCACCAACTCTTCAAATCAGGGGATGAAGGATTCAAGATGAGCGGGAGTGACATTTGCTACAGATGTAGTACTGTCATGTTAAGGATCATTAATAATTCTGACATTGTTTATCAATCTAGGTACATCGAAGTATTTCGAGTTGGGGCAGCTGAATTAAGAAGCATTGAAATGCTTGTGTCTCGCGGCCGACCAAATCCTTACGGAGGACGCCCGAGTCCATATGATCGAGGTGATCGTGGGGGTGGTGGCGGTGGTCCCAATGGGGGTAATCAACGGTATGGGGGTCAAAGACCGGCACGATACTTCAGTAAAGGTATTTCTTAAAATGTTTTGAGATTTTTCAATGCATCTTTTGGAAACAAATTGCCATTGCAATGTATAGCATTGCCAAGAATTCACGCTTATCACATATCTAGCTTATACTATTTTATACAATATATATTTCGCAAGTCCTGTCTTGAACATAGACTTGCGCTGAAACTAAATAGAAATTGGATGATCAGCGTCTCTGATTTCTATAAGTTTTAAATGGATACTAATGTAAAGGTTTTGAAGAAGATTCTTGGAACAGCTACGCAAATGAAGTGGGTTCGTGGAGTCGAATTAACCAGCCGCCCCCTCCTCCGCCTCCGCCTTTGATTCCGGGACTGAAACGCTCCTCGCATTCTCATAACAATAGTGCTTATAGTGTTCTCATGAGAGGCCTGCCTTTTAGAGCGTCCGAGGATGATATTCGAAAAGTAAGCAATTACAATTGATTGATAAAGTAAACAGATATTATGAAAAATTCAAACAGTAAATAGATTAATGGATTCTCATAAATTCAACTTCAAGCAAAAACTTTTATTGATCTATTCGTAGTTTTTCGATCCTTTGGTGCCAACGGGAATCAACATACTCTTTGATCAATCAGGGCGACCATCTGGAACAGCCAAAGTTCAATTCGCATCCACGGAGGACGTCTCAAGAGCAATGGGGAAGCACAAAGAAAGAATGGAGCACCGGTACATCGAATTGTTTGTTAATACTAATTAGCCATGTAACTTTGTTCTATAAATTTGTATCGGAGATACCACATAATCTTATTAAAAATAGAAAATATTAAGTTCATAATAACAGTAATAGAATGTTTATGGAAATATTAGGTTAGATATAGAAGTGAAAAGACCGAAGTAATTAGTGTATTTAGTATGATGAAAAATTACACGTTACCTTTATCCACAGTATAATATGTTAATTATTATCTAAAGCCTCTAACATTCTATGAACTTAAAATAAATGTAATAGCAGTTCGGTTCTTTCATTTAACGGAACAGACGTTCGCATTGACATGCCAAGCAATAACATTTAAACTTTAGTTACATGAATTATACCATACCAAGAACAATGTTAAAATGAAGAGCTAAACAATTTGATAATATAATCTGAAAATTAGTGTATAGGTATACTCTAGACATTAGTGTTACAGAAAAGTAGGTAATAAAAGTCATTATATCTGTATGCAGAATACATACGTATTACTCCTTCTTGAACAATAATAATAATTGTTTTGCAATAAAAGCAATCACTTGTTACACGCAAATTTCACTAATACAGGGGTGTCATGTTCAGAATTTCTAGTGTCAATTATTTATTAGTTAAATTGTGGTATATTAACAGTCAACTCCGTTGGCATCTGTATGACATAGTGGATTATTGTTTTTAATGGTACTGGTCTCTCGTTTAGAATAACTGAAGGTGAATAAAATTGCTAAATTGGAGTATTTATAAAGTTTGTCACTTGTCAGCTGAAATTTTAGTCTACTAACTAGCACATGAATGTCTTATTAATTGTTTTACCAAACAATGGCTCAGTGTTGACCTTGTATTTGTACGTAAAACGTAATTTGTATTGTTCGAGCGACCAACATTTTTACGGGTCCATTTTTATTTTGCATTGCTTTTTTGTTTTTCCCATCCATCGCGGGTGGTGTAAAATAATGCGCGTCATGCATTTGTACTTATGGAAGTATTGGTTGGTCGAACAATTGATTTTTAATAATAATCCGGGTATTCGGATACATACGATTTTTACGATCCATTATTTAAGTGGAGGAATGCACAAAGATCGAAATATATCTCAAATTGTATCTATTTATTAGTAATAAAGCGTGTGTAGCTTTTAGTAAAGTATGAAATAGCCAAAATTAGTTTCTAGTATGTACCAATTTCCATAAGACTGTCCGTGTCATTTCCATTTTCATGAATTTCAAAAAACCATCTGTGCTTGAATTATACAAAGCTGTTCTATTAAACTTATACGACTCTTCTCTGAAGTCCGATCCAAATTATCGAATCCATGAGAAAACAAGTAGACCTAGATGTTTGTATACCTAGATCTCCTTTGGAATGGTAGGATGGTATTAGAAAATCTAGTTTGCCTTTTTTAATTGTATTTGCAGCATAAAATTATTGTACTCAGCATGCAATGATAGAAAATAAGTGAATTATGAATGTATGAAAGAAATAATACTTCACCGTCAGGACCTATTATAGCCTTTAAAGGAAATAAATATTATTGTTAAGTAAAGTGTTTTCTGTGTTTATGTAAATAATATTAAGAGGTACACCAAAATGAAGCCAAATGAATTTAAAAAATGAAATGAATATACGTAAGTGTAAACTAACTGTTAATTCTGTTATAAAAATCGTGTCTTATTATTTGTACATATTTTTATGTAGTATCAAAGTATCAGTATGAAAACAAAAGCTAAATTTGCATAATACTTTAGCTGTGTATAAATATTAGCTTGTTAGAGACAATGAAAGAGTTTAATCCATTTCAAGGGTAGTTCTTTACCTAATAGTCCTCTGTTCTCATTAATTACAAACGATTTGAATGTTGAATAAATATACCATTATTTCATGTTTGCAATTTTTATTCTTATTTAATGGTTTTTGTGCTAGAAGTTAGAACGAAAAGGTGTAATGTAGTTTTCAATTGGAATCATGGTAGATTTTGCTGTGCCTAATGCTTTTTTGATGTCATCCGAAGTATCCATGTCTGTCAACGTTTATGGAATTGTTTTATGGCACCTTTAAATATGACCATGAAATCAAACTATTTCTCTAATTCAATAGAAATGATCAATACGAGCCATAGTTTATTAACTGCATTGCTTGTGATAAAACCTTGATTATGTTTAGCAAGAGTTTTTGTCCCAGCAAAAATTGATGGCATAATTTGTGTACAATTCGAGTAATAATTACCCTTGAGCCCTTGAAATAAAAAATTCCTTTATCTAGAGTATTTTTTAATTTACTTTGTCAAAGTTTGCAAGTTTTTGAGTATGAAAATTACTTTTTTATAACTTTTCCTTAAGAAAGCATCTTCGCTAGATAATATGTACAATTATTTATTAAGTACAAAAGTACTCTGCATATTTTGGTTCCTTTGTACCATTATCGGAGAAAGTCGTGCTCAAGATTCATTGTTATCTATAGTAAAGGTTATTTCAACAAATCAATAAACCCTTTACCAGCTTTTTCATTTTCACCAAATGCTTATAATAAAATAATTTCAGGAAGAAATTACTGGATGGGGAGATTTTTCAACATGTAACTCTAGCTTCTGTATAAAAGCGTGTTCACCACGTAACAAAACTGCAGATGGTATTGTAGGCGTTTGCGACTCCAATAGCACTGATCACGTTTGTAAATGTGACAGAACAAAGTTTTCTCACGCCGCGTTACGAAGTGAAGGTGTCTTAAGAGTTGCGAATACCAGTTTGGCCGAAGATAGCGTTTGCATTAATGCCTGCACAAAACTATCGGGTTATGGAAGAATATGGAATGCAAAGGAATCTGATGGAACTGATAAAAAATATTGCCTTTGTCTAACTGGACAGGTAAACCGGTTGATTTAAGCTAAAAATAAGATTTTTGGGGGAATCTACGCATACGCATGCATAAACATTTAAATGCATGTATACTGTTTTAAAAGATTTCCCGAAACGGTTATACTTCGTGCGACCGTCACAACAGAGAAAAATGCATAGAGGTCTGTCAAAATGAGGATGCTAATTGTGCTTTTAATGGGGTATGCCTATGCCGTGCCACTTGGCCACGATTTTTCAATCTGTCCGAAAAGTACAGTCGCATGGAAAATAGTGAAGAGAAATTAGAATGCAGTATGAAATGCCGTGAATATAATTACGACTGGGTTAGCCGTGTTTACGACATTGATCCACGCCCTCCAGGAGACACTTCACCTTTCGCCAAGAAATTCTGCTTGTGTGGAGAAGAAGTTTTAGCTCGTAATGCAACAATTGGCCTTGTAAGTTTTAACTCTTTGCATTTTATCACCATTTCTATCGAAATTTGTGTTTCTGAAAGGCTAAATCGTTCGCCTCAACGAAAAAATTCAGCACATTTGAGGCACCCTATAAAATCAGAAAATTTCATATTAATTTATCTATTTTTGTATAATTTATTCATGAATTTTCGGTGTAAATAATGGGTTTTAAAATGTTGACGGTAGAAACTCAGAGAGGAAGGGTTCCAAGTATGTACTGGTCTGAAGTGCAAACAAAGATGTCAATCAGTTGCGGCTTACTGCGAAGTAATATTACATTTTTTGGTTATTTTTGTTAGTATGTATAAATATTTACATATGCAAATGCATAGAATTCTCGAATTATTAACATTTAATATTTTGAAATGATTTGTTTAATTAAAGCCAGAGCATCGCAGAGCTTGTTACTGCAATAATCAGAATATTTTCATCAAGAAACATTTGTGGAGTCGTTTACCTTCCCACTCAGAAACAATGTGTCAGGAAACATGTTTTCTAGCTGGTCTTGATGCTCGAGTTATTGAATGGAATCCCTTTTTTGTGCCTGCAGATCAAGAATCGGACCACTTTTATAGGAGAACTCCTTTCCAATACTTATACGACGGAAAATTCTGTCACTGTATTAAAATTGTAAGCTAATTTTGGGAATTTTTTAAACTGGTAATATGCCATTATTTTTCGCTGTGGGCAAAATTTTAGTTTTATCGTATTTCATTACAGGAGATCAATCTGAATCAGTTTAGGCCTTGTACTGATGAACTGTGTGAATTTGTGTGCGGACATTATGAAGGTGTTTGTGACATGAAAACAAGAAGAGCTTGCATGTGCAACACACATAAATTATTGCTGAACACGGGTCGCATTCCGGAGCCCACTGAAAGACCTTGTGATATCACCTGTAGAGCGAATAAATTGACTGGTAAAGTTTTGGATGTAACCTGGAAGACGACAGTTGCCCATTGGGGTGGATCCCCAGTTAACAAATATTGTGCTTGCGTTCGTCCGGTAATAAAGCCAAAATCATTTTAATTCATTAATCCGCACTAAGTTCCAAATACATTTAAAAATAATTTTTCTTAGGTATCATCAGCAGGATTATCTCACTGTGAACCGGAAAATGATTTGTGTCCCTCAATGTGCGAAAATGCAGAAGCTTACTGCACTAGAGAAAAATTTTGTCAATGCGGCGAGGTTCTTGATTTATCTTCGCATAAAAACGTCCGGAAGGGAACTCCTAAGGAGCACGATGAATGTTCGGAGAAATGTCGATCATGGATGTGGCCTTTAGCCGCGGATTTGGATAATAAAGCTTGGATTTATGATTTTGGATTAGAGAACGTTAGTATAACAGACCACGATGGTGTGGCTTTAGTTGATAATTCTTCCGTTATAGCCACCAGAATGAATCACACCGAGGAAGATCCTTTGTCCTTTACATTCCAAGAATCTCCTGGTCAAGTTGCTTTGACTGTAGAAGCTCTGAGTTCCTGGACGGCTCCGAAGAAGTATTGCCTTTGTACCAAAACAAAGAACGTGTTTCATCGTCCTGGATTTAGAGGAATTGCTTCCATTGAACCTAGCAGAGTTCCCTATACTCACGTCCCTTGTATCAATAATCATACTTGTGCAATTGTTAATTCCGGATTAGAAATACTCTTTTAATGCTTCCATCTTTTAGAATCGTATGCATATTAATGCATGTTCAAATTTGTTTACAAATATTAATCAAATATACATACATTTGTTTAAAATATACACTTAAATCTTAAATGTCTTGATCAATCTCTTGAGAAAATAAATTAGCAATCTGGATGGTATAAATTAAAGTGCAGTGAGTTTTCAATATCAATGGGAATGTATTTCTCATGTGTTATTTCTATATAGCTCCTTCATTGAAACATGTGTATCACATAGCTATTAAAGTATTTATTGTGCTCATTCTAGGTACATTTATTGTAGAATTTATTGAACCTTCAATTCTGACCTGACATTAAACCGTGGGAAATAAGGAAGAGTTTATGTGATTTGAGTTTTTGAACTTGGAATGTGCAAACATAAGAATTATGATTTAACAATGCATATTATTTTGTACTGTGGAGTTCTTGAAAAAACTGAACATTGCGAAGTCGCTATTTCCGAGCATTTAAAAGCAAATATTCTAATTGTTATGAAATTATCAAATTTTATATATTTTTTGTATTTATAATTCTTTTGATTCTGGATATTCTAGTATTTGTTTGTGGAGCACTAAGCATGCTATCATGTAACAAACAACGAAAAAGGATTAAAAATTGAGAAATAGTTATGTTTGAGAAAACCTCATAAGTTATTAATAAGTTCACAACTACTGCCTTCTTGCAAGTCTTGCATGTTATGATAATAATAAAACAGTAAATGTAATACTCATTAGAGCGTGAGAAATGCTTTTCATTTTCTAAGCAAACCATTCTCACGCTGGAAGGTAAAATGTGCACAAGAAGGGTATGTTATGGACATGAGAGGGAGATATGGCTGGAATTCAATGGCAATTTAATGTGATGTAAGATTTTCTTATCAACTTATGACAAAGGGAAAAACAATAAGTTGAGGAAGAAAATAAATTACAGCTCATGTAAATTACAAAAATGCAACAAACAACCGTGCATCCCATAATGCTGGATAAGGCACACGTTGTATCTCTTGATTAATTAATTTTTTAGCATAGAACGAAATAAATGCTGAAAGAAGCAATGATTAAAGCAGAACAACATGTCTCTGGAATTTTAAAAGTAAAATTTTTTCAAGAAACATTAAAAGTTTAAAGTAAAAGATTTCTTAGAATTTGTGATTTCTTTGAATTTGTGTTACCATCCATATACAATTAAATTCCACTGTGATGTGACCCTGTAATTCGATATGTTACTACTGTTCAATCTTCTATGTGCATTCATAAGTTGTGTTCCTACACAGTCCCCAGTGGAAGTTCAACCATTAATTCCGTTTTATCAACAGGAAGATTCTTTTGGATCAACAGTTTCTTCGGTTGATGAAAATGATGGGAAAATGCGCTTAGGAGAAAGAAGTAGCCAATCCAGTTATTCACAAAGAAAATCAAATAATTCTGTGTATGAAGAAATAAATTTGGAAGTAGAAGTACAGATTCGATCAAAATTGGTTCCAATCGTTTGGACTTTGTCGGGAGGACTCGAGGGCAGAGTGACTACAACAATCAAAGGAAGATCAATTGTAGCTTTTGAAGGTATCCCTTATGCAAAACCTCCAATAGGAGGACTTCGATTCAGAGTAAGTTCAAAACTTGATAATTCCTATTTAGTTAGGTATATATAAATTTTTATTTCTACCATTCATTTTACCATCTGGAAAATATGGTACTTATTCCAACTGCAGAGAAAAACTAACAGCAAGGCGTAAACTGGAAATTATGCCATATTTTGCAAAATTCATTTCATGGAAAATTATTACTCTCCTTGTAATTTGAAAACATGAAATATTTTCACGTTTCTTAGAATCCTGTGCCCATTGAATCATGGCAAGGAATCAGAATTGCCAACAAAACTTCTCAAGTCTGCTTGCAGTTGGATTACACCCAATATTTCCGCGTTCATGGAGAGGAATCATGTTTGTTTTTGAATGTATGACACATTTAGTAAATCAAATGAGATAACATTCGTATAAAAAATTATCATTTATTACTTTAAAGTGATTTATTTAATTTTATAGGTTTACTCCCCAAAGGTGAAGTTATAACTATTGGCATAATTTATTGCTGACTTATATCTATATTTCTACTGTAGAGCATTTAAATTTGAAAGTACTATAAACTACAGAGAATCTGAACGGATTTTAATAATTTTTAGCTGCCATATAAAGGCAAATCGCCAAAACTTCCAGTCATATTCTTTATCCATGGAGGTGGATTCATGTCGTTATCAGGGAATTACTTTGGTCCATTATATTTATTGGATAGAGATGTTCTGCTTGTTACCGTAAATTATCGTTTAGGTATTCTAGGTATGGTTATAATATATTATACTTCTGACACAACACTAAAGTATTCTTCGTTCAAAGTTGTTACTCAATCGTCTTCGATTTAACTTCCAGGTTTTCTTAGTACTGGAGATGAGAATTATCCAGGAAATTATGGACTGAAAGACCAAGCGTTAGCTTTAAGTTGGGTTGTTGATAACATTAGATATTTTGGTGGAGATGAAAAACGTATAACCATTTTCGGACAAGGAGCCGGTGCAGCTTCAGGAGGTCTGCATTTAATTTCTAAGAGAACTTCTGGTATGAAAAATGAAAATTCTTAAGACAAACCAAAGCTTACATTTTTATTCATTTTGTTTTAAATAAAGAAATTTTGTTTCGAGATAATAATTCTGATTTGTTCCAGAATTCGTTTATGCTGTAATTAGTCACAGTGGATCGGCATTTAACCATTGGTCCATAGTAAATGATACTTATAACAGTACAAAATTCATAGCATCTAGGTTGTATTGTCCAACTGAAGATTCACTAATTATGGTTGACTGTCTTCGTAATCAGAATCCAAATATTGTTGTTGGGAGACAAAGTGAAATTTACGTAAGCTTACAAATTCATGTATCAGTAATTTCGTGACTTTCTTGGGTAAGGGTAATAATTGTAAAAAAAATATTATTTTCGAATGCAATTTCAGATAGTCCCTACAGCCAGTCGTGTTGCATTCGGTCCAGTAATTGAAGCACCTTCAACTCACTCATTTCTTGAGGAATCACCAGAAGAAGCTTACAAAAATAACAAAGTCAAAAAAGTACCAATGATTTCAGGTTTTGTTAGAAATGAAGGAGACATTTTTGCTGCAGGTAAGTCTTAATAGTGAATTATAGTATACGTAGGCTAATTACTATTACTGTCTCTTTATTTATAAAAAGAGGTATTCATTGCCTCTTGTATGTATTTTGATCAGAGTAATATTTTAAATTAGGTTTGTATGTAAGCCCAAATGCTTACTTGAATATAAATCTGGATTGGTTCGGAGTTGCTCCTTTTTCGTTTAATTTCGACGGGACATCATCAGAATCAGATGCAATATCGGCCAAAATAATGAGATATTATTTTAAGAATAAGCCATTAACCTTTTGGACTAGTGAAAGCACCAGCAGTGTAAATTCTTTCTTGCATTTGCATATACTATATAGTAGCTTCGTCTAACAAAATATGCATCTAAATTTACGCTTTACAGTATGCTTTGATTTTATGTTATGGTAAATTTTAATTATCGTATTCTAATTTGTATTTTTTTACTTCTTTAAAAATTAAGGCATTGGGGGATAGAACATTTGTTCAAGGGGTACACACAGGCTTACAATATCATTCAAAAATTGCTCCATCATACGGCTATTATTTTTCACATCTGGGGCAATATTCTGTGCTCACTTCAATGGGATTACATCGTAAAGATTGGGGTAACTTATATTTTCTTATCTACCTTTCATTGACTTAACATTTTAATTATTTGAATAAAATTATCGATATTTATAGGAGTATCCAATATGGATGATCTCATATATGTGTTCAATAGTCCTGTACTGTATCCGCCTCTGAAATTAAATGATCCTGAATTTATTATAGCTGATTTTATAATGAATGTTTGGGTAAACTTTGCTACTTCCGGGTAAATCATTTCATGAAACAATCAATTTCAATTGTACATACATTTTGCAATTTCATAATGGAATGAATTTTTGCAGCGTGCCTTACTATACCAATAAAGAGGGTGAGAAAATCTTAGTATGGAAACCAATTGAGGATCCTGAGGAAATGCAAGTGCTAGAAATAAGTAAACGTCCCAAAATGATACCTTTCCCTTTTCTTGATAGACTAAAATTTTGGAGTAATTTACAATTAAAAGACGACAGACCATTTCCGAGTAAAAATTCAGAAATTTCATTTATGTAAAACATTATTTCAGCAATATTTATTTATAATTACATATCATTAAAATTGTTACAAAAATTAAAGAATATAATTCACTCTTTATCACTTATAATGCATTTAAAACATTACATAAACACATTATGGCACTTAAGACGGAATAGGAATAAAGAACAGTTTTGCGTATCTTACTCGTCGGAAGCCTGAACTCCCTGCTCACTACTGATAACGAATTTGATAGATGTATTTGGAAGATGAGGAGCAAACATGACTTGGAAGGCTCTTGTGTCCTCTTTCCGAGCAACTCCTATCCGACTAGTGACCATGTTCGACCATGCCAAACCTAACGAAGGGATATTTCCACCAAGACTCGGTTTTGCAGAAACCTGTAAAATGTGGAAAGAAATGGAACATGAAACAATAAATATGGTAACACACTTGACACTATTTTCATAACATGATAGATAAATACTTTCAGTAATAATTACGATAATATCAAATTTTCAAAGCAATATTTAAATGCTTACTTGGTTTACGACGATTACACACACATTGTACTGAGCAGCCAGGTCTCGTAAAGATTTTCCGACACTTCTCAAATCTCTAGTTCTTTCATTATGGGTAGCTTCATCATAATCAGCCCTAAACAGAGCAGCTATCGAATCAACTATAACCAAGCGGATAACTTTGGATTTCATCAAAATAAGAAGACGTTCGTTTATACATTTCAGCAGTCCTGTCTATGAAAAATAATATTTTACAGCTGTATATGCTGAGAATCCATTTTATGTTTTGAAAAATCTGAAAAATGCATTACTAACCGTCTCAGCGACATGTTCCACAAGGATATTGTCCATAGGAATTTGGGGAAGATGATTTCCATACTTGAATTTAAAATATTCTGTCAATTCGACTAAACGGCTTGATGGAAAACAACTTTCGGTATTTATGTAAATAGCACCTGCAGATTATAAATAGTATCAATAATATTTACATAACAGTCACAAAG